>CM029022.1:28243384-28542823 GCA_016801055.1 Panax notoginseng
TTGTAAGACCCCAACTTTTATAAATAAAGATGAATTTTCTATAAATATCATTTTTGAATATTATGGAGTTAATTTGATAAATGTTATAGTTGTGGGTAATATTTATAAATTTTGCAAAGTACGCAAGTTGTTATATAATATTCGATTGGTCGGGGAATATTCGTTTTAACAGGGAATATTCGTACAACGACACAATCATTGGTGGACCCCACAACGGAATTATTGTCGGATTGAGAAAACGACAAAAATATTTTATTAAAAATAACGGCGGAAGTTTTACCATTGTTACTGTTGAACTACTCGGTAGTAAAAGTACAGTAATACGTGTGGTTGCATAGTAGCACACGGTATTGATTATTAATGCTTATGTGAGAAGTCACTCAGTTTGATTCAATTATTGTCAGTTAATAATATGAATTATTTAGCGATAATGACGTTTTGTTTTATTCGTATTATTAACGTAATAAAACAGAAACATCTTTTTATATAAAACAGAATACTTTATTAAAGTTATTCTATAAATAGAATATATTATATTTTATTTAAAAGATTTTTCTTTAAATATGGACCGTCAGATTAAAGTAATCAATCTGGACCGTTCATGGATTAGTTACTATGCATTCTATTTTTCTATAAATAGCAGCTCATTCCTTCATTATTTCTTACGAATTCACTGAACTCTAGAGAGAGAAACTATAGAGAGAAACTATAGAGAGAGAGAAGAAGAGTATTCTGCTACTTAACTACTTCCTTATTTCAGCTCTTCTTTAAAACGGTAAGGGGTGTTATTCTTTCTTATTCATGAAGAGAACTGTTGTTATTCCATTCTTTATTATTCTGTTGGAATAACCTGTATACGCGGTCTACCCTATACTTGGTGACATTCTTCTATTATTCTGTTGGAACATCCTGTCTGTGTGTTTTACACCGGACCTGGTTCCGTTTTTATTATTATTCTGTTGGAACATCCTGTCTGTGTGTTTTACACCGGACCTGGTTCCGTTATTTTTATTATTCTGTTGGAATATCCTGTCTGTGTGTTTAACACCGGACCTGGTTCCATTATTTATTATTCTGTCGGAATATCCTGTCTGTGCGTTTACGCCGGACCTGGTTCCATTATTTATTATTCTGTTGGAATAACCTGTCTGTGCGGTCTATCGCATGCATGGTGATTTCTTTTGTTATTCCATTCTTTATTGTACTCAGTTGGTTAAGTTTTAACTTCTATACTCCATGAAATTTGTGGAATATCCTTGATAATTGCGTTTCATCCAGTATCTTTTCATGAAAATATTCTCTAATCATTCTTGAATTTTACTCCACAAAGCAGTATCATGTTGACAATTTGGACGTTGTTAATTCTTGGATAAATTAATTCTTGAACTTGTTTTATTGAATTCTTATATCATTGTCATCATCCTCATGTTTATAAAATGTTGAAAGTCATCTGTGGCCTGTAGTGCATAGATGGACTTGGTATGATTATGACCAGGGATTATTCGGTATAATCATGACCGTAATGTTACAAATGATGTGGTAAAAGTCCTCATTGGCCCGTAGTGCATTGATGGACAGTTGTTGGCATGATCATGACCATTAATGAATACACGAATATCCTTGGCCGTAGTGCAGGGGTGATTCGATGATGTGGATTATTTTATTAAGCTGAGTCCCAGCGATCACAGTGTTGAAAAACCTTTTAAATCATAAAAGATAGTAGAGTTTATTTTTCACTTGACTCTTTTAATGGATTGCTTGTTCCGCTGCAGTTAAACTTGATGTCTATTATATTTTATCAGTTTAACATTGTTGAAGGCTAATGATAATTTATTCTGCATTATCTTAGTCATAATATTTCTTACTGGGCTAGTTGAGCTCACCCTTTCTTTCACTGTTCTCTTCAGGAAATGAGAACGTAGCTGGGGCAAGTCGGGGAACGGAGTGATGGTCCGAATGATAGTATTAGTTAGTAGTCCTCACTATTCTATGTAATAGTGTGTTAATAAATGTAATGAGGACTCCTTTTGAGTATGAATACTCTCTAGAAGATAATATTTGTATTCAAACTCACAGTTTATGTTTTGTCGTATTGTACACGACAGTTGTATTAGTAAGTTGTATTTGTATTCTGTACTATGTATCTGACGACCCAAGATGGGTGATGTATACCTAATTTTGGGGGCGTCACAGTTGGTATCAGAGCTTAGGGATATGATCCCTGGCTAAGATGTGAGAATAGAACTAGGAGGGGAGAGACGGGGAATTCCTTCGCTAGTATGACCTACCTAAGTTTATTTGCATGGTATTTAATTGGTCGGTCATAATATAAGGATAATATATGACATATCAATTAACTTTTATTTTGTGGCAGTATCTGAAAATGGCATCTGAGAATGTTGAGAATAGCAATGGAGCACAGGCGACTGTTGATTCACCACATATCAATAATCAGGATAATGTGCATCAGGAAGGTGACAATCCTCATGCAAACAACAACACTGACCAGATGATGAATGATGGAATGTTCAGAGGCTTTATGCAATTCATGCAACAACAGGTGAAAGCGGCTCCTGTCCACAACGTAGGTGGAAATACTGAAAACTCTCAGGCGGTCACCGCTAAACAGTTTAAGGAGCTGGGACCACCGGAGTTTAAGGGAGAACCCAAACCACCCGAAACTTGGATAAAGCAGATCACCAAGATATTTGATGTCTTGGGTTGCTCCGAGGAGCAAAAGGTTCCCTTTGCCGCCTTTATGTTGCGAGGAGAGGCAGATTACTGGTGGGAATCGATAAGCGTACTCAACCTGCCGCACTGAAGATGTCTTGGGAGAAGTTCCAAGAGCTGTTTAAACGACAAATACTTTCCCGAGAGTATTCGTCACATGAAGGAGGTGGAGTTCATCAAATTGGAGCAGAATAATATGACCGTGTCGCAGTACGAGGCAAAATTTGCGGAGTTATCCCGGTTTGCGTCCCACTTGGTGGATAATGAAGAAAGAATGACGCGGATGTTTTAAGAGGTTTGAAGCCGGAGATACGTCAACATCTTGTTTCTCATAAACTGTGTTTGTATTCAGATGTTGTAAATAGGGCTCAGTTGGTGGAGCGCGATAACGAGACAACGCAACCAAAAGAGAGCAGCCGGCAAAATGATAATACCAGTGAGAGCAGTCATCGAAGCGGTGACAACAAGCGTGGAGGGAATCAACAGGCCAGAAATGGTAACCACTTCGGTGGTAATCAGGGCAAAACAATAAGAATGGGCATTTCAAGAAGAGGAGATTCAACAATGATGGAAAGACGTCAGCACCAGCACCTGTCGTTAAGGAAGGAGAACGACCACCTATCATATGTTTCAAATGCGGAGGGGAGGGGCACATCAGTCCAAACTGCGCGATGCCGTCCAAAGCATGTTATAATTGTGGAAGAGAAGGTCATTTAGCCCGATTTTGTCGTTTACCGAAGACAAATTCAGCTAGGATGGAGGCACCAAAGGCCGTCCCAGAAAAGTCAAAACCGGTTGTGCAAGGGAGAGCGTTTGTTGTGACCTCCCAGAAAGCAAGGAACCCGAATGAGGTCATCACGGGTAAGCTTATCATAAACTCTAACGAAGTCTATACTTTATTTGATACCGGTTCTACCCATTCTTTTATTTCTCCTACTTGCGCTCATCGATTAAATTTGATTCCGGAGAAATTAGACTTTGACTTATCTGTTGAAACTCCATTGGGAGAAACCTTCATTACATCCACGGTTTATAAGTCTTGTTTGGTTCAAGTTGGTACCCACACATTACCTGTCGATCTTATTTCATTAAAAATACTTGCATTTGACGTGATTCTAGGGATTGATTGGTTAACTACTCATCATGCAAAAATTGATTGTTTTCGTAAGGTTGTTAGCTTTCATATTCCTAATCGACCTATTATGCGAATTCAAGCAACCAAACCATTAAAATCAATCGCTGTCATCTCAAGCCATAAAGCTATTCGTTTATTGAAAAACGGATGTCAAGCTTTCTTAGCTCATGTCACAGATCTAAACAAAAATACGTCAGTTTTGAATGATATTTCTATTGTTAATAAATTCCCTGACGTATTCCCGAAGAACTTCCTGGCCTACCCCCAGAGCGTGAAATTGAATTTTGTATCGACCTTGAACCCGGTACAAAACCCATTTCCAAAGCCCCATATCGAATGGCTCCTATTGAACTTCAGGAGTTAAAGATCCAACTGCAGGAATTGTTAGACATTGGTTTTATTCGTCCTAGTACTTCTCCTTGGGGTGCTCCTGTTCTGTTCGTGAAGAAGAAAGATGGAGTATGCGACTTTGTATTGATTATCGGGAGTTGAATCATGTCACCATCAAAAATAGGTACCCATTGCCACGTATTGATGACCTGTTTGACCAGTTGCAAGGAGCACAATTCTTTTCAAAGATCGATCTTCGTTCTGGATATCATCAGCTGAAGGTTAGAACTGAGGATATTCCAAAGACGGCTTTCAGAACTCGGTATGGGCATTATGAATTCTTAGTCATGTCTTTTGGATTGACTAATGCTCCTGCTGCCTTCATGGATATGATGAACCGGGTATTCAAGGAATATTTGGATCACTTTGTGGTCGTCTTTATTGATGACATCCTTATTTATTCCAAAAGCCGTGAAGATCATGAGCAACACTTGAGGCTGGTACTCCAAAAGCTTCGTGAATACAAGCTTTATGCCAAGTTGAAGAAATGCGAGTTCTGGCTGGAGGAGGTAGCATTCCTTGGGCACGTAGTATCAAGTCGTGGAATATCTGTTGACCCGGCAAAGATTGAAGCTATTCAAAGCTGGGAGCAACCTAAATCAGTGACCGAAGTACGTAGCTTTCTTGGTTTAGCTGGTTATTATCGGAGATTCGTGGAAGGATTTTCTCGAATCGCTACTCCATTAACTCAGCTGACTCGGAAAGATACAAAGTTCGGTTGGAGCGAAGAATGTGAGCAGAGTTTTCAAGAACTCAAGAGGAGACTCATTTCAGCACCTGTTCTAACAATACCATCTGGCTCGGAGGGATTTGTCATCTACAGTGATGCTTCGAGCAAAGGGTTGGGATGCGTTCTCATGCAACATGGAAAAGTCATAGCCTATGCATCAAGACAACTCAAGGAATATGAGAGGAATTATCCTACTCATGATCTAGAGTTGGCAGCTGTTGTCTTTGCACTTAAAATTTGGAGGCATTACTTGTATGGGGAGAAGGTGGAGATCTTTACGGATCATAAAAGCCTCAAATATTTCTTCACTCAAAAGGAACTCAACATGCGACAACGACGTTGGCTTGAACTGTTGAAAGATTATGATCATACCATTCAATACCATCCTGGAAAAGCGAACGTGGTAGCTGACGCATTGAGTAGAAGATCATATGCAAGTACGAGTGCGATATTGTCAACACAAAGGCCCATTTTGTGTGACTTGCAAAGGATGGAGATAGAGTTAAAGACTCCAGGGACCCATGTGATGATGGCGAATATACGAGTAGAACCGACTTTAATCGATAAAGTTAAAGCTGCTCAAGCTACAGACCTGGAGCTGATGCGTATGAGGAAGAAAGTGCAAGAAGGTGCTATGCCGGAAGCAAGAATCGATGAAGAAGGAATACTTCGAGTCAACTCCAGACTTTGTGTTCCTAACAACCCTGATTTAAAGTATGAAATCATGATGGAGGCGCACAACACACCGTTTGCAATCCATCCTGGAAGTACCAAAATGTATCATGATCTTCGTCATACATTTTGGTGGAGCAATATGAAGAGAGAGATAGCGTTGTTTATCTCAAGGTGTCTAACTTGTCAACGAGTCAAAGCGGAGCATCAAGTACCAAAAGGTCCATTGCAACCACTTGAAATTCCAGAATGGAAGTGGGAGCACATTACCATGGATTTCGTTACCGGTCTTCCTAGGGTTTCTCAAGGTATTGATGCGATTTGGGTCATTGTTGATAGATTGACCAAGTCTGCTCATTTCTTACCGATACGAGAAACTTATACACTTGAACGTCTTGCTCGTATGTACATAAACGAGATTGTAAGACTGCATGGTATGCCAGTATCCATAGTTTCTGACCGAGACCCAAGATTCACTTCACGATTTTGGGTTAGTTTACAAAAAGCTATGGGCACGGATTTACGATTTAGTTCGGCATATCATCCTCAGACGGACGGACAATCAGAGAGGACTATTCAAACTCTAGAAGATTTATTAAGACTCTGTGTCTTTGACTTCAAGGGAAGTTGGGACAAGTTCTTACCATTGGTGGAGTTTTCCTACAACAACAGTTATCAAGCAAGTATTGGCATGGCTCCATTCGAAGCATTGTATGGAAGAAAATGTCGTTCTCCAGTATGCTGGGATGAGGTGGGTGAAGCAACGTTGTTGGGACCGGAGTTGGTACGTATGACTACAGAAAAGATTCAAACGATCCGACAACGTATAAAAACCTCACAAGATCGACAAAAGAGTTATGCTGATCTTCATCGAAAGGACGTGGAATTTGATGTAGGAGATCATGTGTTCTTACGTGTTGCTCCATGGAAAGGAGTTACGAGATTTGGAAAGAGAGGAAAGCTCAATCCTCGATTCATCGGTCCATTTTTAATCCTCGATCGAGTAGGAACTGTGGCTTATAGACTCGCTTTACCGCCAAGTATGTCTCGTGTTCATAACGTTTTTCACATATCCATGTTACGCAAATATGTGGAAGACCCGAACCACATTATTGAGTTAGAACCGGACGAAATAGCGGAGGATTTGACGTATGAAGAAGTTCCTGTTCAAATCTTGGATAAGAAGGAACATATTCTACGCTCCAAGGTTATACCTCAAGTCAAAGTTTTGTGGAGAAACCACGATGTTGAGGAAATGACTTGGGAGTTAGAATCTGAAATGAAATCAAGGTATCCTTACCTCTTCGACATACCAGGTACGTACCCTAATTTCGAGGGCGAAATTTCATAAGAAGGGGAGGTTGTAAGACCCCAACTTTTATAAATAAAGATGAATTTTCTATAAATATCATTTTTGAATATTATGGAGTTAATTTGATATAATGTTATAGTTGTGGGTAATATTTATAAATTTTGCAAAGTACGCAAGTTGTTATATAATATTCGATTGGTCGGGGAATATTCGTTTTAACAGGGAATATTCGTACAACGACACAATCATTGGTGGACCCCACAACGGAATTATTGTCGGATTGAGAAAACGACAAAAATATTTTATTAAAAATAACGGCGGAAGTTTTACCATTGTTACTGTTGAACTACTCGGTAGTAAAAGTACAGTAATACGTGTGGTTGCATAGTAGCACACGGTATTGATTATTAATGCTTATGTGAGAAGTCACTCAGTTTGATTCAATTATTGTCAGTTAATAATATGAATTATTTAGCGATAATGACGTTTTGTTTTATTCGTATTATTAACGTAATAAAACAGAAACATCTTTTTATATAAAACAAAATACTTTATTAAAGTTATTCTATAAATAGAATATATTATATTTTATTTAAAAGATTTTTCTTTAAATATGGACCGTCAGATTAAAGTAATCAATCTGGACCGTTCATGGATTAGTTACTATGCATTCTATTTTTCTATAAATAGCAGCTCATTCCTTCATTATTTCTTACGAATTCACTGAACTCTAGAGAGAGAAACTATAGAGAGAAACTATAGAGAGAGAAGAAGAGTATTCTGCTACTTAACTACTTCCTTATTTCAGCTCTTCTTTAAAACGGTAAGGGGTGTTATTCTTTCTTATTCATGAAGAGAACTTTGTTATTCCATTTCTTATTATTCTGTTGGAATAACCTGTATACGCGGTCTACCCTATACTTGGTGACATTCTTCTATTATTCTGTTGGAACATCCTGTCTGTGTGTTTTACACCGGACCTGGTTCCGTTTTTATTATTATTCTGTTGGAACATCCTGTCTGTGTGTTTTACACCGGACCTGGTTCCATTATTTATTATTCTGTTGGAATATCCTGTCTGTGCTTTTACACCGGACCTGGTTCCATTATTTATTATTCTGTCGGAATATCCTGTCTGTGCGTTTACGCCGGACCTGGTTCCATTATTTATTATTCTGTTGGAATAACCTGTCTGTGCGGTCTATCGCATGCATGGTGATTTCTTTTGTTATTCCATTCTTTATTATACTCAGTTGGTTAAGTTTTGACTTCTATACTCCATGAAATTTGTGGAATATCCTTGATAATTGCGTTTCATCCAGTATCTTTTCATGAAAATATTCTTCTAAGCATTCTTGAATTTTACTCCACAAAGCAGTATCATGTTGACAATTTGGACGTTGTTAATTCTTGGATAAATTAATTCTTGAACTTGTTTTATTGAATTCTTATATCATTGTCATCATCCTCATGTTTATAAAATGTTGAAAGTCATCTGTGGCCTGTAGTGCATAGATGGACTTGGTATGATTATGACCAGGGATTATTCGGTATAATCATGACCGTAATGTTACAAATGATGTGGTAAAAGTCCTCATTGGCCCGTAGTGCATTGATGGACAGTTGTTGGCATGATCATGACCATTAATGAATACACGAATATCCTTGGCCGTAGTGCAGGGGTGATTCGATGATGTGGATTATTTTATTAAGCTGAGTCTCAGCGATCACAGTGTTGAAAAATCTTTTAAATCATAAAAGATAGTAGAGTTTATTTTCTACTTGACTCTTTTAATGGATTGCTTGTTCCGCTGCAGTTAAACTTGATGTCTATTATATTTTATCAGTTTAACATTGTTGAAGGCTAATGATAATTTATTCTGCATTATCTTAGTCATAATATTTCTTACTGGGCTAGTTGAGCTCACCCTTTCTTTCACTGTTCTCTTCAGGAAATGAGAACGTAGCTGGGGCAAGTCGGGGAACGGAGTGATGGTTCGAATGATAGTATTAGTTAGTAGTCCTCACTATTCTATGTAATAGTGTGTTAATAAATGTAATGAGGACTCCTTTTGAGTATGAATACTCTCTAGAAGATAATATTTGTATTCAAACTCACAGTTTATGTTTTGTCGTATTGTACACGACAGTTGTATTAATAAGTTGTATTTGTATTTTGTACTATATATCTGACGACCTAAGATGGGTGATGTATACCTAATTTTGGGGGCGTCACAGCCGTTATTTATAAACAACTTATAATTGTCATTTTCTTCATCCAATCGCTTTCCGTTATGGGGCCCACAAATGGCTATGCCGTCGTACAAATATTCCCCGACAGCAAGAATATTCCATGATCAAACGAATATTCCCCGACAAAATGAATATTTTATAACCACTTGCTTATTTTGAAAAATTTGCATATTTCACCCATAACCAAAGCATTATATCAAATTAACACCTTATTATTCACAATAATAAATAGATAAAATTTAATTTTATTCATTAAAAAGTTGGGGTCTTACAACCTCCCCTCCTTATGAAATTTCGTCCCCGAAATTTACGTACCTGGTATTTCGAAAAGTTGAGAATACATTGCTTTCATTTCAGATTCTATCTCCTGGGTCATCATGATTTCTCCATTGCTCATCTCCTGTATTTCAGATATCATTCTAGAATACAACTTCAAAACAAAGGTTAATTGACATAACACAATTTGTCAACTTAAGTAAGAAAATTCAGCTTAGATAGGACACACACTAGCGAAGGATATTACTCATCTCTCCCTTCCTAGTTCTAATCCCCGATCTCCGCCAGAGACCATATCCCTATGCTCTGATACCAACTATGACTCATGTCCCAACCGTGGACAACACCTCACAGTGGTACCTATCAGTTTGCCACCGCAGAACGGCGTCCCCTATGGAGAGTCTGGCTTCGGTGCATCCCACACAAGGAAGTCACCAGCGAGAGGCTCGAGGCTCTTTACTTATAGCTCTGATACCATGTGACAACCCCAAAATAGGTCCAATCCATCCAACCTACTCTGAGTCGCCAAATACATGGTACAGAAAATAACTACAACTTTATTACAACAATTGTCGTGCAAAATACAACAACGCATATGCTGTGAGTTTTGATACAAATATATACCAACTGTGACTCTCATCCCAACCTTGGATAGCACGTCACAATGGCACCTTACATAAATGTATAGTCAAAAATTATTTTAGAAATTAAAATCTTTGGGAACTGCTCAAGAAAACCTTCGTACATGGGAGGCCATGCGTCTAGGTTATGATAGATATCATATGTCTACAGAATTATCCTTACTTGACCCAATAGACCCCAAAGAAAAACGAGAAGATTACTATCATATTCTTTCCAATGGTGAGTCTTCTCTTGACATATCATTATCTCCACTATCTCTAATTGAGAATTATACTTCAAACAAACACCAAGATTATATAGGTAGTGCTCGTAGATATACTCAGCAAGTGGATGTGCACAATCGTGTCTTATGATGACACGAGATTGTATGTCATTAGGCATCTTGTATGATAGTGACAAAACACCCTTCCAACGTTGGGTTCGCCTCACCCTATTTAATTCACCAAATATAACTACTAAATGAGGACCACCGTTCTATTCCCCTGTTACACCCGCTCGACCCAGCTACACTCTTATTACCTGAAAAGAATTGTGAAATAAAAGGGTGAGCACAACTAGCCCAGTAAAGAATATCATAACTAAAGATAAATAAATTATCAATAGCCTTCAACAGTAATAAATCAGAGATTTAGAATATATGATAGATGATACAAATTTTCAACCATAGTTGCAGCGGAACGAGCAATCCATTAGAAGAGTCAAATAGACCATAAAAATGTTATATATGATAATAAAAATAATATGATCAAAACATAGATTTAATTTCAAGAGTAAGATTCATAAATCAAATATAATTTGGTCAGGAAAAAAAACTAATTTTGTCGTGAATAGTACCCGTGAATAGTAACTCGTGAATAGTAACTCATGAATAGTAACTTATGAATAGTAACTCATGAATAGTAACTTGTGAATAGTAACTCGTGAATAGTACTCTGTATTCGTACATATTACCGTATAAATAATGTCATATATGTAAATAGTGTCATATGGATGAATAGTGCTGTATACGTAAATAGTGCCGTATACGTGAATAGTAACCCCGACTCAAAAAGGTAGAAATTCTACAATAAAATCCATATCAATATTTCAGTATAATGATATTGAAAGAATAACATCATTATGAAGAATATAGCATCCCTTAATATCCCTTATTATCTCTTACCTCAAAAGAGCAGTATTTCTGACTGGATATCGGATATAACGTTGAAAGAAACTTGCACTGATGAAAAGCAACTCACCAAGTATCTATATACTCACAAAATACGCTCGATAATATAGAGAGAGAAAGAGAGAAAACTTATGAATTCTGGTATGATTTTAAATTCTAACTTAGCCATCTATTTATAGAAAAATGTTAGCACGCCGAAGCAGACTTATTACCTGATTGCTTTACCTGCTACTATTCCACCCACCAAAAATTAGCCATCTTCCCCAACAACCAAAAGTGGGGCCCACCCATAATTTTAATAAAAATATTTTATTTTTTAAAACTTCAATAATTCATAATAAATAGCCCGTTTATCAGAAAAATTCGAATCTCATGTCCTTTCCATAGAAAATTTAATTCTCTACAACTTTGAAAGTTTAAATTTTTCCAAATTCAAATCAAAAAATATCCGAAATCCACATACGGACGATTTATAATACCTCTTAAAATTCATAACAAATCATACGTTAATTTTTAACGGTTCAAAATTTGTGGATATATACTCAACTTATATATGTATAATATATCCAAAAATCACAACGATCCAACTGTCGGATTAAAATTATAACTCACACAATAGGGCTTTAAGAACACCGATTTGCTCTTTTAATACCTCCAATCCGATAAAATACTGATAAAACACCTCAACATTAATTCCTTCATTTATAACCACATAAATAAATCCATCATTTATATTCACATCAAATAAATATTTCTTTATCATATAAATCAATAATTAATTATTCATAAATAATATTATAGAATCACAATAATGACAACCAGGTAGTTCCAAGGAAAGAGGAGACTTTTCAATATGGATTTCTCCTTACCAGCGCGCAATTAGATGACCAAACCTCTCCTTAGACAGAACTTTCTAGACATTGTCAATAGTGCTATCTAATAATATTATTCAAATAATATGAATTATTGATCTGATAATGGAAAATACTGTGCAGCAACAATTATTGAAATAACAATAATATAAAATATTAACGTAGCAATTATTGAATCAATAAAATAAAATCTTGAATAGTAATTACTGTAACAATTATTGAGTAGTGCCTTCTTACGTAAGAATCAATAATTCAAAAATACTGTGCAACATCGTGTGCTACTGTGTAACCACGCGTATTATTGTATTTTAACCACCGGGTATTCCAACAGTGTTAACGGTAACAACTACGCCGTTATTTATAAACAACTTATACTTGTCGTTTTTTTCATCCAATTACTTTTCGTTATGGGGCCCACAAATGGCTGCACCGTCGTACGAATATTCTCCGACAGCAAGAATATTCCACGATCAAACAAATATTCCCCGACAAAATGAATATTTTATAACCACTTGCTTATTTTGAAAAATTTACACATTTCACCCATAACCAAAGCATTATATCAAATTAACACCTTATTATTCACAATAATAAATAGAGAAAATTTGATTTTATTTATTAAAAAGTTGGGGTCTTACATATATATATATGTAATACCTGAGAATTTCCACGTATTAATAAAATGAATATTTAGTTGGATATACATAATTTTGTGTTACGAGACGAGTTACCTCAATTATATTAAATAATTGAATAATTGTGAATAGGTGGAGTTTGTGATGAACTCGTTGAGAGCCTTGTGTGGCACCGTGATGAGATAGAATAGTGATTATATTAATTAACGAAAGAATTGTTAAGCGAACAATTAATTTGTATTAATTGTTATTAGTTATTAAAGAATTTCGGTTAAATATTAATAGTAGTATTAATCGATGAAGGAATTATCAAGTGAACAATTAATTGTTAGTTGTTATTGTAGAATATTAATTAATTTTATTGGTAATTAATTAATGTTATGTGATTAGTAATTGTTATTATGAGTAAAGTAAATTGCCTAATTAGAACGGTATTATTAATTAATGTGTGTGTTATTATATAGTTCTTACAATTAATAAGAAGATGTGGTGTGACACAGTAGTATGGCTATGAAATATATATAAACTATATTATAAGTGTAAGGAATCATAAGTTACATAAACAATCATTTATGTGACAATAAGCATGTGTGGAAACATTAAAAGATGTACTCTGTCAAAGAATTATAAATTATCTCAATAAGTGAGTCTACTTGAAATAATAATGTTTTAAGGAGATATTAATTACTAGTGGGTAATTAAATGAAGTTCATACATATAATAATTAGACTGGAATAATGTACATGGATTATATGATCCCTAACTTCCCATTTGTGTAGTAGCATTAACATATTAAAATTATATTTTGGGAATTAAAAGAAACAAACTAAGCATTTTAATCACTTTGCTGGGAATTACAACCCGTGTCCCAAAATCAATGACCTTCTCAGTACATAAACAGTAGTGTAAGACTCCAACTTTTTAATGAATAAAATCGAATTTCTTCTATTTATTATTGTGAATAATAGGTGTTAATTTGATATAATGCTTTGGTTATGGGTGAAATGTGTAAATTTTTCAAAATAAACAAGTGGTTATAAAATATTCATTGTTGTCGGGGAATATTCGTTTGGTCGTGGAATATTCTTTCTGTCAGGGAATATTCGTACGACGGCGAAGTCATTTGTGGGCCCCATAACAGAATAACTGTCAGATGAAGAAAACGACAAAATTTGAGTTTTTATAAATAACGGCGTAATTGTTACCGTTAACACTGTTAGAATACCCGATGGTTAAAATACAGTAATACGCGTCGTTGCACAGTAGCACACGATATTGCACAGTATTTTTAAATTATTGATTCTTACGTAAGAAGGCACTATTCAATAATTGTTATAATAATTACTGTTCTATATTTTATTTTATTGATTCAATAATTGCTGAGTTGATATTTTATATTATTGTTGCTCAATAATTATCACTGCACAGTATTTCCCATTATCAGATCAATAATTCATATTATTTGAATAATATTATTAGATAACATTATTGGCAATGTCTAGAAAGTTCTGTCAAGGAGAGGTTTGGTCACCTAATTGCGCGTCAGTAAGGAGAAATTCTTATTGGAAAGCCCTCTCTTTCCTGGGAACGGCCTGATTGTCATAAATGTGATTTTATAATATTATTTGTGAATAATTAATTATTGATTCATATGATAAGGAAATATTTATTTTATGTGGATATAAATGTTGGATATATTTATTGTGGTTAAAAATGAAGGAGTTAATGTTGAGGTGTTTTATCAGTATTTTTGTCGGAATGAATGTATTAAAAATTAAACCAGTGTTTTTGAGATATATTGCGTGAGTTATAATTTTTAATCCGACCGTTGGATCGTTGTGATTTTTGGATATATTATATATATATATATATATGAGTTGAGTATATGTCCATAAATTTTGAACCGTTAAAAATGAACGTATAATTTGTTATGAATTTTAAGAGGTGACTGATTCAGAAATTAGGTTTATAAATGATTTTGGTAGAAAATTTTAGAATTGAGTGGGCCCCACTTGTGGTTGGTGAAGAAATATGGTGAATTTTATTTCAAATATGGTTGGTGGCAATAGTAGCTGGTAAAGCCATCGGGTAGCAGGTCAAGTCTGCTTCGGCGTGCTAACATTTTCCTATAAATAGAGGGCTAAGTTAGAATTGAAAATCACACCAGAATTCATAAGTTTTCTCTCTTTTTCTCTCTTGATTATTGAGTTTATTTTATGAGTATTTAGATACTTGGTGAGTTGCTATTCATCAGTGCAAGTTTCCTTCAGCGTCATATCCGATATCCAGTCGGAAGTGCTGCTCTTTTGAGGTAAGGGATAGTAAGAGATTTTAAGGGTTGTTATGTTTTTAAGTTTCGTAATTTTTCTGACCTTCAAAAATTTTGGAAAAATTTGAAATGATAATTTGATGAGTTTTCTTGATTGTGTCCAAAAATGGCGATTTTTGGATGTGTAGATTAAGAGTTGTGAATTTTTTGAGAAAAGACTATTTTAAAAGTAACCACTTATAACTCCTTGAGGTTAACTCCAAAATTGGTAAAATTTTTATTGGGAGTACATGTATTAGAGAGAAGTATACTCTGTAAATTTTAGAATTTTTGGATAAAAGTAAATTTTTGATAAATATCTAAATATTCGGCTATTTTGGCCATATGAAAAATAGTATATTATTTTAAAAAATTCTGAGAAAAATATATGTTCAATATGGGACTATATTCTACTAAATCTCTTAAAAGAAAATTTGTTTGTACTGATTTGATATTTTTCATGAAAATAGACTAGTTATGAGTAAATAAATTAAATATGTTCTGTATTAAAAAATAGGATTTTATGGCTTGAGAATCCTATACGAGGTATATGCAAATTTTTGATCAGGGTTTTGGTTATTGGTGATAAAATCTTATGTGTTTAGAATTTTAGGATGATTAAATGCATTATTTAGTAAAGTGTAAACAATTAAAATAAATTATCTATAAGTTTAAGAAATGTTATTTCAATATCATTATACCGAAATATTGGTATGGATTTTATTGTAGAATTTTTACTTTTTTGTGCCGGGCTTACTATTCATGAGTTACTATTGACGAAGTTACTATCCATGGGTTACTATTCACGAGTTACTATTCATGACAAAATTGATTTCTTTTTCTAACCAAATTATAGTTGATTTATGAATATTACTCTTGAGATTAAATCTAGATGTTTTGCTTATATTGATTTTACTATTATATATAACATTTTAATAACCCAAATGATGATATTTCTCTTTGACTTGAGTGTAAACATGGGTAGATTTTTGGTATGATCATGACTATGGGTTCCCTTTGGCCAGTAGTGCAAAGTTGAATTGTTGACTGGTATGATCATGACTATTGAATTTATAATTGAATATCTTTAGCTTAAGTACAAAGGTGAAATGATCAACATGATTATAATTATTGTTTATATAAATTCTGAAATGATTATATATTTCTTTGAGATATGAATATCTTTGGCCCGTAGTGCAAAGTTGACCTGTTGATGAATATCTTTGGCCTGTAGTGTAAAGATGGTCTGTTGATGAATATCTTTGGCCCGTAGTGCAAAGATGAAATTGTTAGTATGATTATAAACAAGAATTGTGATTTGGTATCCATGATCTTTGATGTTTCAGGTAAAGACATGTGATGAAAATTATCTTCGTCCTAGGTACGAAGAGTAATTTAGAACTACAATTACGATTATGAGTTATACACGTGATTGTGGACAAAAATTGTTGATTGATGTTACAAGGATAAAATATTGTTGGTGGACTTTTAACATGGAGAAGATAATAGATTTTATGGTCTATTTGACTCTTCTAATGGATTGCTCGTTCCACTGCAACTATGGTTGAAAAGTTTTATCATCTACCATATGTTCTAAATCTCTGATTTATTACTGACAAATGCTATTGATAATTTATTTATCTTTAGTCATGATATTCTTTACTAGGCTAGTTGTGCTCACCCTTCTGTTTCACAATTCCTTTCAGGTAATAAGAGTGTAGTTGGATCGAGCGGGGGTAACAGGGGAATAGAACGGTGGTCATCATTTAGTAGTTATATTTGGTGAATCAACTAGGGTGAGGTGAACCCAACGTTGGAAGGGTGTTTTGCCACTATCATACAAGATGTCTAATGACATACAACCTCGTGTCATTATAAGACAGGGTTGTGCACATCCACTTGCTGAGTATATTTACGAGCACTACCTATATAATCTTGGTATTTGTTTGAAGTATAATTCTCAATTAGAGACAGTGGAGATAATGATATGTCAAGAGAAGACTCACTATTGGGAAGAATATGATAGTAATCTTCTCATTTTTCTTTGGGGTCTATTGGGTCAATCAAGGATAATTCTGTGGCCATATGATATCTATCATAACCTAGACGCATGGCCTCCCATGTACGAAGATTTCCTTGAGCACTTCCCAAATATTCTAATTTCTAAAACAGTTTTTGACTATACCTTTATGTAAGGTGCCATTGTGACGTGCTATCCAAGGTTGGGATGAGAGTCACAGTTGGTATATATTTGTATCAAAACTCACAGAATATGTGTTGTTGTATTTTACACGACAATTGTTGTAATAAAGTTGTAGTTATTTTCTGTACCATGTATTTGGCGACTCAGAATGGGTTGGATGGAATGGACCTATTTTGGAGTTGTCACATTTGGTATCAGAGCTTAGGGATATGGATCCTGGCGGAGATCGGGGAATAGAACTAGGAGGGGAGAGATGAGTAAATCCTTCGCTAGTGTGTCCTACCTAAGCTTATTTGTTGGTCAGTCATAATATCGGGATATTATGTGATATGTTAATTTGTTCAATTAACCCTTATTTTGAAGCTGTATTTTAGAATGATATCTGAAATACAAGAGATGAGCAATGGAGAAATCATGATGACAGGGGAGATAGAATTTGAAATGATATCAAGGTATTCTCAACTCTTCGAAATACTAGGTACATAAATTTCGGGGACGAAATTTCATAAGAAGGGGAGGTTGTAAGACCCCAACTTTTTAATGAATAAAATCGAATTTTCTCTATTTATTATTGTGAATAATAAGGTGTTAATTTGATGTAATGCTTTGGTTATGGGTGAAATGTGTAAATTTTTTAAAATAAACAAGTGGCTATAAAATATTCATTGTTGTTGGGGAATATTCGTTTGGTCGTGGAATATTCTTTCTGTCAGGAAATATTCGTACGACGGCGAAGTCATTTGTGGGCCCCATAACAGAATAACTGTCGGATGAAGAAAACGATAAAATTTGAGTTTTTATAAATAACGGCGTAATTGTTACCGTTAACACTGTTGGAATATCCGGTGGTTAAAATACAGTAATACGCATCGTTGCACAGTAGCACACGGTATTGCACAGTATTTTTAAATTATTGATTCTTACATAAGAAGACACTACTCAATAATTGTTATAATAATTACTGTTCAATATTTTATTTTATTGATTCAATAATTGCTGCGTTGATATTTTATATTATTGTTGCTCAATAATTGTCAGTGCACAGTATTTTTTATTATCAGATCAATAATTCATATTATTTGAATAATATTATTAGATAGCATTATTGACAATGTTTAGAAAGTTCTGTCAAGGAGAGGTTTGGTCACCTAATTGCGCGCCAGTAAGGAAAAATTCTTATTGGAAAGCCCCCCCTTTCCTAGGAACGGCATGGTTGTCATAAATGTGATTCTATAATATTATTTGTAAATAATTAATTATTGATTCATATGATAAGGAAATATTTATTTTATGTAGATATAAATGTTGGATATATTTATTGTGGTTAAAAATGAAGGAGTTAATGTTGAGGTGTTTTATCAGTATTTTTGTTGGAATAGAGGTATTAAAAATTAAACCAGTGTTTTTGAGATATATTGCGTGAGTTATAATTTTTAATCCGACCGTTGGATCGTTGTGATTTTTGGATATGTTATACATATATAAGTTGAATATATGTCCACAAATTTTGAACCGTTAAAAATGAACGCATAATTTATTATGAATTTTAAGAGGTGACTGATTTAGAAATTAGGTTTATAAATAATTTTTGTGAAAAATTCTAGAATTGAGTGGGCCTCACTTGTGGTTGTTGAAGAAATATACTGAATTTTATTTCAAATGTGGTGGGTGGCAATAGTAGCAGGTAAAGCCATCAGGTAGCAGGTCAAGTCTGCTTCGGCGTGCTAACATTTTTCTATAAATAGAGGGTTAAGTTAGAATTGAAAATCATACCAGAATTCAAAAGTTTTTTCTTTTTTTCTCTCTAGATTATCGAGTGTATTTTGTGAGTATTTAGATACTTGGTGAGTTGCTATTCATCAGTGCAAGTTTTCTTCAGCGTCATATCCGATATCCAGTCAGATGTGCTGCTCTTTTGAGGTAAGGGATATTAAGGGATTTTAAAGGTTGTTATATTTTTCAGTTTCGTAATTTTTCTGACCTTCAAAAATTTTAGAAAAATTTAAAATGATAATTTGATGAGTTTTCTTGATTGTGTCCAAAAATAGCGATTTTTGGATGTATAGATTAAGAGTTGTGAATTTTATGAGAAAAGATTATTTTAAAAGTAACCGCTTATAACTCCTTGTGGTTAACTCCAAAATTGGTGAAATTTTTATTGGGAGTACATGTATATGATAGAAGTATACTCTGTAAATTTTTGAATTTTTGGATAAAAGTATAATTTTTGATAAATATCTAAATATTCGGCTGTTTTGGCCATATGAAAAATAGTAAATGATTTTTAAAAATACTGAGAAAAATATATGTTCAATATGAGACTATATTCTACTAAATCTCTTAAAAGAAAATTTGTTTGTACTGATTTGATATTTTTCATGAAATAGACTAGTTATGAGTAAATGAATTAAATATGTTCTGTGAAGTAAGAAAATTGAAAAATAGGATTTTATGGTTTGAGAATCCTATACGAGGTATATGCAGATTTTTGATGAGAGTTTTGGTAATTGGTGATGAAATCTTATGTGTTTGAAATTTTAGGATGATTAAATACATTATTTAGTAAAGTGTAAACAATTAAAATAAATTGTTTATAAGTTTAAGAAATGTTATTTCAATATCATTATACCGAAATATTGGTATAAATTTTATTGTGAAATTTTTACCTTTTTGTATCGGGTTTACTATTCATGAGTTACTATTCACGAAGTTACTATCCATGGGTTACTATTCACGAGTTACTATTCATGACAAAATTAGTTTCTTTTTCTAATCAAATTATAGTTAATTTATGAATATTATTCTTGAGATTAAATCTAGATATTTTGATTCCTAATGATGATATTTCTCTTTGACTTGAGTGTAAAGATGGGTAGATTTTTGGTATGATCATGACTATGGGTTCCCTTTGGCCAGTAGTGCAAAGTTGAATTGTTGACTAGTATGATCATGACCATTGAATTTATAATTGAATATCTTTAGCTTAAATACAAAGGTGAAATGATCAACATGGTTATAATTATTGTTTATATAAATTCTGAAATGATTATATATTTCTTTGAGATATGAATATCTTTGGCCCGTAGTGCAAAGTTGACCTGTTGATGAATATCTTTGGCCTGTAGTGTAAAGATGGTCTGTTGATGAATATCTTTGGCCCGTAGTGCAAAGATGAAATTGTTAGTATGATTATAAACAGGAACTGTGATTTGGTATAACCATGATCTTTGATGTTTCAGGTAAAGACATGTGATGAAAATTATCTTCGTCTTGGGTACGAAGAGTAATTTAGAACTACAATTACGATTATGAGTTATACACGTGATTGTGGACAGGAATTGTTGATTGATGTTACAGGGATAAAACATTGTTGGTGGACTTTTAACATGGAGAAGATAATAGATTTTATGGTCTATTTGACTCTTATAATGGATTGCTCGTTCCGCTGCAACTGTGGTTGAAAATTTTTATTATCTACCATATGTTCTAAATCTCTGATTTATTACTGACAAACGCTATTGATAATTTATTTATCTTTAGTCATGATATTTTTTACTGGGCTAGTTGTGCTCATCCTTTTGTTTCACAATTCCTTTCAGGTAATAAGAGTGTAGCTGGGTCGAGCGAGGGTAACAGGGGAATAGAACGGTGGTAATCATTTAGTAGTTATATTTGGTGAATCAACTAGGGTGAGGTGAACCCAACGTTAGAAGGGTGTTTTGCCACTATCATACAAGATGTCTAATGACATACAACCTCGTGTCATTATAAGACAAGGGTTGTGCACATCCACTTGCTGAGTATATTTACGAGCACTACCTATATAATCTTGGTGTTTGTTTGACGTATAATTCTCAATTAGAGATAGTGAGATAATGATATGTCAAGAGAAGACTCACTATTGGGAAGAATATGATAGTAATCTTCTCGTTTTTCTTTGGGGTCTATTGGGTCAACCAAGGATAATTCTGTGGCCATATGATATCTATCATAACCTAGACGCATGGCCTCCCATGTACGAAGATTTCCTTGAGCACTTCCCAAAGATTCTAATTTCTAAAACAGTTTTTGACTATACCTTTATGTAAGGTGCCATTGTGACGTGCTATCCAAGGTTGGGATGAGAGTCACAGTTGGTATATATTTGTATCAAAACTCACAGCATATGTGTTGTTGTATTTTACACGACAATTGTTATAATAAAGTTGTAGTTGTTTTCTGTACCATGTATTTGAAGACTTAGAATGGGTTGAATGGAATGGACCTATTTTGGGGTAGTCACAAGTAGCATATACCTTCATTGCGTGAACTGAGTTGCTACAAAGCTATGGTGATGATGGCTACGAGTTTGGGCAGTTGGTCAACTCTTCTTTATCCCACATTCCTTCTCAATTTTCGTTGGATCAAACCATGAAGCAATGCCATGAACTGGGCAATCCATCCTCTATATATAGCACCATTCCTTCTCCATTCTCTGATTGCTTGAATTGTCTGTTATGTGAGAATAGAGAGTGTGAGTTGCTAAATTTTGAGGAGTGTATAATCAGAGTAGTGTAGAAATTTAATTCAAGCTTCAAGAGGTAGCATTTCTATTCTCATGTTCTTAATTTTGAAGTTTTTCAAATTCTTGCAATAGTATGAAATCTCTGTTAATTGATGTAGAATAACATGCCATTGTGTTATTTAAGTTGGTACACATATTTTGGAACATGGTAGCTGGTCTGGTTATAGGTTTTGCATCTCATGTATAGAGCCTCTGCAGAAGCAGAGCCATTTTTTTTACTCAGCTCGAAGTGGCGTGGCCGCGCCACTTCTATAGGCTAATACCGCGCGGCCGCGCGTGGCGTTATTCTCAGATACTGCTGTAATGTTTCTGTATTGTTCTGAGCATGTTACTTTGGTTAGAATATTTATATGAATGGCCCTAGTATGTGGTTAGATATTGTTTTGAACATAGTACGTTGTTGTAGCATTGATTGAGTTGAGTTTTCAAGAAAACTTCAAGATTTGGAAAACTAGAAATTGTGAACTTGAATTAATGCATATTCTGACCTTGCAAGCATGTTAGTATGGTTTTAAAATGCATGTCGAACATACTAACTTCAGTACATGGATTTCATATTGAAGTATGAGCATGTTAGAATTATTAGTAAGTTATACTAAATGAAAATATGAACCTTGAACGTGAAGGTTTATATACTACTTTGAGAGTTAGTATCTGATAATTGTGAACATGCGGGATGATACTCTTAGACTCACTCATGTATCATATATATATATATATATATATATATATATATATATATATATATATCATCATGCTTAGGCATCATAATTCAAGGAAAACATAAACGAAGCAAATTTCAAAATAAAATGATGTTAATAACACGTATGTGATATGAATACTCACAAGCATGTCTAATATGAGTTATATGACTACCTTATATGATTAGGAATCAAGCATGTTGGACTTTGTGATTTCATAACCTTAAATAGCCTTAAATTGTTGAGATGTCCAACTTAGAACCGTATTGTGCAAGACGGGACCTATATTGAACTTGAAAGATACGAAAGGATCCTTGACATGTTAATATATGTTATGTATGTAAGGATGGACAAGCTAGGCCAAGCAAATAACTACTCAGCCCTGGGTTGAACTGGGAGCCGCGCGGCCGTGCGTCTCCTTAGTATAAATCAGGCGCGGCCGCGCCAGTCTGCAAACTTAGAAAGTGACTTCTGTGATTCCTGAAGTATGTAGCATGCTAGTATAACTTTATTATGCTTGTTTTTGTGCATGACACACTGACAGAAGTAGCTTTGCATGTTAACACCTAACTTAGCTTGAATTGACAAGGTGTTTTAAAATGATGATGTCTAACGATAGATTCGAGCTAAGTAATAACATACGTATAAGGTTTCTTGAATTATTCGTGTGTGTACACTTGATCTATATATATCTAGATTGTTTACGGAAAATGTTTAACTAATGAATATCTTATATACGTATTACATTATGTTAGGATTTGAAAGAGTATTGTTAAGCGATATTTTGGTAAACTGCGCTTGAGGCAAGTTCTCTAACCTTACTCAAATCTATATTGAGCAAGTATCCTAAACCTTGGCATTACTATATTCGACGAATACCGTAAGCTTATCTCTTTGAATACAAGTTATATTGCTTTCTCGTTCAAATGAACCATTATGCTTAAACCCTTGTGAAAACTATTATTCATAATAAACTTAATATTGTTCTTGAATATTGTGAAAGAGTCGATGCAATTTGATTCGGCTAGACTATATGCATGTTTATAAAACTGTCCAAACCAATTGATTGGTGCGAAAATCTTAAAACTGAGTTGAACAACCCTTATGGTAAGGGGAATGTGTGTTGTTGGAAACACCAACACATGAGTGGTTTATTATTGTGGTGTTATGTATAACGTGGAGTATTGTAGACTGATCCTCTACATTACTTAATTCTTTTGGGTTATCAGTTTAATATTGGTAACTCTAGTAGATGTTAAATAGTCCTTAGTGACTGCTCAGTATAAATTGTTTATCCAGTTGGATACCTTGATAGTCGTTGAATTCATATATATATCAATTAATTTATATTGAATTGTCGTTCTTATTACAAGAATTATTGATATTCATTACTCATGATATTATTCTGAAACTTTGAACTATTCGAGAAATGACACTTCGATATTTCAAATCTTGTGATATTATATCCTACACCCTTGTTGTATATTACTTGTTGGGCGATTTGTGCTCATCCTTGCTTATTTTAAGTATTGTAGGTTGCGAGACTTGGGGGAATAATTATAATAAATCATTGTATATTATTCTAATTTAGATTTTTCGTTGTGAATGTATGATTTTAGTTATTATGGTAATACTTTGAGCACGTGATGAACCGAATTCGAGTGACCAAGTGGAGGTCAGAATTTGGGGGCGTCACAGGTTGGTATCAAAGCCTAGTTATAAACCTTAGGAACGAAAGTCCTTAGATTATAGCTTAAGAAAACTTAGAAGTTAGGAAGGGGGGATAAAACTCTGTTGGTAGAATGCATATTAAGATTTGATATTTTTTAATGCATGTGTTCATGATTATTTGTAAGGTCCTTAATAGATATATGTATAAGGACTTAGTGATAGATCAAAAATTGTTAGGTTGATCTAAGCTTTCAACGTGTATCATTTTGTTATAGAATGTATAGATAGAAAGATCAAATCTGTTAGGTTGATCTTGAGATGTAATAGATTAGTCATGAAGAGATCGTAGTGCATCAACCTGATCAACATTGCAGAAATCAAGGCAGAAATCGTAGAGCCTGAAGATCGTAGTGTGCCTACCTTGAAGGGAACTCTTCGGAAATCGTAGAGTGGTCCCATCGTTCGCCGAGCCAACTCCACGATCGTAGTATGCTGAAGGACATATGAAGTTTACAAGTCAACGATCGTAGAGTGCTCTCGGGAACGTAGAGTGAATACACGAGCAAGTCAAGGATCGTAGAGTGCTCTCGGGAACGTAGAGTGAATACACGAGCAAGTCAAGAATCGTAGAGTGCTCTCGGGAACGTAGAGTTCAAGACATGATGAAGTAAAGAGTGTAGTGCTATCAACTGTTAGCATCGTAGTGTTCAAGAAATGACACTACGATCAGAATCGTAGAGCATCACGACCCAAATCGTAGAGCTCATCTGTCAGTCAGAAAACGTCAAGCCTCATGAGTTGTTAATTCAAGATACGAGAAATGAATCTGAGAAGCTGCAGTGCCCATCAGTCCCAGATTGTATAAAATATCCTTAGGACGCAACAAAGAAGCGTATTGAAGAAACCAAGGATAGTACTATGGAAAAGAGGGACAAAACACCTTTTCAGGTGGTAGGTGGGAAAGCAGCCTGCAGTGTCAGTGGTCCAGAATTCAGAATTCAGAAGATGTGCAGAAATGTCACCATCACGGTACAGAAAGCTCAGACGCATTTAATGCCACAACGGATGGATTCAAACGGATAGTTTTCTGTATCACATATATACAGATCAGACAGATGAGAGAAAAATATACAAGCAAGCAATAAAACATTCAACGTGAACAATTCTCCAAGGCTCAACTCTACGATCTGAGAAATTCCAAAGCTTGCTCAGCTACTCAGTTCTTAACGAACCTGTGCTTACATAGCAACTGAGTAGCAACCTTCAGAACGAAACAACAATCATCATTCAACTGAAGAAGAGTACCAAGTCTGCTGGACTTGAAGAGTTCAAGAGTGAACTATAAGATAGCCAAGTCTGCTGGACTTGAAGAGTTCAAAAGTGAACTAGAGAAGTTCCTAGACTGCTGGTCTAGAAGGAATCCAGTGGGATTCAGAAGTTTGTAAGAAACATCCTTAGTGAATATCCTACTCGTTGAGTAGAAGAGTGGACTAGGAGCCTTGTGTGCTCTGAACCACTTAAAAATAGCTGTGTCATTTACCTTACTGCCATAACTGCTATATCTGCTATAACTGCTTTACTCGTCTATTACTTTACTGCTTGGTTAAGAAGATTAAAACAAATATTATTCCGCTAAGTTTTAATCACTATCTAAGAACAAGTCTAAAACAGAAAAGATTTTTAAATATCTATTCAACCCCCCTTCTAGATAACTTGTGCCTATTAAGAACTAATAATTGGTATCAGAGCAGGTTCTATTTTACAGCTCACAAGCTTTAGTAGATCCACAATGGCACTAGTACCAAGCGAATCCAGGACCGGTGGAGGCAGCAAGCCACCGATGTGCAACAAAGACAAATTTGCTAACTGGAAGGTTAGAATGCAAGCTTACATGGACTCAATAGATGAAGATCTATTTGAGACTGTACTCAATGGGCCCTACATACCAACAAAGCTTGCACCAACCATTGACGAGCCAAACAAAGTGCAAATCAAGGTTAAGGAAGAATGGACAGACTCAGAAAAGAAAGCTGTCCAACTTGACAAGAAGGCTAAGAACATCTTGTTCCAATCCTTGGAGGACGATATGTTTGACAATGTTGTAAATTGCAAAACAGCCAAGGAAGTTTGGGAAGCACTACTGATCATGCATGAAGGAACTGAAGAAGTTAGAGAAAACAAACAGTCTCTTCTAACACAGCAGTACGAGATGTTTGCTCATATACAAAGAGAGAACGTAACTGCCACTTATGAAAGATTCAACATTCTGCTCAACTCTCTACAAGCATATGGAAAGGTCTATCCTAATAAAGATCTGACCATAAAGTTCATGAGAGCCCTACCTAGCAAGTGGGATGCCAAGACCACTGCAATAAGAGAATCAAAGAATCTCAACGAAATGACAGTTCAACAACTGTATGGCAATCTCCTGACATACGAGCTGGAGCTGACTCAACGTGCTGAAACCCTTTCAGAAGGAAGAAGAAAGGAAAAGGGTGTTGCTCTCAAAGCAACTGAAAACGTCTCTAAAGTCATCACTGATAATGAATCTGACGATGATGAAGATGATAATGACGATCTTGCCATGATGGTGAGAAAACTAAGAAGATTTATGCGTCAAGGCAAAGCTGACAAACAAAAGAAGATCAGCAACTACTCAAGCCAGGAGCAAATACATGACCTATGCTACAACTGCAAAAAGCCTGGCCACTTCATTGCCGACTGCAACAAACCTTTAAGAGAAGAACTAAAGAAGAAGCAGCATGGAAAGAAAGAATACAAAGGAAGCAAGAGGTCTCAGAGAAAAGACAAAGGCCTAGTAGTTGGAGGATCATGGAGTGATTCAGATAATGACTCAAATGCTGAGTCTGGAGATGAGGAAGAACCACAAATGGCCAATCTGTGCTTGATGGCCAAACATGCAAAGGACAAACAAAGCCTCAACATTCACAATGTAGATCTTGATGAGGTATTTGATTTCAACTCACCTGATGTAGATATGAATGACTTAAGAACTGCACTGCGTGGCATAACTAATGATCTACATCAGTATATGAAGTGGTTCAGAGTGTTATCTAAGGACCATTCACTTCTTCAAGAGGAGAAGAAGAAAGTTCAAGAAGAGCTTGAAACAGCCCTTCAAAGTTCTAATCTTCTCTCCAAGCTTGAAGCTGAGAATGAAACCTTAAAGTAGAAAAACACACATCACACACAAAGAGAGTCTAAGCTAACCTCTAAAATTGAGGAACTAGAAAAGACTATCTCTGCATGGAACAAATCCTCATCATCCATGGACTGCCTGCTATCTAATCAAAAAGGCACATTAGACAAGACATGCTTAGGATTTGGGGAATCAATCCCTGAGCCAAGTGTGGAAAAGACAATGGAAACTAGCTCAAGTAATGTCTCAGGTTTTATTAGAGGCATTACTTTTGTTAAATCCTCAAAGTTGGAAGAACAAGTTCAACCATGTTCCACTGATTCCAGTTATACTCAAAGAAGTAAGGGATCACACGCTGGTCTAGGCTTCATAAAGGAGAAGAGTAACCCAACCTCTACTTATCAACCTCGAAGAATCTTAGAGTCAAGAAAAACTAACTCTACAAATCAACTGGGAAGGTACAGTAGAAGTAAAGTACACTCATCACTATTTATGAAACCAAAGAACGCGTGGAAGAAAGAGAATCAGTTTAATAGAAGACCAACCAAGGAACCACACAAGTCCAAGTGGAAGATAAATCATCACACACACACAGGCATGCATCATAATAGATGTTTCATATGTGATAAACATGGTCATAGAGCTATAAAATGTTATTATAACTCCATGCATGTGAGACCCAAGACTAGACAAGTTTGGGTCTCCAAAGGAACTAACAAAGAAAGACCCATGCGAATATGGGTACCAAAATGAAGGTTCAAATGTTTTGACAGGAACAGAGCTCCACGACCTCGACATGGTATCTAGACAGTGGATGCTCAAGGCATATGACCGGGAACAAAGCTCTACTATCCAACTATGTAGAAAAGGAGGGTCCCTCAGTCATTTTTGGAGATAACGGCTAGGGCAAGACAAAAGGCTATGGCTCTGCTGGCAATGGGGCAATATCTTTCAGCAAAGTAGCCTATGTGGAAGGACTTCAACACAACCTTCTAAGCATCAGTCAACTCTGCGACAAGGGCCATCAAGTAACATTTCTCAACAATCAATGTTAAGTCAGAGACCTGAAGACATCTGCTATAAAGTTGACCGGAACAAGAGAAGGAAATGTTTACACTATAGACCTTGGTCAACTTAGCTCTGAAGAAACAATATGCTTTCTGGCAAAAGCATCCGAGGAATTAAGCTGGCTATGGCATAGAAGGCTGTCCCACTTAAACTTCAAGAACATGTCAAAACTGGCATCAAAAGATCTTGTAGCTGGTTTGCCTAAGTTCAACTTCGTGAAAGAAAGGCCATGCAATGCATGCCAGCTTGGAAAGCAAACCAGAAGCTCATTTAAAAGCAAGACTGCCAACTCCATTGACAAACCCCTACAGTTGCTTCATATGGATCTCTTCGGGCCAATCCCTACTACCAGTCTTGGAGGAAAAAGATACTCACTAGTTGTAGTTGATGACTACACTAGATTCACATGGGTATTTTTTCTAACTTCTAAGGATGAAACAAGCTCCGAGCTAATCAAGATGTTCAGACTGGTGATGAATGAAAAAGGAGAGAAAATCAAGGCCATAAGGAGTGATCATGGCAGAGAATTCGACTTCTCAGAAATGGATCAGTTCTGCACAGACAATGGCATCAGTCACAACTTCTCAGCTCCACGAACTCCTCAACAAAATGGAGTTGCCGAACGAAAGAACAGAACCCTGATAGAGGCTAGAAGGACTCTACTAGCAGCAGCTCATCTGCCTGAATACTTCTGGGCAGAAGCTGTCAACACTGCATGCTACACTCAGAACAGATCATTAATCCACTCTACGATCAAGAAGACACCCTACGAACTATGGAAAGGAAGAAAGCAAAGTGTCAGCTATTTTCATGTCTTTGGCTGTGCATGCTACATTCTCAACAATGGAAAATAGTATTTAACAAAATTCCAGCCCAAGTCAGATGAAGGAATCTTTCTTGGATATGCCACAGACAGCAAAGCCTACAGGGTGTTCAACAAGAAGACACTGAGTGTCGAAGTCTCGATACACATCATCTTTGATGAAACTGATTTAGATAAATTTGTGCCTGAAGACACTACGACCGGTAATACAGACACCACGAATGAAATCGTAGAGCTCAACACTACGATCGTAGTGTCAGATAGTGAAATCGTTGAGCGTGATAAAGAGATCATAGAGAGGTCCATCCAAGACAGTGAGCCTCCACTTCAAGAAGAAGAGATAGACCTTGAAGATCTAAGACAGGAAGGCATCAGGACAGATGTTCCAACTGGGAACAGATGGGTAAGAGATCACACTCAGGATCTAATCATTGGAGATCCAAGTGCAAGAGTCAAGACAAGGGCTGCTACTCAGAATGAATGCTTCTATCTAAGCTTCCTATAACAAATAGAGCCAAAGAAGATAGAGGATGCTATGGAAGACTCCAGTTGGATAGAGGCCATGCAGGAAGAACTCAACCAGTTTGAACGAAGCAAAGTTTGGAGATTGGTACCAAGACCAAAGAGTCATCCTGTCATAGGAACCAAGTGGGTCTTCAGGAACAAAATGGATGAGGATGGGATCATTACCAGAAACAAGGCAAGATTAGTGGCAAAGGGCTATTCTCAAGAAGAAGGTATTGACTATGATGAGACATTTGCACCTGTTGCCAGACTTGAAGCTATCAGAATCTTCCTTGCCTTTGCTGCCCACATGAAGTTCAAAGTCTTTCAGATGGATGTCAAAAGTGCATTCCTAAATGGAGAACTTCAAGAAGAAGTCTATGTAGAACAACCTCCAGGTTTCATCAATCCATCTCTTTCCAATTATGTCTATAGATTAGATAAAGCTTTATATGGTCTTAAGCAAACACCTAGAGCATGGTATGAAACACTGACTAACTTTCTAATAGAAAATAGGCTCACTAGAGGTAGAGTAGATACCACACTGTTTCTCAGAAAGCATAAGGACAAAGTCTTACTAGTTCAAATATATGTTGATGATATCATTTTTGATTCTACTGACGAAAAGTTATGTAAGAGATTCTCTAAGCTAATGCAGAGCAAGTTTGAAATGAGCATGATGGGTGAGCTGAGTTTCTTCCTTGGACTGCAAGTAAAGCAGACTGAAGAAGGAATTTTCATAAACCAAGCCAAGTACATCAAAGACTTATTAAAGAAGTATGGCATGGAATCAGCCTCTCCCATGAAAACACCAATTGCTCCTGCAACCAAGCTTGACAAGGATGAGAATGGTAAGAGTATTGATATAACTCAATACAGAGGTATAATAAGTTCTCTTTTATACCTAACTGCCAGTAGACCAGATATAATGTTTGCAACATGCATATGTGCTAGATTTCAGGCTAACCCTAAAGAATCACATTTGTCTCCTATAAAAAGGATATTCAGGTATCTTAAGGGTACACCCCACTTGGGGCTGTGGTATCCCAAGGAATCCTCTTTTGATCTAATAGGAAACACAGATGCTGATTATGCATGATGCAAAATAGACAGAAAAAGTACAAGTGGCACCTGTCAACTACTTGGAAACAGACTTGTGTCTTAGTTCAGCAAAAAGCAAAATTCAGTATCCACTTCAACTGCAGAGGCTGAATACATTGTTGTTGTGCTCAGATTCTTTGGATGAGAAATCAGCTAGCTGACTACGGGTTTGATTTCAAGTCTATACCTATACACTGTGATAATACAAGTGCCATAGCTATAACTCATAATCCTGTCATGCATTCTAGAACCAAGCATATAGAAATAAGGTATCACTTCATTAGGGATCATGTGCAAAATGGTACTATCTCTTTGCAATACACCCCTACTGAAGATCAACTTGCTGATGTGTTTACAAAACCTTTAGATGAATTCAGATTTAATAAGTTAATAAGTGAGCTAGGCATGCTAAATCTATCTTCATGAAAATATGCTCTAGACTGTGCTAACAATGACAGATAAAGGCTGAACTCAAAATCGTAGACATGATCAAGGAAAGCTCACGATCGTAGAGCTGAACTGTCAACTACCTCAACGATCGTAGCAAGAACTTAACTTCCATAAGTGCAGACTCGACGATGATCAAACAAGAAAAGTAGATCCTGTGATGTTGAGCTCCATAACAAAGCAATCCCTCCAAGAGGTGCCTCAGGGACAAACCTAACCCTTGAATTACACCAAGAGGTTGGCCCTTCCTGAGTTACCTTAAAAAGAAGGCTTAGTCAAAATCTCATCACTAGGACCCAGAACAGACTCAACGATCGTAGAACAGTCTCAACAGACAGACTCTACGAATGCGGGTCAGACTCTACGACTGCCGGACATACTCTACGATCGTAGGATAGACTCGACGATCGTAGGATAAACTACCAGTGCTGATCAGACTCTACGACCAGAAGTCAGACTCTACGATCTAGATCATACTGAGGACACCTCAGCTCTTAATACTCAAAGGGCAATTCAGTACATTCCTACACATATGAGATCGTAGAGCCAAACAAAATAAGACACCTGTCCCACGAAGACAAAAAAAAGAGAGGAGGGAAGTTATAAGTACAGATTGGACACCTGATTTTGAAATACTGAAGTTCAAAAGTTCATCTCTCATTCTCTCTCTCAAAGCAAAACCCTAACTCAGACAAAAGTTCAACCGTATCTATCTTCTCAACAAAAGAATCAATGGCTGCTTCCAACGTAATTTCAGGCCACAGACTCTGTTTTGACGAGTTCAAGACTGCACCTCCAAAGTTCCACAAGATTTTAGCCTTACTGAAGAAGGCTGATCTCGAAGAGGCGCTCAGCACTGACACTCTTATCTATCCCAAGCTGGTGAAGGAATTTTACAAGAATGCAGTGTACGAGAACAACACAGTCACCACGCGAGTTCGAGGAGCTGAAATAAAGCTAAGGGCAGAAGACATCAATCTGGCCCTACTATTCCAAAATATGGGACACCCAATTCTGGACGACATAAGGTATCAAGAGGGACTGAAGAAAATGCATCATAAGAAGAACCCCTCTGTTAAGGGTTACAAAAAGAAAGAGTTCCCACAAAGGTACGAGTTTTTAGCTGACATTGTTGGAAAATGCATATGCTGCAAGAGCTCAGGGCATGACTCTGTTAATGAGGCTCAGCTTAAAATCATGACTGCCTTAGTCCATGGCACCCAACTCAACTATGGGGCAGTGCTGATTGAGTGGATCAGTAAATGGATAACTAGCTCTAAGAAGTCAAAGAGCATCCCAAAGATGCTATATGGGAGGTTCATAAGCATCATTCTGCAGTCTGCTGTAGGTGATAAGATTGGGGATAATGAAGGAGAAGCCATAAATCCCAATCGTAAAATGACACAACAATTGTTCAAGAACTGGGAGAGAAACCCTGCTGATTTCGTTCGAATGATGACAGAATCAAGTGGGAGAACTGAGGAACTAAGAAAAGCAGGTGTTACAGGAGATATGTCTGTTGTTAGGGAAGTTGAAGAAGAAGAAGAAGCAAATAAAGAAGAATCCTCTGCTCTTGCAAGAAAAAGTAAGGGTAAAAGGAAGATGAGGGCAAGACAAGCTGAAGAGGCTCAAGGCTCTGCAACCAACACTCCTGTAGAGCCCTCTGACATAGAGACTCTAAGGAGGCTGAGGAAGATACAACTGCAAGAAGAAGCAGAAGAAGATCAGGCCACCATTTCACAAATCTTGAAGAAGAACAAGACTGGTCACAAGCTCAAAAGACCAACAGTGTCTTCAATCGTAGAGACCTTGCTGTTCTCTGAGTCTAGGACAAGTGTGGCAGAAATGGAGGAAGCTGCTACAAGGGCAGTGGTTGATCAAGTGATGGATAAAGCCAGCAAGCCAAAGAAAAAGCTGGTCAAGAAGTACATCCTTGAAAATAAGAAGATACTGAAGAAAGAAGCCAAGAGCATGGCTGAAACAGTAGATCTGACCCAGACAACAGAAGATGAAAAGGCCCTAGCTGAGGGGGAGAACCCTGAAATACTCATGATTGAATATACACCAGCTGAGGGGGAGAAGTCCACAGCTCAAAAGGATGCTCAAGCTGAAGGGAACTTCCTGAATTTAGAAGAAGATGTACAAGCTGAGGGGGAGTTTTCAAACCTCCAAGAAAATGATCATATTGAGGGGGAGCCTCAAGATGTACCAATGGCAGAAGAAGAGGTTCCTATCCAAGACAAGGTTGAACCACTATCAAACATTCCAGAGGCCATCGAGGTAATGGAATCTCCTGAAGAAATTCAAGAAGAAGCTGACAGTGATGATGAACTTATGATCACAAGTGAAAGAAAGGATGGGTACAGAAGCTATCTATACAGACAGATGTTCTCTTACCTACCCATGATGGCCTATCACCAAGCTCTGATCCAGAAATCATGGGATCATATGTTCTGGAGCTTCAAGGAATATCCAGCAATTTCTGTTCTAGCTCATGGATTTCCCAGGGAAGTCAACTTCGCCAAAAAGTTGATTACAAACAATGCCTCATCAAAAGCCAAACTTGAGGTATTGACTATCCCTACAAGCTTTATAGTTAATCATCTGCCATCACCCTCATTTAGCCATTTCTATGAATTTCCTAAATTGCTGGAAGTGATTCTCAACCCTTTAAATCAGTTTCCAGTTACAGAATCCCATAATTCTGTAACTGAAGAACCAAAAGAAATCAACCTTACCCAGCTCCCTCAAATAACCAACTCTACGATTCCAGACTCCAGCCACATCGTAGAGTCACCACTCCCAAATGTCCAAACCCAAGCTCCTCCAACTGATATACCATCCTCCTCATCGAACAACTATTTCAGTCTTGATCTTGCTTTGTACAACTTGCAAGCTCAATCTCCACCAAGAACCCCTCAAATGGACAATCCTCAACCAGAAAATACCCTTCCAAGCATGCCCACCAAGGATGATCTGAAAGAAACCTCTGAGCAAATGATCAAAACCATTGAAGCAAGCCTGGAATCTCACTCTGATCTCCTCAACATCCGCCTGAATCAAATGATACAAGCTGCTAACAAATTCCCTAGTACAATGAATACTGAACTCACTACAAAACTAAGGGAAATTATCAAAGAGATTCTAAAGAGCATATCAGATAGAGATGAGATCCATTTCTAGGTTGCTGCCAAACAAAAAGAGGCTATGCTTGAAATACAGAAAAATTAAGATCGTCAACATCAGATTATGCTGGACAATATTCTCAACTTAAAAGCTTCTGTGTACGACTTCCAGAAATCATATGCAAATCAGGAAAAGTATAATGATACAATTCTGACCATCCTCCAGAAGAAAGAAGCAAGAGCTGATCAACAAATCAAGGAGAATAAGGAGGACATTGCTCAGACTCAAAGCCAACTAAACGAGCTTGTCCAAGGGGTCAACAAGCTATCAGCTGACATTCGAACCCTTGATGCTGACATAAAGGTGGAGAAAGATAAAGGGAGCAGAGGAGATCAAGGCAGAAGCAGAGGAGATCAGACAACTCAAAAAAGGGGAAGAACACGAAGCCCTCCTGCAAGACAGACTCCACGATCTGGTCAGCAGGCAATTGTTACAGCTATTCCTTTGAGCCATCAGCAGGCAACTCCTAGCTCACAAGAAGTGACCAGGGTAAACATAAGAATGCCGACTGGAGATCCTGCATTCATGCGCAGACATGAGGAGAATCCTGTTATAAGTCGAAGCGAGCTAGAGGAGTTAGCGAGGAATGAAGAAGCTCAAAGGAAGAGAAGGGTTGAAGAATATGCAAATCCTCCTCCTCACAAGAGACCAAGAAAACAGAGATAAGTATAGAGTTTAATGTTTTATTGATGTAATGCTACATTGTAATATCTATTGATCATCAATAAATTCATGCTTATTCTCTAGAAATTTTAGCTGCTCACTGAAATGCTAAGTCATGTTTAAATTCCTACAAATGCATCTAGTCACTAATAATCATGACAACAAATCTCCTTGGTTATGTCAACATCAAATAGGGGGAGATTGTTGGTAGAATGCATATTAAGATTTGATGTTTTTTAATGCATGTGTTCATGATTATTTGTAAGGTCCTTAATAGATATATGTATAAGGACTTAGTGATAGATCAAAAATTGATAGGTTGATCTAAGCTTTCAACGTGTATCATTCTGTTATAGAATGTATAGATAGAAAGATCAAATCTGTTAGGTTGATCTTGAGATGTAATAGATTAGTCATGAAGAGATCGTAGTGCATCAACCTGACCAACATTGCAGAAATCAAGGCAGAAATCGTAGAGCCTGAAGATCGTAGTGTGCCTGCCTTGAAGGGAACTCTTCAGAAATCGTAGAATGGTCCCATCGTTTGTCGAGCCAACTCCACGATCGTAGTATGCTGAAGGACATATGAAGTTTACAAGTCAACGATCGTAGAGTGCTCTCGGGAACGTAGAGTGAATACACGAGCAAGTCAAGGATCGTAGAGTGCTCTCGGGAACGTAGAGTGAATACACGAGCAAGTCAAGAATCGTAGAGTGCTCTCGAGAACGTAGAGTGAACTACACGAGCAAGTCAAGAATCATAGAGTGCTCTCGGGAACGTAGAGTTCAAGACATGATGAAGTAAAGAGTGTAGTGCTATCAACTGTTAGCATCGTAGTGTTCAAGAAATGACACTACGATCAGAATCGTAGAGCATCACGACCCAAATCGTAGAGCTCATCTGTCAGTCAGAAAACGTCAAGCCTCATGAGTTGTTAATTCAAGATACGAGAAATGAATCTGAGAAGCTGCAGTGCCCATCAGTCCCAGATTGTATAAAATATCCTTAGGACGCAACAAAGAAGCGTATTGAAGAAACCAAGGATAGTACTATGGAAAAGAGGGACAAAACACCTTTTCAGGTGGTAGGTGGGAAAGCAGCCTGCAGTGTCAGTGGTCCAGAATTTAGAATTCAGAAGATGTGCAGAAATGTCACCATCACGGTACAGAAAGCTCAGACGCATTTAATGCCACAACGGATGGATTCAAACGGATAGTTTTCTGTATCACATATATACAGATCAGACATATGAGAGAAAAATATACAAGCAAGCAATAAAACATTCAACGTGAATAATTCTCCAAGGCTCAACTCTACGATCTGAGAAATTCCAAAGCTTGCTCAGCTACTCAGTTCTTAACGAACCTGTGCTTACATAGCAACTGAGTAGCAACCTTCCGAACGAAACAATAATCATCATTCAACTGAAGAAGAGTACCAAGTCTGCTGGACTTGAAGAGTTCAAGAGTGAACTATAAGATAGCCAAGTCCATTGGACTTGAAGAGTTCAAAAGTGAACTAGAGAAGTTCCTAGACTGCTGGTCTAGAAGGAATTCAGTGGGATTCAGAAGTTTGTAAGAAACATCCTTAGTGAATATCCTACTCGTTGAGTAGAAGAGTGGACTAGGAGCCTTGTGTGCTCTGAACCACTTAAAAATAGCTGTGTCATTTACCTTACTGCCATAACTGCTATATCTGCTATAACTGCTTTACTCGTCTATTACTTTACTGCTTGGTTAAGAAGATTAAAACAAATATTATTCTGCTAAGTTTTAATCACTATCTAAGAACAAGTCTAAAACAGAAAAGATTTTTAAATATCTATTCAACCCCCCCTTCTAGATAACTTGTGCCTATTAAGAACTAACAAACTCATGTAGTTTCCTTGAGGGACTTAGTGTGTTATAAAATGTAACTTCATTTGTGACAACCCCAAAACAGGTTCATTTCATCCAACCTATTCTGAGTCGCCAAATACATGGTACAGAAAATAACTACAACTTTCTTACAACAATTGTCGTGCAAAAATACAACAACACATATACTGTGAGTTTGGATACAAATATATACCAAATGTGACTCATGTCCCAACCGTAGACAGCACCTCACAATGACACCTTACATAAAGGTATAGTCAAAAATTATTTTAGAAATTAGAATATTTGGGAAGTGATCAAGAAAATCTTCGTACGTGGGAGTTCATGCGTCTAGGTTATGATAGATATCATATGGCCACAGAATTATCCTTGGTTGACCCAATATACCCCAAAGAAAAATGAGAAGATTACTATCATATTCTTCCCAATGGTGAGTCTTCTCTTGACTTATTATTATCTCCATTGTCTCTAATTGAGAATTATACTTCAAACAAACACCAAGATTATATAGGTAGTGCTCATAAATATACTCAGCAAGTGGATGAGCACAATCCTGTCTTATGATGACACGAGGTTGTATGTCATTAGACATCTTGTATGATAGTGGCAAAACACCCTTCCAACATTGGGTTCGCTTCACCCTAGATGATTCACCAAATATAACTACTAAATGACGACCACCGTTCTATTCCCCTGTTACCCCTGCTCGACCCAGCTACATTCTTATTACCTGAAAGGAATTGTGAAACAGAAGGGTGAGCACAACTAGCCCAGTAAAGAATATCATGACTAAAGATAAATAAGTTATCAATAGCCTTCAACAGAATTAAATAAGAGATTTAGAACATATGGTAGATGACAAAAATTTCAACCATAGTTGCAGCGGAACGAGCAATCCATTAGAAGAGTCAAATAGACTACAAAGTCTATTATCTTCTCCATGTTAAAAATTCACCAACAATGTTTTATCCCTATAACATCAATCAACAATTCTGGTCCACAATCATATGAATAACTTATAATCATAACTGTAGTTCTAAATTCCTCTTCTCATCCAGAACGAAGATAATTTTCATCACCTATCTTTACCTGAAACATCAAAGATCATGGTTACACCAAATCACATTTCCTGTTCATAATCATACTAATAAGTTCATCTTTGCACCACGACCAAAGATATTCATTTACAGACCATCTTTGCACTACAGGCCAAAGGTATTCAACAACAGTTCATCTTTGCACTACGGGCCAAAGATATTCATCAACAATTCATCTTTGCACTACAGGCCAAATATATTCATCAGCAGTTCATATTTGCACTATAGGCCAAATATATTCATCAACAGTTCATATTTGCACTACAGGCCAAATATATTAATATATCAAAGAAATATGTAATCATTTCAGAATTTATATAAACAATAATTATAACCATGTTGATCATTTCACCTTTGCACTTAAGCTAAAGATATTCAATTATAAATTCAATGGTCATAATCATACCAGTCAACAATTCAACTTTGCACTACTGGCCAAAGGGAACCCATTGTCATGATCATGCCAAAAATCTACCCATCTTTACACTCAAGTCAAAGAGAAATATCATCATTAGGGTTATAAAAATATTATATATGATACTAAAATCCATATAATCAACATATAGATTTAATCTCAAGAGTAATATTCATAAATCAACTATAATTTGGTCAGAAAAAGAAATCAATGTTGTCGTAAATAGTAACTCGTGAATAGTAACTCATGAATAGTAACTCGTGAATAGTAATTCATGAATAGTAACTCGACATGAAAAAGGTAGAAATTCCACAATAAAATCTATACCAATATTTCAGTATAATGATATTGAAAGAATAATATTTCTTAAGCTTATAAACAATTTATTTTAATTGTTTACACTTTACTAAATAATGCATTTAATCATCCTAAAATGCCAAACTCATAAGATTTTATTACCAATAACCAAAACCCTCATCAAAAATCTGCATATACATCATATAGGATTCTCAAGCCATAAAATTCTATTTTCCAATTTTCTTACTTCACATAACATATTTAATTCATTTACTCATAACTAGTCTATTTTCATAAAAAATACCAAATCAGTTTTAAAATATTTCTTTTCTGGAATTTAGCAGAATATAGTCCCATATTGAACATATATTTTTCTCAAAATTTTTAAAACTCATTTACTATTTTTCATATGGCCAAAACAGTCGAATATTTAGGCATTTATCATAAATTGTAATTTTATCCAAAAATTCCAAAATTCATAGAGTACACTGATATTATATAGATATACTTTCAATAAAAATTTCATCAATTTTGGAGTTAATCACAAGGAGTTATAAGCGGTTACTTTTAAAATAGTCTTTTTCCGTAAAATTCATAACTCTTAATCTATACATCTAAAAATCGCTATTTTTGAACACAATCAATAAAACTCATCAAAATATCATTTCAAATTTTTCCAAAATTTTCTGAAGGTCAGAAGAATTACGAACTGAAAAACATAATAACCCTTAAAATCCCTTACTATCTCTTACCTCAAAAGAGCAGCACTTCTGACTGGATATCGGATATGACGCTGAAGGAAACTTGCACTGATGAATAGCAACTCACCAAGTATCTAAATACTCACAAAATACACTCGATAATCTAGAGAAAAAAAGAGAGAAAACTTATGAATTTTGGTGTAATTTTCAATTCTAACTTAGCCCTCTATTTATAGGAAAATGTTAGCACGCCGAAGCAGACTTAACCTGTAATGTGACGCCCCAAAAATTAGGTATACATCACCCATCTTGGGTCGTCTGATACATGGTACAGAATACAAATATAACTTACTAATACAACTGTCGTGTATAATATGACAAAACATACTTGTGAGTTTGAATACAAATATTGTCTACTAGAGAGTATCCATACTCAAAAGGAGTTCTTATTACAATTATTACCATACTATTTCACAGAATAGTGAGGACTATTAATGCTATCCTCTGGACCATCACTCCGTTCCCCGACTCGTCCCAGTTATATTCTCATTTTCTGAAGAGAACAGTGAAAGAAAGGGTGAGCTCAACTAGCCCAGTAAGAAATATTATGACTAAGATAATGCAGAATAAATTATCATTAGCCTTCAACAGTGTTAAACTGATAAAATATAACGAACATCAAGTTTAACTGCAGCGGAACAAGCAATCCATTAAAAGAGTCAAGTAGAAAATAAAATCTACTATCTTCTATGATTTTAAAGGCTTTTCAACACTGTTTTCGCTGGGACTCAGCTTAATAAAATAATCCACATCATTGAATCACCCCTGCACTACGGCCAAGGATATTCGTGTATTCATTAATGGTCATGATCATGCCAACAACTGTCCATCAATGCACTACGGGCCAATGAGGACTTTTACCACATCATTTGTAACATTACGGTCATGATTATACCGAATAATCCCTGACCATAATCATACCAAGTCCATCTATGCACTACAGGCCACAGATGACTTTCAACATTTCATAAACATGAGGATGATGACAATAATATAAGAATTCAATAAAACAAGTTCAAGAATTAATTTATCCAAGAATTAACAACGTCCAAATTGTCAACGTGATACTGCTTTGTGGAGTAAAATTCAAGAATGCTTAGAAGAATATTTTCATGAAAAGATACTGGATGAAACGCAATTATCAAGGATATTCCACAAATTTCATGGAGTATAGAAGTCAAAACTTAACCAACTGAGTATAATAAAGAATGGAATAACAAAAGAAATCACCATGCATGCGATAGACCGCACAGACAGGTTATTCCAACAGAATAATAAATAACGGAACCAGGTCCGGCGTAAAACGCATAGACAGGATATTCTAACAGAATAATAAAGAATGGAACCAGGTCCGGCGTAAAATGCACAGACGGGATGTTCCAACAGAATAATAATAAAGACGGAACCAGGTCCGATGTAAAACACACAGACAGGATGTTCCAACAGAATAATAATAAAGACGGAACCAGGTCTGGTGTAAAACACATAGACAGGATGTTCCAACAGAAGAATGTCACCAAGTATAGGGTAGACCGCGTATACAGGTTATTCCAACAGAATAATAAGCAATGAAATAACAACAGTTCTCTTCATGAATAAGAAAGAATAACACCCCTTACCAAGAGCTAAAATAAGGAAGTAGTTAAGTAGCAGAATACTTTTCTTCTCTCTCTCTCTATAGTTTCTCTCTATAGTTTCTCTCTCTAGAGTTCAGTGAATTCGTAAGAAATAATGAAGAAATGAGCTGCTATTTATAGAAAAATGGAATGCATAGTAACTAATCCATGAACGGTCGAGATTGATTACTTTAATCTGACGGTCCATATTTAAAAAAAAATCTTTTAAATAAAATATAATATATTCTATTTATAGAATAACTTTAATAAAGTAATCTGTTTTATATAAAAAGATATTTCTGTTTTATTACGTTAATAATACGAATAAAACAAAACGTCATTATCGCTAAACAATTCATATTATTAACTGACAATAATTGAATCAAACTGAGTGACTTCTCACATAAGCATTAATAATCAATACCGTGTGCTACTATGCAACCATACGTATTACTGTACTTTTACTACCGAGTAGTTCAACAGTATCAATGGTAAAACTTCCGCCGTTATTTTTAATAAAATATTTTTGTTGTTTTCTCAATCCGACAATAATTTTGTTGTGGGATCCACCAATGATTGTGCCGTTGTACGAATATTTTCTGTTAAAACGAATATTTCCCGACCAATCGAATATTATATAACAACTTGCGTACTTTGCAAAATTTATAAATATTACCCACAACTATAACATTATATCAAATTAACTCCATAATATTTAAAAATGATATTTATAGAAAATTCGTCTTTATTTATAAAAGTTGGGGTCTTACAACCTCCCCTTCTTATGCAATTTCGCCCTTGAAATTAGGGTATGTACCTGGTATGTCGAAGAGGTAAGGATACCTTAATTTCATTTCAGATTCTAACTCCCAAGTCATTTCCTCAACATCGTGGTTTCTCCACAAAACTTTGACTTGAGGTATAACCTTGGAGCGTAGAATATGTTCCTTCTTATCCAAGATTTGAATAGGAACTTCTTCATACGTCAAATCTTCTGCTATTTCGTCCGGTTCTAACTCAATAATGTGATTCGGATCTTCCACATATTTACGTAACATGGATATGTGAAAAACGTTATGAACACGAGACATACTTGGCGGTAAAGCGAGTCTATAAGCCACAGTTCCTACTCGATCGAGGATTAAAAATGGACCGATGAATCGAGGATTGAGCTTTCCTCTCTTTCTAAATCTCGTAACTCCTTTCCATGGAGCAACACGTAAGAACACATGATCTCTTATATCAAATTCCACGTCCTTTTGATGAAGATCAGCATAACTCTTTTGTCGATATTGTGAGGTTTTTATACGTTGTCAGATCGTTTGAATCTTTTCTGTAGTCATACGTACCAACTCCGGTCCCAACAATGTAGCTTCACCCACCTCATCCCAGCATATTGGAGAACGACATTTTCTTCCATACAATGCTTCGAATGGAGCCATGCCAATACTTGCTTGATAACTGTTGTTGTAGGAAAACTCCACCAATGGTAAGAACTTGTCCCAACTTCTCTTGAAGTCAAGGACACAGAGTCTTAATAAATCTTCTAGAGTTTGAATAGTCCTCTCTGATTGTCCGTCCGTCTGAGGATGATATGCCGAACTATATCGTAAATCCGTGCCCATAGCTTTTTGTAAACTAACCCAAAATTGTGAAGTGAATCTTGGGTCTCGATCCGAAACTATGGATACTGGCATACCATGCAGTCTTACAATCTCGTTTATGTACATACGAGCAAGACGTTCAAGTGTATAAGTTTCTCGTATCGGTAAGAAATGAGCAGACTTGGTCAATCTATCAACAATGAGCCAAATCGCATCTATACCTTGAGAAACCTTAGGAAGACCGGTAACGAAATCCATGGTAATGTGCTCCCACTTCCATTCTGGAATTTCAAGTGGTTGCAATAGACCTTTTGGTACTTGATGCTCCGCTTTGACTCGTTGACAAGTTAGACACCTTGAGATAAACAGCGTTATCCCTCTTTTTATATTGCTCCACCAAAATGTATGACGAAGATCATGATACATTTTGGTACTTCCAGGATGGATTGCAAACGGTGTGTTGTGCGCCTCCATCATGATTTCATACTTTAAATCAGGGTTGTTAGGAACACAAAGTCTGGAGTTGACTCGAAGTATTCCTTCTTCATTGATTCTTGCTTCCGGCATAGCACCTTCTTGCACTTTCTTCCTCATACACATCAGCTCCAGGTCTGTAGCTTGAGCAGCTTTAACTTTATCGATTAAAGTTGGTTCTACTCGTATATTCGCCATCATTACATGGGTCCCTGGAGTCTTTAACTCTATCTCCATCCTTTGCAAGTCATACAAAATGGGCCTTTGTGTTGACAATATTACACTCGTACTTGCATATTTATAGAAAAATAGAATGCATAGTAACTAATCCATGAACGGTCCAGATTGATTACTTTAATCTGACGGTCCATATTTAAAGAAAAATCTTTTAAATAAAATATAATATATTCTATTTATAGAATAACTTTAATAAAGTAATCTGTTTTATATAAAAAGATGTTTCTATTTTATTACGTTAATAATACGAATAAAACAAAACTTCATTATCGCTAAATAATTCATATTATTAACTGACAATAATTGAATCAAACTGAGTGACTTCTCACATAAGAATTAATAATCAATACTGTGTGCTACTATGCAACCATACGTATTACTGTACTTTTACTACCGAGTAGTTCAATAGTATCAATGGTAAAACTTCTGCCGTTATTTTTAATAAAATATTTTTGTCGTTTTCTCAATCCGGCAATAATTCCGTTGTGGGGTCCACCAATGATTGTGCCGTTGTACGAAAATTTCTTATTAAAACGAATATTCCCCGACCAATCGAATATTATATAACAACTTGCGTACTTTGTAAAATTTATAAATATTACCCACAACTATAACATTATATCAAATTAACTCCATAATATTTAAAAATGATATTTATAGAAAATTCGTCTTTATTTATAAAAGTTGGGGTCTTACATGCAACCTGATGGCTTTACCTGCTACTATTCCCACCCACTATATTTGAATAAAAATCTCATCACATCTCTTTACCAACCAAGAGTGGGGCCCACCAATTCTAAAATTTTTCACCAAAATAATTAACTCCGAAAAATCAATAATTTCTGACCCAGTCATCTCGTAAAATTCATAACAAATCATACGTTCATTTTTAACGGTTCAAAATTTGTGGACATATACTCAACTTATATATGTATAACATATCCAAATATTACCACGATCCAACGGTCGGATTAAAAATTATAACCCTCGCAAAATATCTCAAAAATCCTAATTTGATTTTTAATACCTCCGTTCCGACAAAAATACAGATAAAACACCTCAATATTAACTTCTTCATTTTTAACCACAAAAATATATCCCTCATTTATGTCCATATAAAATAAATATTTCCTTATCATATGAATCAATAATTAATTATTCACAAATAATATTACAGAATAACATTTATGACAACGAGGCCGTTCCCAGGAAAGAGTGGGATTTCTAATAAAAAAATTTCCTTACTGGCGCGTAATTAGGTGATCAAACATCTCCTTAGACAGAACTTTCTAGACATTGCCAATAATGTTATCTAATAATATTATTCAAATAATATGAATTATTGATCTGATAATGGGAAATACTGTGCAGTGATAATTATTGAACAACAATAATATAAAATTTTAACGTAGCAATTATTGAATCAATAAAATAAAATATTGAACAATAATTACTGTAACAATTATTGAGTAGTGCCTTCTTACGTAAGAATCAATAATTTCAAAAATACTGTGCAATACCGTGTGCTACTGTGCAATAACGCGTATTACTGTATTTTAACCACCGGGTATTCTAACAGTATTAACGGTAACCACTATACCGTTATTTGAAAAAACTCAAATTTGTCGTTTTCTTCATTCGACAGTTATTTTGTTATGGGGACCACAAATGGCTGCGCCGTCGTACGAATATTTCTCGACAGAAAGAATATTCCACGACCAAACGAATATTCCCCGACAACAATGAATATTTTATAACCACTTGTGTATTTTGAAAAAAAATTCATATATCACCCTTAACTTTAACAGTTATCAATTTAACCATTTACTGAATAGTAATTATAAGAAAAATTGAATACTTTTATTTCATAAAATTCGGGGTCTTACAATCTCCCCTCCTTATGAAATTTTGTCCCCGAAATTTACGTACCTGGTATTTCGAAAAGTTGAGAATACCTTGCTTTCATTTCAGATTCTATCTCCCGGGTCATCATGATTTTTCCATTGCTCATCTACCGTGATAACTTTATTTGGGTTCTTCACTTGTTGAGAAGTCATGACAACCGCTCTCCCTTGAACTACCCGGCTTTGACTTGTCTGCGGCAGCATTTGACGTCATCACTACCATTGGAATATACTTTTCTATAGGGCATATTCCTCCCTCAACTGTCTCGTCGTACTCCTGATTCATGATCTGAATCATCAATCTTCGATCCATAACGAATTCAGGTTGACCGCTCTGTACCGGGTAATTCAAAACTTGATGTTGGGTTCTCCTAATTGCTTTCTAAAAAGAGAAATTTATATCATCGATTTTAGCCTTCTTAGATCGGACATCTCTTTCCACAATATCCACGTGTCGTGCGGCTTTTGCCCATGCATCACTTATTCTCACTCGTTCAGTTTTTTCTTCTTTCAGCTCAGATTCCATCTTTATCATCTTATACTCTGCCAAAGAATGCTTCTGTTCAAGCATCACATATCGGGTAACACAAGCTTGAATTGTTGCATCATTTTGCTCAACGACCGCCTGTCGTTCTTCAGCTTGCTCTTCTAACTCATGAATACGATTTTGCAATTCTACATTTTGATCATATAATACCTCTAACAAACTCTCCTCAGGTACCTCTTCTTCCTCTTCTTCCTCACTCTCAGCTGTTACCTCTGCGACCATTTCGGGTGCAACTATCAATTCTTCACTCACCACATGGATTTCTCTAATTCCTTCTTCATCTGACATCACATTATCATGGTTAGTGATTAGAGGTATCCCCATAGTCTCATTCACTCCATTGTTAGCATTCTCAGTTGTCATTCTCAAATACTGCCATAAAACAAAGGTTAATTAAGCAAATTAACGTATCACATAATATCCATATATTATGACCAACCAACAATTAAGCTTAGGTAGGACACACTAGCGAAGGATTTACTCATCTCTCCCCTTCTAGTTATATTCCCCGATCTCCACCAAAGACCATATCCCTAAGCTCTGATACCAACTGTGAAAACCCCAAAACAGGTTCATTCCATCCAACCTATTCTGAGTCGCCAAATACATGGTACAGAAAATAACTACAACTTTATTACAACAATTGTCGTGCAAAATACAACAACACATATACTGTGAGTTTGGATACAAATATATACCAAATGTGACTCATGTCCCAACCGTGGACAGCACCTCACAATGACACCTTACATAAAGGTATAGTCAAAAACTGTTTTAGAAATTAAAATATTTGGGAAGTGCTCAAGAAAACCTTCGTACATGGGAGTCCATGCGTCTAGGTTATGATAGATATCATATGGCCACAGAATTATCCTTGGTTGACCCAATATACCCCAAAGAAAAACGAAAAGATTACTATCATATTCTTCCCAATGGTGAGTCTTCTCTTGACTTATCATTATCTTCATTGTCTCTAATTGAGAATTATACTTCAAACAAACACCAAGATTATATAGGTAGTGGTCGTAAATATACTCAGCAAGTGGATGAGCACAATCCTGTCTTATGATGACACGAGGTTGTATGTCATTAGACATCTTGTATGATAGTGGCAAAACACCCTTCCAACGTTGGGTTTGCTTCACCCTAGATGATTCACCAAATATAACTACTAAATGACGACCACCGTTCTATTCCCCTGTTACTCCCGCTCGACCCAGCTACACTCTTATTACCTGAAAGGAATTGTGAAATAGAAGGGTGAGCACAACTAGCCCAGTAAAGAATATCATGACTAAAGATAAATAAGTTATCAATAGCCTTCAACAGAATTAAATAAGAGATTTAGAACATATGGTAGATGATAAAAATTTCAACCATAGTTACAGCGGAACGAACAATCCATTAGAAGTGTCAAATAGACTACAAAGTCTATTATCTTCTCCATGTTAAAAATCCACCAACAATGTTTTATCCCTGTAACATCAATCAATAATTCTGGTCCACAATCATATGAATAACTTATAATCATAACTGTAGTTCTAAATTCCTCTTCTCATCCAAAACGAAGATAATTTTCATCACCTATCTTTACCTGAAACATCAAAGATCATGGTTACACCAAATCACATTTCCTGTTCATAATCATACTAATAACTTCATCTTTGCACCACGACCAAAGATATTCATTTACAGACCATCTTTGCACTACAGGACAAAGATATTCAAAAATAATTCATCTTTGCACTACGGACCAAAGATATTCATCAACAATTCATCTTTGCACTACAGGCCAAATATATTCATCAACAGTTCATATTTGCACTACAGGCCAAATATATTCATCAACAGTTCATATTTGCACTACAGGCCAAATATATTAATATATCAAAGAAATATGTAATCATTTCAGAATTTATATAAACAATAATTATAACTATGTTGATCATTTCACCTTTGCACTTAAGCTAAAGATATTCAATTATAAATTCAATGGTCATGATCATACCAGTCAACAATTCAACTTTGCACTACTGGCCAAAGGGAACCCATAGTCATGATCATACCAAAAATTTACCCATCTTTACACTTAAGTCAAAGAGAAATATCATCATTAGGGTTATAAAAATATTATATATGATAATAAAATTAATATAATCAACATATAGATTTAATCTCAAGAGTAATATTCATAAATTAACTATAATTTTGTCAGAAAAAGAAATCAATTTTGTCGTGAATAGTAACTCGTGAATAGTAATTTATGAATAGTAACTCGACATGAAAAATATAAAAATTCCACAATAAAATCTCTACCAATATTTCGATATAATGATATTGAAAGAATAATATTTCTTAAGCTTATAAATAATTTATTTTAATTGTTTATACTTTACTAAATAATGTATTTAATCATCCTAAAATGCCAAATTCATAAGATTTCATTACCAATAACCAAAACCCTCATCAAAAATCTGCATATACCTCATATAGGATTCTCAAGCCATAAAATTCTATTTTCCAATTTTCTTACTTCACATAACATATATTATTCATTTACTCATAACTAGTCTATTTTCATAAAAAATACCAAATCAGTTCTAAAAATATTTCTTTTCTGAAATTTAGCAGAATATAGTCCCATATTGAACATATATTTTTCTCAAAATTTTTAAAACTCATTTACTATTTTTTCATATGGCCAAAACAACCTAATATTTAGACATTTATCATAAATTGTAATTTTATCTAAAAATTCTGAAATTCACAGAGTACACTGATATTTTATAGATATACTTCCAATAAAAATTTTATCAATTTTGGAGTTAATCATAAGGAGTTATAAGCGGTTACTTTTAAAATAGTCTTTTCCCGTAAAATTCATAACTCTTAATCTATACATCCAAAAATCGCCATTTTTGGACACAATCAATAAAACTCATCAAAATATCATTTTAAATTTTTCTAGAATTTTCTAAAGGCCAAAAAATTACGAACTTAAAAATATAATAACCCTTAAAATCCCTTATTATCCCTTACCTCAAAAGAGCAGCACTTCTGACTGGATATCGGATATGACGCTGAAGAAAACTTGCACTGATGAATAGCAACTCACCAAGTATCTAAATACTCACAAAATACACTCGATAATCTAGAGAAAAAAAATAGAGAAAACTTATGAATTCTGGTGTGATTTTCAATTCTAACTTAGCCCTCTATTTATAGGAAAATGTTAGCACGCCGAAGCAGACTTAACCTGCAACCTGATGGCTTTACCTGCTACTATTCACACCCACCATATTTGAATAAAAATCTCAGCCCATTTCTTTACCAACTAAGAGTAGGGCCCACCAATTCTAGAATTTCCACCAAAATGATTAACTCTGAAAATTCAACAATTTCTGAACCAGTCATCTCGTAAAATTCATAACAAATCATACGTTCATTTTTAACGGTTCAAAATTTGTGGACATATACTCAACTTATATATGTATAATATATCCAAATATTACCACGATCTAACGGTCGGATTAAAAATTATAACCCTCGCAAAATATCTCAAAATTCCTAATTTGATTTTCAATACCTCCGTTCCGACAAAAATACAGATAAAATACCTCAACATTAACTCCTTCATTTTTAACCACAAAAATATATCCCTCATTTATGTCCACATAAAATAAATATTTTCTTATCATATGAATGAATAATTAATTATTCACAAATAATATTACAGAATCACATTTATGACAACCAGACCGTTCCCAGGAAAGGGGGGCTTTCCAATAAGAATTTTTCCTTACTGGTGCGCAATTAGGTGACCAAACCTCTCCTTAGACAGAACTTTATAGACATTACAAATAATGTTATCTAATAATATTATTCAAATAATATGAATTATTGATCTGATAATGAGAAATACTGTGCAATGATAATTATTGAACAACAATAATATAAAATTTTAACGTAGCAATTATTGAATCAATAAAATAAAATATTGAACAGTAATTACTGTAACAATTATTGAGTGGTGCCTTCTTACGTAAGAATCAATAATTTCAAAAATACTGTGCAATACTGTGTGCTACTGTGCAATAACGCGCATTACTGTATTTTAACCACTGGGTATTCCAACAGTGTTAACGGTAACCACTACGCCGTTATTTGTAAAAACTCAAATTTGTCGTTTTCTTCATCCGACAGTTATTCTGTTATGGGGCCCATAAATGGCTGCGCCGTCGTACGAATATTTCCCGACAGAAAGAATATTCCACGACCAAACGAATATTCCCCGACAACAATGAATATTTTTTAACCACTTGTGTATTTTGAAAAAAAAAATCATATATCACCCTTAACTTTAACAGTTATCAATTTAACCATTTACTGAATAGTAATTATAAGAAAAATTGAATACTTTTATTTCATAAAATTCGGGGTCTTACATCATTCTATATAATGAACTTATGTTATTTAACATTCTGATGGAGTTGTTGTTTGTCTTGTCTTGTGTTGGTGTTTGTTGGATGACTGACATAGGAGGACCTAGCCGAGTAGTAGAGGAAGAGCCGTGTGATATCCACATAGTCTATGAGGCACCCTTGATAGCAGAGCCTATTTCGGTAGTTGCCCCTATTGATGATGATGATGACGAGGAGGAGGAGGAGGAGGAGGAGGAGGAGGAGGAGGAGATGGAGCCTCTACCTAAGGAATCTGATCCAGAGGAGGAACCCGTGGGGGATGAAACCGAGCCCATGGAGAACTCCGACGGGACTACTTTCGAGGATCGGATGTTGGGAGAATATGAAGAACAGATTTTGGAATTAGGGTGTAAAGTCGAGGAGTTAGAGACTGGGTCTCTTGAGAGGCAACTAGTGATGCAGGAGATGGAAGTGGAAATTTCTCACCGAAAGGAGGCAGGGATCCAGATGGGAGCCTTATTTCACCGATCGGTGGCAAGGAACGTGGAGTTGGCAGGAAAGTTAAAAGAGATGGAGTAAAGGATTTTGAGTGAGAGGGCGGAGAAAGAGGCTCTCCGAACTCAGTTAGAGATGGAGGTGATGGATAGGATTCACTTCGAGTAGAAGTGGGAGGATTCCAATTACAGGGTGAATGACCTAGAGAACGAGGTGCGGTGCAAGAGGAGGAAGATGAATAAGATGGGCTATGCTCTACGCACGGCCATGGAGAGATTGATCGATGGGGTAAATCACTACCCAGCTAAGCAAGGACAGACCCGGCATACCATAAGCCGGGATATGGTAGCACACATTACGCAGAAAGAATATCAGAGCGCCGTGGAGCGTGAGATGTAAGATTGAGTGTAGCAGAAAAAACTCAGTAGTGTAGTAGTTTTATTTATGTGTTGTTAATATGTTGTTATAATCTCCGTCTTTTGTGTAAGATGTGAGACAGTCGTAACCCCAAACTTTTGAAAAGTAGGGGTAGTAAGTTAGTGTGGTCCACGTCTTTTGTGATATTAGGGGATATGTGTTTCATTTGTAGCAGTATGTTAGAAAAGAACGTGTATTGTAACCATTTGGCATATGAATATAAATGATCCTATTTCAGAAACGTGTTGTAAACTTGTAGTTTTTTTCTATTGAGAAATGTCTAAGTATTATAGCTAGATAATAAAATGAAAATTTGTGATGCAGAAAATGCCGCCCAGACGTAGAATAACTGTCCTAGAAAAGTCAGTTAATGATGAGAGAGGTCCTGTAGATCCGATATAGAGACTTGTAGATTTATTAGGAGAAGCTCTGAGGGGAAGAAACGAACCCGTACCACCCGTTCCCCAAGCTGTCCCAGTAACAACCTTCAAAGATTTTAAGAGTGTAGGACCCCCAGAGTTCACAGTAACTACTGACCCGATAGTTGCGCAAACCTGGATCAAGGAGATCGAGAAGGCCTTCGCTATAGCATGCGTGGGTGAAGACCAGAAGACAGTATTTGCCATATACATGCTGAAAGACGAAGCGAACTATTGGTGGGAAACTAATCAGCAGAGAGCGGGGGAAGGAACGATAACTTGGGAGAGGTTTACGACGCTGTTTTTCGAGAACTATTTCCCGAAGAGTATGAAGAGTAGGATGGAAGTAAAATTCCTAGAGTTGAAACAAGGTGATATGACGGTGGCGTAATACACTGCGAAGTTCAATGAATTAGCGCGATTTGCAGAACACCAAGTTATGGATGAAGATAGGAAAGCGAGACGTTTTGAGCAGGGGTTGAAGCCGTGGTTGTATAATAAGGTATCGGTCTTCCAAATTGATTCCTTTACAACATTGTTGGAAAAGGCAATCATTGCGGAAGGTGGCAGTGAGGCCTTAAGTCTATATCATAAGGAGAAGAAGAACAAGAACGCTGGTAGCAGTGGCGGAACCAGAACATATTTTAAGGGGGGTAAAATACATCAATAAAAAAATTTATTTATTGACGCTTGAAGAGCTTCTTTCGGTTGTACGAGTGAGAGCAGACAACTATATCCTGCGAGTCTGTATAGTTTGAAAACGTCTCAAAATTTATTCGTTTTCAATTGTTGAAAAAATATCCTTCTCAATATAAACTACCAAACTGTCATTCATCCACTCGTCTTCCATTTTGTTACGCAAGTCAATCTTGAAAATTTTCATCGCAGAGAATACTCTTTCAACAGTAGCAGTTGCAATTGGTAAAACCAAAGCCAACTTGATCAATCGATATACCAATGTAAAAGTCATATGTCTTCTTGTTTCAATCAGCTTCTTAGCAAGACTTCCTAAACCCAAATTTTTGATCCCAAAAAATTGACTATCGCATCGCATATCATAAATGTAATTTTCAAGTTGATCCCCAAGTATCATGCGATCAGTTAATGAGAAGTCTTCTGGATAAAGCTCAGCAAGACGGAGTAATTTATTTTTGTCAAATTGAGAGAACGAATCCCTTGGATCAAGGCATGATATGCATAAAAGTAACTCTGTGCTTGTTTCTGAAAAACGATTGTTCATCTCTTGAACAATTGAATCAACAACCTACATTGTAATAATGAAAAATAAAAAAAAGATAAATTTTTAGATAGGAATAATGAAAAAAGAGTTATAGAGATTATACCTGACAAAAAATCTCAACACGATATTGATGAAAATTAGTAATAATTTATCCATTGCGCCTGCTACGACCACGGGATCTCATGTTGTCTTCCATATTAATTATTGGGATCACATTCTTCCCACAAAATATATTGACTTCCTTCAAAAAATTCTCCCATTCCGCCTCCCTAAAATCTTGTTGTCGAGCTTTCATTACCCCAATCAATCTCACAGCATGCACAATGTTTTGTTCTTTTTGTTGCAAGGCAAGTGACAAATCATTTGTGATTCTCAATATATATTTCATCAAATGCATCACAAATACAAATTCATAATTCTCCATCTTATCAATCAAACTTATGGCTATACCGCTATTATCATCAGAAGCACCATCACCATGCACATTTTCAAGCACTTGTAATACGAAAGTACACATAGACATAAGACGGATTATTGTTATGTAATGTGACCCCCAACGAGTATCTCATGGTCGTCTTAAACTGCTTTCTTGATTTTCCTTTACCACTAACTATCTCTCGCTTTTCTAAACACTCCACGATACTATCATGCTCAAGCTGTCTAAGTTTATCTTTCCTTTTACATGATGCTCCAGCCACATTCACAATCATAGTAACATATTGGAAAAAATCACTCACAATACGACTGCTCTTAGCAACATCAACAACAACTAATTGGAGTTGGTGAGAAAAACAATGGGCATACCTTGCATATGGATTTTCTTTTAAAATAAGAGCCTTCAATCCATTGAACTCGCCTCGCATATTTGAAGCCCCATCATATCCTTGACCTCTCAACCTTGATAATGATAATTTATGCTTTGCAAATAATTCATCAATAGCATTCTTCAAAGAAATAGATGACGTGTCAGGCACATGTACCACACCAAGAAACCTTTCAATCACATCTCCATGGTTGTTTACATATCTCAAAACAACTCCCATTTGCTCCTTTATTGAAATATCTTGAGACTCATCAACCATAATAGAAAATATTTTGTCCTCAATATCATTGATGATGGCAAGTGTAGTTTCCACGGCACAAGCACTTGCTAGTTCTTTTTGAATTTTTGGAGAAGTCATTTGATTGTTCTTAGGATCATTCTCATTAACTACCTTGCCTACCTCTTCATTTCGTAGGCTGTACCACTCAAAAATCTCAAGAAAATTTTCCTTTTTTGATGAAGTCGATGACTCATCATGTCCACGAAAAGGCAAACCTTGCTTCAAAAGAAGGCGTGTGACATCCAAAGCCGCCGTTAAACGTGTGTGATAAGCAACCTCCATCTCTTGCCCTTGTGCTAGTAGTATATGCGACACACTCTGCCTTTGATTTTTAAAACCTTGAAGTTGTATTCTAGCATCATTATGAGCACTATTCGAAGCACCCACATGTTCTTGAAATCTTTCAATTGCCTTTTTCCAGTTGCTGAAACCTTTTTTTGTAAAAGCATCTACTCTGTTTGAATTGCTAAATAGATAGCAGAAAAAGCAAAAGGTCGCATCCTTGGAAATGCTATACTCCAACCATTCAAAATTTTTAAACCAAGCGGGCCGAAAGCTTATCTTCACATTACAAAAGTATTTTTGGGGATAATTATGGGCAATTGGTTGACATGGACCTCTAGTCAAATACTCTCTTCGAACTTGATCTCTAATCACAATAGCAAAGTCTTCAATTGATTTACATAACCCCGGATCACTAACAATATTATTCGAATTGAACTCCACACGTGAATTATTAAAATCACCAATTGCTTCAAAACTTGGTATTTGATTATTAGAATAATCAACAGTTCTTTGTCGCTTAATCAAGTATTTATCCATAATCTAGTATAAATAAAAACATCAATTGCTAATCAATAATTTCATTAATTTAAACATTTCATAATAATTTCATCATTCATCAATTATTTAAGAAAATAGAAATTAAACAAATTCTAGCTAATCTACTTGGATTTTCCTCAAGAGTCCCATACTATTTTTTTGTCTTTTTAGTTATAAGCAATGAGAGAGAATGCTCATAGCCAAAATCAACACTTGGGATAATATGGTCCAAGTTAATTTTAATGGGTGAAATCAACACTTTAAGCAAGGCTTTCTTAATTTAAGGTATTAAACCATCTTAATTTTTATAATTAAAAATAAAATCAATTATTCCTAAATTAACAGAAAAGCAATTAAAAATAAAATCAATTTTTATTCTTTTTCTTTATATTCCTAAATTTATTTGTCATCATCAAAATTACATAAAAAGTGGAGACCTAATTAACAGAAAACATTAATAGTATGCATATTTAGGCTAAATTAAAATTAATAGTACCAAATTTGAAAGACATTTAAGCTAAATTAAAATTAAAAATTAGTTAAATTACTTACCAAAGTCCAAAGCAGACAAGCAGTGGTCCAGTGGTCAGTGGAGCAGACAGCGACGGGCGGCGGAAGGAGGAGGCAGACCGCAGACGTAGTGGAGCTGTGGAGGAGAGGCGAAGAGGGAAGAGATGAAGAGAGGCCGAGAGGGAAGTGAAAGTCTGTAAAACTGCTAGGCAGGCGGAAGACCCAAGAGGACAAGACCTAATAAAAAAATTAATTTTTTTAAAAAAAAATTTAATGAAACGACGTCGTTTCATGTTAGTTTCAAAAAAAAGAACTGAAGAAGAGTCTCGGAGAAGAATTGCTCGCCGGTCAGTTGTTGTCGCCTGCCTGTCGGGCCGCAGGCTGCCCCCCCTCCCCGCCCCTGCTGGCCTGCTCCCCCTAGCTCCGCCTGCCGCCTGGACTGCCATGGCGCCACCCTACCGAGGTCAGTTTCCCCCCCTCCCCCCGCCCCCGCCCCCACCCCCGCCCCCACCCCCGCCTAGTTCTGCCTCTGGCTGGTAGTGAGCATCGTGGAGGGAGCAGCAGCGGAGGAAGTAACTTCGGAAAGAGAAAATGGGAAAACAATAACAACATAAACAATAACCAAGGTGGGAGTCACCAGGGAAACTTCAAGAAGAGAACTGAAGCTTGCAACAAATGTGAAAAAAGTCATCAGGGAGAGTGTTGGAAGAGAAAGAACACCTGCTATAATTGCGACCAGGATGGGCACATATCGCCAAATTGCCCAAAGCTGAAGAAGATCAGTGGATGTTTTGCTTGTGGATCGACAGAGCGCCAGATAAAGGATTGCCCGAAGAAAGGAAGCAGTGGAGCTGGCGGAAGCCAGGGAAGAGGAAGCAAGTTAATGATTGGTGGACCAGCGCAACCCAATCGATCGACCGCTCGAACCTTTAACATGGCCGTCCAGGACACCGTAGCTGCAAAGGACGTGGTGTCAAGTATAATCCCAATCAATAAAATAAATGCTTATGTATTATTTAATTCGGGTGCGACCTGTTCTTTTGTATCTGAAGAATTTGCTAGTAAACTTAGTACACCCCGAGAACGTTTAGAAGATTCCTTAAACGTAGAAGTTGCGAATAAGGAAATGATCTCTGTAGAATACGTCCATCAAAATTGTCGCGCAAACATTAAAGAACATGAACTGAGCGTAGACTTGATTCCTTTTAGATTAGAAGAATTCGACATAATACTGGGGATGGATTGGTTATATAGCCATGCGACAGTAATTGACTGTCATAACAAGTGTGTAAACCTTCAGACTCCGAGTAAGTCTAAGGTGGTGTTTTATGGTAGCTCATCGCTTAAGAAATCGTGTTGCGTTATGATGATGCAGGCTAGGAAATTGTTAAAGAAAGGATGTGTAGGTTATTTAGCTTACATCGTAGATACTCGAAAGAAGGGAGTAGAGATTAAGGATATACCCGTAGTGAATGAATTTCAAGACGTGTTTCCGGACGATCTGCCTGGTCTTCCGCCAGACAGAGAAATCGAATTCGTAATAGACTTAGCACCTGGAACGACACCAATTTCGAAAGCTCCATATCGTATAGCGCCAGTAGAAATGAAGGAATTGATGATACAACTTCAAGAATTATTGGATAAGGGTTACATTCGACCGAGTGTGTCTCTTTGGGGAGCACCAGTGTTATTCGTGAAGAAAAAGAACAGATCGATGAGGCTCTATATCGATTATCGAGAATTAAACAGAGTAACGATCAAGAATAGATATCCTCTACCAAGGATAGACGACTTGTTTGATCAACTAAAGGGAGCGAAATGTTTCTCAAAAATCAACTTACGGATATGATATCATCAACTGAAAATGTGTGATGAGGATATACCGAAGACTGCGTTTCGAACCCGTTATAGACATTATGAGTTTTTGGTAATGTCATTCGGTTTAACTAATGCTCCGGTAGCATTCATGGACTTGATGAATCGAGTTTTCAAGCCATACTTGGATAAATTTGTAGTAGTTTTCATCGACGACATTTTGATCTACTCGAAGACAGAGGAAGAACATGTCGAACATCTGAAGATTATTTTGGAGGCACTACGAAAGGAGAAGATGTATGTGAAGTTTTTTAAATGCGAATTTTGGATGAAGAAGGTTCAATTCTTAGGCCACGTGGTGGATGAGAATGGAATCTCACCCCGAAAAGGTCGAAGCAGTAAGTAGTTGGGAACAACCGAGAACACCGACGGAGGTGAGAAGTTTTTTAGGGTTAGCTGAGTACTATCGAAGATTTATCCAGGATTTTTCTAAGATAGCGACCCCGTTAACTAATCTGACGAGGAAGACGGTGAAATTTATGTGGACCGACAAATGCGAAGAGAGTTTTCAAGAATTGAAGAGGAGATTAAGCGTAGCGCCTGTATTATCCTTACCAGATGATACGGGAGCATTTGTGGTGTATAGTGATACATCGCATAGAGGACTGAGCTGTGTGCTAATGTAACATGGTAAAGTCATTGCGTATGCGTCATGATAATTCAAGGATTACAAAAAATGATACCTTACTCATGACTTAGAGTTAGCGGCAGTAGTTTTTGCGTTAAAGATATGGAGACATTATTTGTACGGAGAGAAATGTGAGATATACACGGACCACAAAAGTCTGAAATATATCTTCACACAGAAGGAGTTGAACATGCGCCAGAGAAGGTGGTTAGAATTAATCAAAGATTATGACTGTGAGATTCTTTATCACCCGGGGAAGGCAAACGTAGTTGCCGACGCTCTGAGCAGGAAAGAAAGGGAGAAATTGTTTCAACTGACAACTCAAGAGGACTTAATAAGAGATATGGAGAAGTTGGAAATAGAAGTAAAGGGACCCGAGAGGTCTGAAGAGAAATTATTTGTGATGGAAGCTCGTCCGACATTGTTGGATAGGGTAAATGAGGCACAGGAGAAACATGGAGTGTAACGACCCCAAAATAGGTCCATTCCATCCAACCCATTCTGAGTCGCCAAATACATGGTACAGAAAACAACTACAACTTTATTACAACAATTGTCGTGTAAAATACAACAACACATATGATGTAAGTTTGGATACAAATATATACCAAATGTGACACATGTCCCAACCGTGGACAGCACCTCACAATGGCACCTTACATAAAGGTATAGTCAAAGACTGTTTTAGAAATTAGAATCTTTGGGAAGTGCTCAAGGAAACCTTCGTACATGGGAGGTCATGCTTCTAGGTTATGATAGATATCATATGGCCACAGAATTATCCTTGGTTGACCCAATAGACCCCAAAGAAAAACAAGAAGATTACTATCATATTCTTCCCAATGGTGAGTCTTCTCTTGACTTATCATTATCTCCACTGTCTCTAATTGAGAATTATACTTCAAACAAATACCAAGATTATATAGGTAGTGCTCGTAGATATACTCAGCAAGTGGATGTGCACAACCCTGTCTTATGATGACACGAGGTTGTATGTCATTAGACATCTTGTATGACAGTGGCAAAACACCCTTCCAACTTTGGGTTCGCTTCACCCTAGATGATTCACCAAATATAACTACTAAATGATGACCACCGTTCTATTCCCCTGTTACCCCCCCTCAACCCAGCTACACTCTTATTACCTGAAAGGAATTGTGAAACAGAAGGGTGAGCACAACTAGCCCAGTAAAGAATATCACGACTAAAGATAAATAAATTATCAATAGCCTTCAACAGAATTAAATCAGAGATTTAGAACATATGGTAGATGATAAAAATTTTCAACCATAGTTGCAGCGGAACGAGCAAACCATTAGAAGAGTCAAATAGACCATAAAGTCTATTATCTTCTCCACATTAAAAGTCCTCCAATAATATTTTATCCCTGTAACATTAATCAACAGTTCCTTTTCACAATTATATGAATAACTCATAATCATAATTGTAATTCTAAATTCCTCTTCGCATCCAGGACGAAGATAATTTTCCTCACATGTCTTTACCTGAAACATCAAAGATCATGGTTATACCAAATCACAGTTCCTGTTCATAATCATATTAATAAATTCATCTTTGCACTATAGGCCAACGATATTCGTCAACAGTTCATCTTTGCACTACTGGCCAAAGATATTCAACAACAGGTCATCTTTGCACTACGGACCAAAGATATTCATCAACAATTCATCTTTACACTACAGGCTAAAGATATTCCTCAATAGTTCATATTTGCACTACAGGCCAAATATATTCATATCTCAAAGAAATATATAATCATTTCAAAATTTATATAAACAATAATTATAATCATGTTGATCATTTCACCTTTGCACTTAAGCTAAAGATATTCATTTATAAATTCAATGGTCATGATCATACCAGTCAACAATTCAACTTTACACTACTGGCCAAAGAGAACCCATAGTCATGATCATACCAAAAATCTACCCATCTTTACACTCAAGTCAAAGAGAAATATCATCATTAGGGTTATAAAAATATTATATATGATAATGAAATCAATATAATCAACATATAGATTTAATCTAAAGAGTAATATTCATAACTCAACTATAATTTGGTCAGAAAAAGAAACCAATTTTGTCATAAATAGTAACTCGTGAATAGTAACACATGAATAGTAATTCGTGAATAGTAACTCGTGAATAGTAACTCGTGAATAGTAAATCCGACATAAAAAGGTAGAAATTCTACAATAAATTTCATACCAATATTTTGGTATAATGATATTGAAAGAATAACATTTCTTAAATTTATAAACAATTTATTTTAATTGTTTACACTTTACTAAATAATGTATTTAATCATCCTAAAATGCCAAACTCATAAGATTTCATTACCAATAACCAAAACCTTCATCAAAAATTTGCATATACCTCATATAGGATTCTCAAGCCTTAAAATCCTATTTTTTAATTTTTTTACTTCACATAACATATTTAATTTATTTACTCATAACTAGTCTATTTTCATGAAAAATACCAAATCAGTTCCAACAATATTTCTTTTCTGAAGTTTAGCAGAATATAGTCCCATATTGAACATATATTTTTTTCAGAATTTTTAAAACTCATTTACTATTTTTCATATGGCCAAAACTGCCGAATATTTAGACATTTATCATAAATTGTACTTTTATCTAAAAATTCCGAAATTTACAGAGTACACTGATATTATATAGATATACTTCCAATAAAAATTTCATCAATTTTGGAGTTAACCACAAGGAGTTATAAGCGGTTACTTTTAAAATAGTCATTTCCCATAAAATTCATAACTCTTAATCTATAGATCCAAAAATCACCATTTTTGGACACAATCAATAAAACTCATCAAAATATCATTTTAATTTTTTCCAGAATTTTCTGAAGGTCAGAAGAATTACGAACTGAAAAATATAATAACCCTTAAAATCCCTTACTATCCCTTACTATCCCTTACCTCAAAAGAGCAGTACATCTGATTGGTATAAGGCTGAAGGAAACTTGCACTGATGAATAGAAACTCTCAAAGTATCTAAATACTCACAAAATACACTCAATAATCTAGAGAGAGAAAGAGAGAAAACTTGTTTCTGGTGTAATTTTCAATTCTAACTTAGCCCTCTATTTATAGAAAAATGTTAGCACGCTGAAGCAGACTTAACCTGGAACCTGATGGCTTTACCTGCTACTATTTCCACCCACCATATTTGAATAAAAATCTCAGCACATTTTTTCACCAACCAAGAGTGGGGCCTACCAATTCTAGAATTTTCCATCAAAATAATAAATTTCGAAACTTCAACAATTTTTAAACCAGACATCTCGTAAAATTCATAACAAATCATCGGTTCAAAATTTGTGGACATATACTCAACTTATATATGTATAACATATCCAAAAATTACTACGATCCAACGGTCGGATTAAAAATTATATCCCCCGCAAAATATCTCAAAAATCCTGATTTTTAATACCTCCATTCCGACAAAAATACTGATAAAAACCTCAACATTAACTCCTTTATTTTTAACCACAAAAATATATCCCTCATTTATATCCACATAAAATAAATATTTCCTTACCATATGAATCAATAATTAATTATTCACAAATAATATTACAGAATCACATCTATGACAACCAGACCGTTCCCAGGAAAGAGGGGGCTTTCCAATAAGAATTTCTCCTTACTGGCGCGCAATTAGAAGACCAAACCTCTCCTTAGACAGTACTTTCTAGACATTGCCAATAATGTTATCTAATAATATTATTCAAATAATATGAATTATTGATCTGATAATGGGAAATACTGTGCAGTGACAATTATTGAAATAACAATAATATAAAATATCAACGCAACAATTATTGAATCAATAAAATAAAATATTGAACAGTAATTACTATGACAATTATTCAATAGTGCCTTCTTACGTAAGAATCAATAATTTCAAAAATACTGTGCAATAACGCGTATTACTGTATTTTAACCACCGGGTATTTCAACAGTGTTAATGGTAACAACTACGTCGTTAATTATAAAAACTCAATTTTTGTCGTTATCTTCATCCGACCATTTTTCGTTATGGGGCCCACAAATAGCTGCGCCGTCGTACGAATATTCCTCGACATAAAGAATATTCCACGACCAACGAATATTCCCCAACAACAATGATTATTTTATAACCATTTGTTTATTTTGAAAAAATTTCACATTTCACCCATAACTTTAACTTTTTATCAATTTAACCATTTACTGAATTGTAATTATAAGAAAAATTGAATACTTTTATTTCATAAAATTCGGGGTCTTACAATCTCCCCTCCTTATGAAATTTCGTCCCCAAAATTTACGTACCTGGTAATTCAAAGAGTTAAAAATACCTTCCTTTCATTTCAGATTCCATCTTCCCTGTCATCATAATTTCTCCATTGCTCATCTCCTGTATTTCAAATATCATTCTAGAATACAGCTTCAAAACAAGGGTTAATTTAACAAATTAACATATCACATAATATCCTGATATTATGACTGACCAACAAATAAGTTTAGGTAGGACACACTATTGAAGGATTTACTCATCTCTCCCCTCCTAGTCATATTCTCCGATCTCCGCCAGAGACCATATCGCTAAGCTCTGATACCAACTGTGACATTGGACACCATCATGTGTCAGCACCTCACAAAGGTACCTATCAGCTTGCCACCGCAGAACGGCGTCCCCTACGGAGAGTCTGGCTTCGGTGCATTCCCCATCAACAGGATGTCACCAGATAGAGGCTCGGGGCTCTTTACTTATGGCTCTGATACCAAAATGTAACGACCCCAAAATAGGTCCATTCCATCCAACCCATTCTGAGTCGCCAAATACATGGTACAGAAAACAACTACAACTTTATCACAACAATTGTCGTGTAAAATACAACAACGCATATGTTGTGAGTTTTGATACAAATATATACCAACTGTGACTCTCATCCCAACCTTGGATAACACGTCACAATGGCACCTTACATAAATGTATAGTCAAAAATTATTTTAGAAATTAAACTCTTTGGGAACTGCTTAAGAAAACCTTCGTACATGGGAGGCCATGCTTCTAGGTTATGATAGATATCATATGGCCACAGAATTATCCTTGGTTGACCCAATAGACCCCAAAGAAAAATAAGAAGATTACTATCATATTCTTCCCAATGGTGAGTCTCCTCTTGACTTATCATTATCTCCACTGTCTCTAATTGAGAATTGTACTTCAAACAAACACCAAGATTATATAGGTAATGCTCATAGATATACTCAGCAAGTGGATGTGCATAACCCTGTCTTATGATGACACGAGGTTGTATGTCATTAGACATCTTGTATAACAGTGGCAAAACACCCTTCCAACGTTGGGTTCGCTTCACCCTAGATGATTCACCAAATATAACTACTAAATGATGACCACCGTTCTATTCCCCTGTTACCCCCGCTCAACCCAGCTACACTCTTATTATCTGAAAGGAATTGTGAAACAGAAGGGTGAGCACAACTAGCCCATTAAAGAATATCATGACTAAAGATAAATAAATTATCAATAGCCTTCAACAGAATTAAATCAGAAATTTAGAACATATGGTAGATGATAAAAAATTTCAACCATAGTTGCAGCGGAACGAGCAAACCATTAGAAGAGTCAAATAGACCATAAAGTCTATTATCTTCTCCACATTAAAAGTCCACCAATAATGTTTTATCCCTGTAACATTAATCAACAGTTCCTTTTCACAATTATATGAATAACTCATAATCATAATTGTAATTCTAAATTCCTCTTCGTATCCAGGACGAAGATAATTTTTCTCACATGTCTTTACCTGAAACATCAAAGATCATGATTATACCAAATCACAGTTCCTGTTCATAATCATATTAATAAATTCATCTCTGCACTACAGGCCAATGATATTCGTCAACAGTTCATCTTTGCACTACTGGCCAAAGATATTCAACAACAGGTCATCTTTGCACTACGGACCAAAGATATTCATCAACAATTCATCTTTGCACTACAGGCTAAAGATATTCCTCAACAGTTCATATTTGCACTACAGGCCAAATATATTCATATCTCAAAGAAATATATAATCATTTCAAAATTTAAATAAACAATAATTATAACCATGTTGATCATTTCACCTTTGCATTTAAGCTAAAGATATTCATTTATAAATTCAATGGTCATGATCATACCAGTCAACAATTCAATTTTGCACTACTGGCCAAAGGGAACCCATAGTCATGATCATACCAAAAATCTACCCATCTTTACACTCAAGTCAAAGAGAAATATCATCATTAGGGTTATAAAAATGTTATATATGATAATGAAATCAATATAATCAACATATAGATTTAATCTCAAGAGTAATATTCATAACTCAACTATAATTTGGTCAGAAAAAGAAACTAATTTTGTCATGAATAGTAACTCGTGAATAGTAACCCGTGAATAGTAACTCGTAAATAGTAACTCGTGAATAGTAACTCGTGAATAGTAAACCGGACACAAAAAGGTAGAAATTTCACAATAAAATTTATACCAATATTTCGGTATAATGATATTGAAAGAATAACATTTATTAAATTTATAAACAATTTATTTTAATTGTTTACACTTTACTAAATAATGTATTTAATCATCCTAAAATGCCAAACTCATAAGATTTCATTACCAATAACCAAAACCCTCATCAAAAATCTGCATATACCTCATATAGGATTCTCAAGCCATAAAATCCTATTTTCTAATTTTCTTACTTCACATAACATATTTAATTCATTTACTCATAACTAGTCTATTTTCATAAAAAATATCAAATCAGTTCGAACAATATTTCTTTTCTGGGATTTAGCAGAATATAGTCCCATATTGAACATATATTTTTCTCAGAATTTTTAAAACTCATTTACTATTTTTCATATGGCCAAAATCGCCGAATATTTAGGCATTTATCATAAATTGTACTTTTATCCAAAAATTCCGAAATTCACAGAGTACACTGATATTATATAGATATACTTTTAATAAAAGTTTCATCAATTTTGGAGTTAACCACAAGGAGTTATAAGCGGTTACTTTTAAAATAGTCTTTTCCCATAAAATTCATAACTCTTAATCTATACATCTAAAAATCACCATTTTTGAACACAATCAATAAAACTCATCAAAATATCATTTTAATTTTTTTCAGAATTTTCTGAAGGTCAGAAGAATTACGAACTGAAAAACATAATAACCCTTAAAATCCCTTACTATCTCTTACTATCCCTTACCTCAAAAGAGCAGTACTTCTGATCGGTATAAGGCTGAAGAAAACTTGCACTGATGAATAGAAGCTCTCAAAATATCTAAATACTCACAAAATATGCATCATAATATAGAGAGAGAAAGAGAGAAAGCTTATGTTTCTGGTGTGATTTTCAATTCTAACTTAGCCCTCTATTTATAGGAAAATGTTAGCACGCCGAAGCAGACTTAACCTGCAACCTGATGGCTTTACCTGCTAATATTCTCACCCACCACATTTGAATAAAAATCTCAGCACATTTCTTCACCAACCAAGAGTGGGGCCCACTAATTCTAGAATTTTTCACCAAAATGATAAATTTCGAAACTTCAACAATTTCTAAACCAGTCATCTCGTAAAATTCATAACAAATCATCGGTTCAAAATTTGTGGACATATACTCAACTTATATATGTATAAAATATCCAAAAATTACCACGATCCAATGGTCGGATTAAAAATTATAACCTCCGCAAAATATCTCAAAAACCCTGATTTTTAATACCTCTATTCCGACAAAAATACTGATAAAAACCTCAACATTAACTCCTTCATTTTTAATCACAAAAATATATCCCTCATTTATATCCACATAAAATAAATATTTCCTTACCATATGAATCAATAATTAATTATTCACAAATAATATTACAGAATCACATTTATGACAACCAGGCCGTTCCTAGGAAAGAGGGGGCCTTCCAATAAGAATTTCTCCTTACTGGCGCGCAATTAGATGACCAAACCTCTCCTTAGACAGAACTTTCTAGACATTGTCAATAATGTTATCTAATACTACCTCCATCCCATAATAACTGTCGTTTTAGAAGGAAATTTTTTTCCCAATTTATTTGTCGTTTACAACTTTCTAGGAGAATAAATTATTTACTTTTCTATATCACCCCTACCTTCTCTCATTGTCCCAAGAAATTTTTCCCTTGTATTAATAGTTTTCAACTTCCCATAAAGGAGTAGTGATAAAATTTCACACCAATTTTAATTAATAAATGATAGCACTAAATGACTTTCTTAATCCATGTGCATCAAGCTAAAGCGGCAGTTATAATGGGATGGAGGGAGTAATATTATTCAAATAATATGAATTATTGATCTGATAATGGGAAATACTGTGCAGTGACAATTATTGAAACAACAATAATATAAAATATCAACGCAGCAATTATTGAATCAATAAAATAAAATATTAAACAGTAATTACTGTGACAATTATTCAATAGTGCCTTCTTATTTAAGAATCAATAATTTTAAAAATACTGTGCAATAACACGTATTACTGTATTTTAACCACCGGGTATTTCAACAGTGTTAATGGTAACAACTATGCCGTTAATTATAAAAACATAATTTTTGTCGTTATCTTCATCCGACCGTTTTTCGTTATGGGGCCCACAAATAGTTGCGCCGCCGTACGAATATTCCCCGACAGAAAGAATATTCCACGACCAACGAATATTCCCCGACAACAATGATTATTTTATAGCCACTTGTTTATTTTGAAAAAATTTTACATTTCACCCATAACTTTAACTTTTTATCAATTTAACCATTTACTGAATTGTAATTATAAGAAAAATTGAATACTTTTATTTCAGAAAATTCGGGGTCTTACATGGAGAATGTGAGAAAATCATGAGAAGGATTTCAGAAACTGAGGTAAAGAAGTTTCGAATAGATAAAGACGGTATCTTAAGATTCGAAGGGAGAGTATGGGTACCGACGGTAACCGAGTTGAGAGAGGAGATTTTGTACGAGGCACACAATACGACATATTCCGTTAATCCGGGAGGCACAAAGATGTACTGGGACTTGAAGCAACATTTTTGGTGGCCAAATTTGAAACTAGAAATCGCGGAGTACGTTAGTAGATGTCTTACATGTCAACGTGTAAAAGCAGAGCATCAGCGGTCGAGTGGTTTGCTACAACCGTTGGAAATACTGGAGTGGAAATGGGAGCATATCACAATGGATTTCGTGGTAGGACTTTTAGTCACGCAGAAAGGTTTGGATGCCATTTGGGTTATCGTGGATCGACTAACAAAGACCGCACATTTTCTACCAATCAAGATCCGTTATAGTTTAAATCAGTAAGTAAATCTGTGCATAAAGGAAATCGTTTCACGACATGGAGTGCCAGTGTCGATTGTTTCTGACCGAGACCCACGTTTCATGTCAAAATTCTGGAAAAGCTTGCAAGAGAGGATGGGAACACAGTTAAGGTTAAGTACTGCTTATCATCCTCAGACAGACGGACAAAGTGAGCAAACAATACAAACGCTAGAGGACATGCTTAGGACTTGCGTGATGGACTTCAAGGAAAATTGGGACGACCACCTACCCTTAGTCGAATTTGCGTATAATAATAGTTACCATGCGAGTATCGGCATGCCACCGTACGAAGCTCTTTACGGGAAGAAGTGCAGAACGCCATTATGTTGGGACGAAGTCGGAGAACGACGAATACTCGGACCAGAGTTAGTACAACAAACCACAGACGTGGTGACAGTGATAAGAGCAAGACTAGTAGCAGCTCAAGATCGCCAGAAAAAGTATGCAGACTTGCATCGGCAAGACCGAGATTTTGAAGTCGACAGTTTCGTATTCTTAAAAGTATCTCCGTGGAAGGGAAAGATCCGTTTCAACAAAAAAGGAAAACTGAGTCCAAGATTCATAGGACCGTTCGAGATACTGAAGCAAGTAGGCGAGGTAGCGTACAAAGTTTCATTACCACCTGAGTTGGAGCACATCCATAACGTGTTTCATATATCCTTGTTGCGTCTGTACAAGCCTGACTACAAGCACGTGATTTCTTATGAACCCATTCAAATGGAAAAGAATTTAGCGTTCGAAGAAATTCCTGTCCAAATTCTTGATAGGAAAGAACAAACCTTGAGAAATAAAGTTATTTCCTCTATAAAAGTACTTTGGCGTAACCACGATGTCGAGGAGGCAACGTGGGAGTTAGAAGATAGGATGATAAGGGATTATCCCCATCTATTTGTGTAACCTTGTAGCAATTACGGGACGGAATTTTTATAAGGGGGGAGGATGTAATACCCGAAAATTTCCATGTATTAATAAAATGAATATTTAGTTAGATATAAATAATTTTGTGTTACGAGATGAGTTACCTCAATTATATTAAATAATTGAATAATTGAGAATAGGTGGAGTTTGTGATGAACTCGTTGAGAGCCTTGTGTGGCACCGTGATGAGATAGAATAGTGATTATATTAATTAACGAAAGAATTGTTAGGCGAATAATTAATTTGTATTAATTGTTATTAGTTATTAAAGAATTTCGGTTAAATATTAATAGTAGTATTAATCGATGAAGGAATTATCAAGTGAACAATTAAATATTAATTGTTATTGTAGAATATTAATTAATTTTGTTGGTAATTAATTAATGTTCTGTGATTAGTAATTGTTATTATGAGTAAAGTAAATCGCCTAATTAGAACGGTATTATTAATTAATGTGTGTGATATTATATAGTTCTTACAATTAATAAGAAGATGTGGCGTGGCACATTAGTATGGCTATGAAATATATATATAAACTATAAAATAAGTGTAAGGAATCATAAGTTACATAAACAATCATTTATGTGACAATAAGCATGTGTGGAAATATTAAAAGATGTACTCTGTCAAAGAATTATAAATTATCTCAATAAGTGAGTCTACTTGAAATAATAAAGTTTTAAGGAGATATTAATTACTAGTGGGTAATTAAATAATTAGACTGGAATAATGAACATGGATTATATGATCCCTAACTTCCCATTTGTGCAGTAACATTAACACATTAAAATTATATTTTGGGAATTAAAAGAAACAAACTAAGCATTTTAATCACTTTGCTGGGAATTACAACCCGTGTCCCAAAATCAATGACCTTCTTAGTACATAAACAGTAGCCTATACCTTCATTGTCTGAACTGAGCTGCTACAAAGCTATGGTGATGATGGCTACGAGTTTGGGTAGTTGGCCAACTCTTCTTTATCCCACATTCCTTCTCAATTTTCGTTGGATCAAACCATGAAGCAATGCCATGAACTGGGCAATCCATCCTCTATATATAGCATCATTCCTTCTCCATTCTCTGATTGCTTGAATTGTCTGTTATGTGAGAATAGAGAGTGTGAGTTGCTAAGTTTTGAGGAGTGTATAATCAGAGTAATGAAGAAATTTAATTCAAGCTTCAAGAGGTAGCATTTCTATTCTCATGTTCTTAATTTTGAAGTTTGTCAAATTCTTGCAATAGTATGAAATCTCTGTTAATTGATGTAGAATAGAATGTCATTGTGTTATTTGAGTTGGTAAACATGTTTTGGAACATGGTAGCTGGTCTGGTTGCAGGTTTTGCATCTCATGTGTAGAGACTATGCAGAAGCAGAGCCATTTTTTTTAGTCAGCTCGAAGTGGCGCGGCCGCGCCACTTCTATAGGCTAATACCGCGCGGCCACGTGTGGTGTTATTCTCAGATACTGCTGTAATGTTTATGTATTGTTCTGAGCATGTTACTTTGGTTAGAATATGCATATGTATAGCCCTAGTATGTGGTTAGATATTGTTTTGAACATAGTACATTGTTGTAGCAATGATTGAGTTGAGTTTTCAAGAAAATTTCAAGATTTGGAAAACTATAAATTGTGAACTTGAATTAATGCATATTCCGACCTTGCAAGCATGTTAGTATGGTTTTAAAATGCATGTCGAACATACTAACTTCAGTACATGGATTTCATATTGAAGCATGAGCATGTTAGAATTATTAGTAAGTTTTACTAAATGAAAATATGAACCTTGAACGTGAAGGTTTATATACTACTTTGAGAGTTAGTATCTGATAATTGTGAACATGCGGGATGATACTCTTAGACTCATTCATGTATCATATATATATATATATATATATATATATATATCATCATTGTGACGCCCCAAAATAGGTCCATTCCATCCAACCCATTTTGAGTCGCCAAATACATGGTACAGAAAATAACTACAACTTTATTACAACAATTGTCGTGCAAAATACAACAACACATATGCTGTGAGTTTGGATACAAATATATACCAAATGTGACTCATGTTCCAACCGTGGACATCACCTCACAATAACACCTTACATAAAGGTATAGTCAAAAACTGTTTTAGAAATTAGAATCTTTGGGAAGTGCTCAAGGAAACCTTCGTACATGGGAGGCCACGCGTCTAGGTTATGATAGATATCATATGGCCACAGAATTATCCTTGGTTGACCTAATAGACCCCAAAGAAAAACGAGAAGATTACTATCATATTCTTCCCAATGGTGAGTCTTCTCTTGACTTCTCATTATCTCCACTGTCTCTAATTGAGAATTATACTTCAAACAAACACCAAGATTATATAGGTAGTGCTCGTAAAGATACTCAGCAAGTGGATGAGCACAACCCTGTCTTATGATGACACGAGGTTGTATGTCATTAGACATCTTGTATGATAGTGATAAAACACCCTTTCAACGTTGGGTTCGCCTCACCCTATTTTCTTCACCAAATATAACTACTAAATGAACTTCCTATACTGCTTCGGGAGAACATCCACAGCTAGAGACCACCGTTCTATTTTTCCGTTACCCTCGCTCGACCCAGCTACACTCTTATTACCTGAAAGGAATTGTGAAGCAAAAGGGTGAGCACAACTAGCTCAGTAAAGAATATCATGACTAAAGATAATTCAATTATCAATAGCCTTCATCAACAATAAATCAGAGATTTAGAACATATGGTAAATGATAAAAATTTCAACCATAGTTGCAGCGGAACGAGCAATCCATTAGAAGAGTCAAATAGACCATAAAGTCTATTATCTCTCCATGTTAAAAATCCACCAACAATATTTTATCCATGTAACATCACTCAACAGTTCCTTTCCACAATCATATGAATAACTCATAATCATAATTGTGACTATAAATTTTTCTTCGCACCCAGGACGAAGAATATTTTCATCACCTGTCTTTACCTGAAACATCAAAGATCATGGTTATACCAAATCACAGTTCCTGTTTATAATCATACTAACAAATCCATCTTTGCTCTACGGGCCAAAGATATTCATCAACAAACCATCTTTGCACTACGGGCCAAAGATATTCAACAACAGTTCATCTTTGCACTACAGGCCAAAGATATTCATCAACAAACCATCTTTGCACTACGGGCCAAAGATATTCAACAACAGTTCATCTTTGCACTACAGGCCAAAGATATTCATCAACAGGCCATCTTTGCACTACATGCCAAAGATATTCATCAACAATTCATATTTACACTACAGGCCAAATATATTCATATCTCAAAGAAATATATAATCATTTCAGAATTTATATAAACAATAATTATAACCATGTTGATCAATTCACCTTTGCACTTAAGCTTAAGATATTCAATTATAAATTCAATGGTCATGATCATACCAGTCACAATTCAACTTTGCACTACAGGCCAAAGAGAACCCTAGTCATGATCATACCAATAATCTACCCATCTTTACACTCCAGTGAAAGAGAATTTCAACATCAGGGTTATAAAAATGTTATATATGATGATAAAAATAATATGATCAACATATAGTTTTAATCTCAAGAGTAATATTCGTAACTCATGAATAGTAACCCCGACACAAAAGATAAAAATTCTACAATAAAATTCATACCAATATTTCGGTATAATGATATTGAAAGAATAACATTACTTAAATTTATAAACAATTTATTTTAATTGTTTACACTTTACTAATTAATGCATTTAATCATCATAAAATGCCAACTCTTACAATTTCATCATCAATAACCAAAACCCTCATCAAAAATCTGCATATACCTCATATAGGATTCTCAAGCCATAAAATCCTATTTTCCAATTTTCTTTCTTCACAAAACATATTTAATTCATTTACTCATAACTAAACCATTTTCATGAAAAATACCAAATCAGTTCCAAAAATATTTCTTTTCTGAGATTTAGCATAATATAGTCCCATAGTGAACATATATTTTTCTCAGAATTTTTAAAAGTCATTTACTATTTTTCATATGGCCAAAATAGCTGAATATTTAGACATTTATCAAAAATTGTACTTTTGTCTAAAAATTCTGAAATTTACAGAGTATACTTCTATCATATACATGTACTCCCAATAAAAATTTCATCAATTTTGGAGTTAACCACAAGGAATTATAAGCGGTTACTTTTAAAATAGTCTTTTCTCATAAAATTCATAACTCTCAATCTATACATCCAAAAATCACCATTTTTGAACACAATCAAGAAAACTCATCAAAATATCATTTCAAATTTTTCTAGAATTTTTGAAGATCAGAAAAATTACGAAACTGAAAATCATAACAACCCTTAAAATCCCTTAATATCCCTTACTATCCCTTACTATCCCTTACCTCAAAAGAGCAGTACTTCTGACTGGATATCGGATATGATGCTGAAGGAAACTTGCACTGATGAATAGCAACTCACCAAGTATCTAAAAACTCACAAAATATGCTTCATAATATAGAGAGAGAAAGAGAGAAAGCTTATGTTTCTGGTGTGATTTTCAATTCTAACTTAGCCCTCTATTTATAGGAAAATTTTGGTAGGTTTGACCTGCAACCTGATGGCTTTACCTGCTACTATTTCCACCCACCACATTTGAAATATAATTCAGCACATTTCTTCACCAACCACAAGTGGGGCCCACCAATTCTAGAATTTTCCACCAAAATGATAAACTCCGAAAATTCAACAATTTCTGAACCAGTCATCTCGTAAAATTCATAATAAATCATACGTTCATTTTTAACGGTTCAAAATTTGTGGACATATACTCAACTTATATATGTATAACATATCCAAAAATTACCACGATCCAACGGTCGGATTAAAAATTATAACCCCCGTAAAATATCTCAAAAACCCTGATTTTTAATACCTCCATTCCGACAAAAATATGGATAAAAACCTCAACATTAACTCCTTCATTTTTAACCAAAAAAATATATCCCTCATTTATATCCCCATAAAATAAATATTTCCTTATCATATGAATCAATAATTAATTATTCACAAATAATATTACAGAATCACATTTATGACAACCAGGCCGTTCCCAGGAAAGAGGGGGCTTTCCAATAAGGATTTCTCCTTACTGGCGCGCAATTAGATGACCAAACCTCTCCTTAGACAGAACTTTCTAGACATTGCCAATAATGCTATCTAATAATACTATTCAAATAATATGAATTATTGATCTGATAATGGGAAATACTGTGCAGCAACAATTATTGAACAACAATAATACAAAATTTCAACGTAGCAATTACTGAATCAATAAAATAAAATATTGAACAGTAATTACTGTAACAATTATTGAGTAGTGCCTTCTTACGTAAGAATCAATAATTTCAAAAATACTATGCAATACCGTGTGCTACTGTGCAATAACGCGTATTACTGTATTTTAACCACCGGGTATTCCAACAGTGTTAACGATAACAACTACGCCGTTATTTGTAAAAACTCAAATTTGTCGTTTTTCTTCACCCGACAGTTATTCGTTATGGGGCCCACAAATAGCTGCGCCGTCGTACGAATATTCCCCGACAGAAAGAATATTTCACGACCAAACGAATATTCCCCGACAACAATGATTATTTTATAACCACTTGCTTATTTTAAAAAAAAATTCATATTTCACCCATAACTTTAAACTTTTATCAATTTAACCATTTACTAAATAGAAAAATTGAATAATTTTATTTCATAAAATTCGGGGTCTTACAATCTCCCCTCCTTATGAAATTTCGTCCCCGAAATTTACGTACCTGGTATTTCAAAGATTGAGAATGCATTCCTTTCATTTCAAATTCCATCTTCTCTGTCATCATAATTTCTCCATTGCTCATCTCCTGTATTTCAAATAACATTCTAGAATACAGCTTCAAAACAAGTGTTAATTTAAGAAATTAACATATCACATAATATCCCGATATTATGACTGACCAACAAATAAGCTTAGGTAGGACACACTAGCGAAGGATTTACTCATCTCTCCCCTCCTAGTTGTATTCCCCGATCTCCGCCAGAGATCATATCCCCAAGCTCTGATACCAACTGTGACGCCCCCAAAATAGGTCCATTCCATCCAACCCATTTTGAGTCGCCAAATACATGGTACAGAAAATAACTACAACTTTATTACAACAATTGTCGTGCAAAATACAACAACACATATGCTGTGAGTTTGGATACAAATATATACCAAATGTGACTCATGTTCCAACCGTGGACATCACCTCACAATAACACCTTACATAAAGGTATAGTCAAAAACTGTTTTAGAAATTAGAATCTTTGGGAAGTGCTCAAGGAAACCTTCGTACATGGGAGGCCACGCGTCTAGGTTATGATAGATATCATATGGCCACAGAATTATCCTTGGTTGACCCAATAGACCCCAAAGAAAAACGAGAAGATTACTATCATATTCTTCCCAATGGTGAGTCTTCTCTTGACTTATCATTATCTCCACTGTCTCTAATTGAGAATTATACTTCAAACAAACACCAAGATTATATAGGTAGTGCTCGTAAAGATACTCAGCAAGTGGATGAGCACAACCCTGTCTTATGATGACACGAGGTTGTATGTCATTAGACATCTTGTATGATAGTGACAAAACACCCTTCCAACGTTGGGTTCGCCTCACCCTATTTTCTTCACCAAATATAACTACTAAATGAACTTTTCTATACTGCTTCGGAGAACATCCACAGCTAGAGACCACCGTTCTATTTTTCCGTTACCCTCGCTCGACCCAGCTACACTCTTATTACCTGAAAGGAATTGTGAAGCAAAAGGGTGAGCACAACTAGCTCAGTAAAGAATATCATGACTAAAGATAATTCAATTATCAATAGCCTTCATCAACAATAAATCAGAGATTTAGAACATATGGTAAATGATAAAAATTTCAACCATAGTTGCAGCGGAACGAGCAATCCATTAGAAGAGTCAAATAGACTATAAAGTCTATTATCTTCTCCATGTTAAAAATCCACCAACAATATTTTATCCATGTAACATCACTCAACAGTTCCTTTCCACAATCATATGAATAACTCATAATCATAATTGTGACTATAAATTTTTCTTCGCACCCAGGACGAAGAATATTTTCATCACCTGTCTTTACCTGAAACATCAAAGATCATGGTTATACCAAATCACAGTTCCTGTTTATAATCATACTAACAAATCCATCTTTGCACTACGGGCCAAAGATATTCATCAACAAACCATCTTTGCACTACGGGCCAAAGATATTCAACAACAGTTCATCTTTGCACTACAGGCCAAAGATATTCATCAACAAACCATCTTTGCACTACGGGCCAAAGATATTCAACAACAGTTCATCTTTGCACTACAGGCCAAAGATATTCATCAACAGGCCATCTTTGCACTACATGCCAAAGATATTCATCAACAATTCATATTTGCACTACAGGCCAAATATATTCATATCTCAAAGAAATATATAATCATTTCAGAATTTATATAAACAATAATTATAACCATGTTGATCAATTCACCTTTGCACTTAAGCTTAAGATATTCAATTATAAATTCAATGGTCATGATCATACCAGTCACAATTCAACTTTGCACTACAGGCCAAAGAGAACCCTAGTCATGATCATACCAATAATCTACCCATCTTTACACTCCAGTGAAAGAGAATTTCAACATCAGGGTTATAAAAATGTTATATATGATGATAAAAATAATATGATCAACATATAGTTTTAATCTCAAGAGTAATATTCGTAACTCATGAATAGTAACCCCGACACAAAAGATAGAAATTCTACAATAAAATTCATACCAATATTTCGGTATAATGATATTGAAAGAATAACATTACTTAAATTTATAAACAATTTATTTTAATTGTTTACACTTTACTAATTAATGCATTTAATCATCATAAAATGCCAACTCTTACAATTTCATCATCAATAACCAAAACCCTCATCAAAAATCTGCATATACCTCATATAGGATTCTCAAGCCATAAAATCCTATTTTCCAATTTTCTTTCTTCACAAAACATATTTAATTCATTTACTCATAACTAACCATTTTCATGAAAAATACCAAATCAGTTCCAAAAATATTTCTTTTCTGAGATTTAGCATAATATAGTCCCATAGTGAACATATATTTTTCTCAGAATTTTTAAAAGTCATTTACTATTTTTCATATGGCCAAAATAGCCGAATATTTAGACATTTATCAAAAATTGTACTTTTGTCTAAAAATTCTGAAATTTACAGAGTATACTTCTATCATATACATGTACTCCCAATAAAAATTTCATCAATTTTGGAGTTAACCACAAGGAATTATAAGCGGTTACTTTTAAAATAGTCTTTTCTCATAAAATTCATAACTCTCAATCTATACATCCAAAAATCACCATTTTTGGACACAATCAAGAAAACTCATCAAAATATCATTTCAAATTTTTCCAGAATTTTTGAAGATCAGAAAAATTACGAAACTGAAAATCATAACAACCCTTAAAATCCCTTAATATCCCTTACTATCCCTTACTATCCCTTACCTCAAAAGAGCAGTACTTCTGACTGGATATCGGATATGATGCTGAAGGAAACTTGCACTGATGAATAGCAACTCACCAAGTATCTAAAAACTCACAAAATATGCTTCATAATATAGAGAGAGAAAGAGAGAAAGCTTATGTTTCTGGTGTGATTTTCAATTCTAACTTAGCCCTCTATTTATAGGAAAATTTTGGTAGGTTTGACCTGCAACCTGATGGCTTTACCTGCTACTATTTCCACCCACCACATTTGAAATATAATTCAGCACATTTCTTCACCAACCACAAGTGGGGCCCACCAATTCTAGAATTTTCCACCAAAATGATAAACTCCGAAAATTCAACAATTTCTGAACCAGTCATCTCGTAAAATTCATAATAAATCATACGTTCATTTTTAACGGTTCAAAATTTGTGGACATATACTCAACTTATATATGTATAACATATCCAAAAATTACCACGATCCAACGGTCGGATTAAAAATTATAACCCCCGTAAAATATCTCAAAAACCCTGATTTTTAATACCTCCATTCCGACAAAAATATGGATAAAAACCTCAACATTAACTCCTTCATTTTTAACCAAAAAAATATATCCCTCATTTATATCCCCATAAAATAAATATTTCCTTATCATATGAATCAATAATTAATTATTCACAAATAATATTACAGAATCACATTTATGACAACCAGGCCGTTCCCAGGAAAGAGGGGGCTTTCCAATAAAGATTTCTCCTTACTGGCGCGCAATTAGATGACCAAACCTCTCCTTAGACAGAACTTTCTAGACATTGCCAATAATGCTATCTAATAATACTATTCAAATAATATGAATTATTGATCTGATAATGGGAAATACTGTGCAGCAACAATTATTGAACAACAATAATACAAAATTTCAACGTAGCAATTATTGAATCAATAAAATAAAATATTGAACAGTAATTACTGTAACAATTATTGAGTAGTGCCTTCTTACGTAAGAATCAATAATTTCAAAAATACTATGCAATACCGTGTGCTACTGTGCAATAACGCGTATTACTGTATTTTAACCACCGGGTATTCCAACAGTGTTAACGGTAACAACTACGCCGTTATTTGTAAAAACTCAAATTTGTCGTTTTCTTCACCCGACAGTTATTCGTTATGGGGCCCACAAATAGCTGCGCCGTCGTACGAATATTCCCCGACAGAAAGAATATTTCACGACCAAACGAATATTCCCCGACAACAATGATTATTTTATAACCACTTGCTTATTTTAAAAAAAAATTCATATTTCACCCATAACTTTAAACTTTTATCAATTTAACCATTTACTAAATAGAAAAATTGAATAATTTTATTTCATAAAATTCGGGGTCTTACAATCTCCCCTCCTTATGAAATTTCGTCCCCGAAATTTACGTACCTGGTATTTCAAAGAATTGAGAATGCATTCCTTTCATTTCAAATTCCATCTTCTCTGTCATCATAATTTCTCCATTGCTCATCTCCTGTATTTCAAATAACATTCTAGAATACAGCTTCAAAACAAGTGTTAATTTAAGAAATTAACATATCACATAATATCCCGATATTATGACTGACCAACAAATAAGCTTAGGTAGGACACACTAGCGAAGGATTTACTCATCTCTCCCCTCCTAGTTGTATTCCCCGATCTCCGCCAGAGATCATATCCCCAAGCTCTGATACCAACTGTGACGCCCCCAAAATAGGTCCATTCCATCCAACCCATTTTGAGTCGCCAAATACATGGTACAGAAAATAACTACAACTTTATTACAACAATTGTCGTGCAAAATACAACAACACATATGCTGTGAGTTTGGATACAAATATATACCAAATGTGACTCATGTTCCAACCGTGGACATCACCTCACAATAACACCTTACATAAAGGTATAGTCAAAAACTGTTTTAGAAATTAGAATCTTTGGGAAGTGCTCAAGGAAACCTTCGTACATGGGAGGCCACGCGTCTAGGTTATGATAGATATCATATGGCCACAGAATTATCCTTGGTTGACCTAATAGACCCCAAAGAAAAACGAGAAGATTACTATCATATTCTTCCCAATGGTGAGTCTTCTCTTGACTTATCATTATCTCCACTGTCTCTAATTGAGAATTATACTTCAAACAAACACCAAGATTATATAGGTAGTGCTCGTAAAGATACTCAGCAAGTGGATGAGCACAACCCTGTCTTATGATGACACGAGGTTGTATGTCATTAGACATCTTGTATGATAGTGATAAAACACCCTTTCAACGTTGGGTTCGCCTCACCCTATTTTCTTCACCAAATATAACTACTAAATGAACTTTTCTATACTGCTTCGGGAGAACATCCACAGCTAGAGACCACCGTTCTATTTTTCCGTTACCCTCGCTCGACCCAGCTACACTCTTATTACCTGAAAGGAATTGTGAAGCAAAAGGGTGAGCACAACTAGCTCAGTAAAGAATATCATGACTAAAGATAATTCAATTATCAATAGCCTTCATCAACAATAAATCAGAGATTTAGAACATATGGTAAATGATAAAAATTTCAACCATAGTTGCAGCGGAACGAGCAATCCATTAGAAGAGTCAAATAGACCATAAAGTCTATTATCTCCTCCATGTTAAAAATCCACCAACAATATTTTATCCATGTAACATCACTCAACAGTTCCTTTCCACAATCATATGAATAACTCATAATCATAATTGTGACTATAAATTTTTCTTCGCACCCAGGACGAAGAATATTTTCATCACCTGTCTTTACCTGAAACATCAAAGATCATGGTTATACCAAATCACAGTTCCTGTTTATAATCATACTAACAAATCCATCTTTGCTCTACGGGCCAAAGATATTCATCAACAAACCATCTTTGCACTACGGGCCAAAGATATTCAACAACAGTTCATCTTTGCACTACAGGCCAAAGATATTCATCAACAAACCATCTTTGCACTACGGGCCAAAGATATTCAACAACAGTTCATCTTTGCACTACAGGCCAAAGATATTCATCAACAGGCCATCTTTGCACTACATGCCAAAGATATTCATCAACAATTCATATTTACACTACAGGCCAAATATATTCATATCTCAAAGAAATATATAATCATTTCAGAATTTATATAAACAATAATTATAACCATGTTGATCAATTCACCTTTGCACTTAAGCTTAAGATATTCAATTATAAATTCAATGGTCATGATCATACCAGTCACAATTCAACTTTGCACTACAGGCCAAAGAGAACCCTAGTCATGATCATACCAATAATCTACCCATCTTTACACTCCAGTGAAAGAGAATTTCAACATCAGGGTTATAAAAATGTTATATATGATGATAAAAATAATATGATCAACATATAGTTTTAATCTCAAGAGTAATATTCGTAACTCATGAATAGTAACCCCGACACAAAAGATAAAAATTCTACAATAAAATTCATACCAATATTTCGGTATAATGATATTGAAAGAATAACATTACTTAAATTTATAAACAATTTATTTTAATTGTTTACACTTTACTAATTAATGCATTTAATCATCATAAAATGCCAACTCTTACAATTTCATCATCAATAACCAAAACCCTCATCAAAAATCTGCATATACCTCATATAGGATTCTCAAGCCATAAAATCCTATTTTCCAATTTTCTTTCTTCACAAAACATATTTAATTCATTTACTCATAACTAAACCATTTTCATGAAAAATACCAAATCAGTTCCAAAAATATTTCTTTTCTGAGATTTAGCATAATATAGTCCCATAGTGAACATATATTTTTCTCAGAATTTTTAAAAGTCATTTACTATTTTTCATATGGCCAAAATAGCTGAATATTTAGACATTTATCAAAAATTGTACTTTTGTCTAAAAATTCTGAAATTTACAGAGTATACTTCTATCATATACATGTACTCCCAATAAAAATTTCATCAATTTTGGAGTTAACCACAAGGAATTATAAGCGGTTACTTTTAAAATAGTCTTTTCTCATAAAATTCATAACTCTCAATCTATACATCCAAAAATCACCATTTTTGAACACAATCAAGAAAACTCATCAAAATATCATTTCAAATTTTTCTAGAATTTTTGAAGATCAGAAAAATTACGAAACTGAAAATCATAACAACCCTTAAAATCCCTTAATATCCCTTACTATCCCTTACTATCCCTTACCTCAAAAGAGCAGTACTTCTGACTGGATATCGGATATGATGCTGAAGGAAACTTGCACTGATGAATAGCAACTCACCAAGTATCTAAAAACTCACAAAATATGCTTCATAATATAGAGAGAGAAAGAGAGAAAGCTTATGTTTCTGGTGTGATTTTCAATTCTAACTTAGCCCTCTATTTATAGGAAAATTTTGGTAGGTTTGACCTGCAACCTGATGGCTTTACCTGCTACTATTCCCACCCACCACATTTGAAATATAATTCAGCACATTTCTTCACCAACCACAAGTGGGGCCCACCAATTCTAGAATTTTCCACCAAAATGATAAACTCCGAAAATTCAACAATTTCTAAACCAGTCATCTTGTAAAATTCGTAATAAATCATACGTTCATTTTTAACGGTTCAAAATTTGTGGACATATACTCAACTTATATATGTATAACATATCCAAAAATTACCACGATCCAACGGTCGGATTAAAAATTATAACCCCCGTAAAATATCTCAAAAACCCTGATTTTTAATACCTCCATTCCGACAAAAATATGGATAAAAACCTCAACATTAACTCCTTCATTTTTAACCAAAAAAATATATCCCTCATTTATATCCCCATAAAATAAATATTTCCTTATCATATGAATCAATAATTAATTATTCACAAATAATATTACAGAATCACATTTATGACAACCAGGCCGTTCCCAGGAAAGAGGGGGCTTTCCAATAAGGATTTCTCCTTACTGGCGCGCAATTAGATGACCAAACCTCTCATTAGACAGAACTTTCTAGACATTGCCAATAATGCTATCTAATAATACTATTCAAATAATATGAATTATTGATCTGATAATGGGAAATACTGTGCAGCAACAATTATTGAACAACAATAATACAAAATTTCAACGTAGCAATTATTGAATCAATAAAATAAAATATTGAACAGTAATTACTGTAACAATTATTGAGTAGTGCCTTCTTACATAAGAATCAATAATTTCAAAAATACTATGCAATACCGTGTGCTACTGTGCAATAACGCGTATTACTGTATTTTAACCACCGGGTATTCCAACAGTGTTAACGATAACAACTACGCCGTTATTTGTAAAAACTCAAATTTGTCGTTTTTCTTCACCCGACAGTTATTCGTTATGGGGCCCACAAATAGCTGCGCCGTCGTACGAATATTCCCCGACAGAAAGAATATTTCACGACCAAACGAATATTCCCCGACAACAATGATTATTTTATAACCACTTGCTTATTTTAAAAAAAAAATCATATTTCACCCATAACTTTAAACTTTTATCAATTTAACCATTTACTAAATAGAAAAATTGAATAATTTTATTTCATAAAATTCGGGGTCTTACAATCATGCTTAGGTATCATAATTTAAGGAAAGCATAAACGAAGCATATTTCAAAATAAAACGATGTTAATAACACGTATGTGATATGGATACTCACAAGAATGTCTAATATGAGTTATATGACTACCTTATATGATTAGGAATCAAGCATGTTGGACTTTGTGATTTCATAACCTTAAATAGCCTTAAATTGTTGAGATGTCCAACTTAGAACCGTATTGTGCAAGACGGGACCTAGATTGAACTTGAAAGATACGAAAGGACCCTTGATATGTTAATATATGTTATGTATGTAAGGATGGACAAGCTAGGTCAAGCAAATAACTGCTCAGCCCTAGTTTGAACTGGGAGCCGCACGTCTCCTTAGTACAAATTAGGCGCGGCCGCTCCAGTCTGCAAACTTAAAAAGTGACTTCTGTGATTCCTGAAGTATGTAGCATGCTAGTATAACTTTATTATGCTTATTTTTGTGCATGACACACTGACAGAAGTAGCTTTGCATGTTAACACCTAACTTAGCTTGAATTGACAAGGTGTTTTAAAATGATGATGTCTAACGATAGATTCGAGCTAAGTAATAACATACGTATAAGGTTTCTTGAATTATTCGTGTGTGTACACTTGATCTATATATATCAAGATTGTTTACGAAAAATGTTTAACTAATGAATATCTTATATACGTATTACATTATGTTAGGATTTGAAAAAGTATTGTTAAGCGATATTTTGGTAAACTGCGCTTGAGGCAAGTTCTCTAACCTTACTCAAATCTATATTGAGCAAGTATCCTAAACCTTGGCATTACTATATTCGACGAATACCGTAAGCTTATCTCTTTGAATACAAGTTATATTGCTTCTCGTTCAAATGAACCATTATGCTTAAACCCTTGTGAAAACTATTATTCATAATGAACTTAGTATTGTTCTTGAATATTGTGAAAGAGTCGATGCCATTTGATTCGGCTAGACTATATTCATATTTATAAAACTGTCCAAACCAATTGATTGGTGCGAAGATCTTGAAAACTGAGTTGAACAACCTTTATGGTAAGGGGAATGTATGTTGTTGGAAACCCCAACACATGAGTGGTTTATTATTGTGGTGTTATGCATAACGTGAAGTATTGTAGACTGATCCTCTACATTACTTAATTCTTTTGGGTTATTAGTTTAATATTGGTAATTCTAGTGGATGTTCAATAGTCCTTAGTGACTGCTTAGTATAAATTGTTTATCCAGTCGGATACCTTGATAGTCGTTGAATTCATATATATCAGTTGATTTATATTGAATTGTCGTTCTTATTACAAGAATTATTGATATTCATTACTCATGATATTATTCTAAAACTTTGAACTATCCGAGAAATGACACTTCGATATTTCAAACCTTGTGATATTATATCCTACGCCCTTGTTGTATATTATTTGTTGGGCAATTTGTGATCATCCATGCTTATTTAAAACCTTTCAGTTAAGGAGGAATAGGGAGGTGTCTCTGGAACAGACAAGGGCAAGGGTAAGGCTACCGACTAACTTGTCCTTTTTATGTTTAAGATTATTATGTTGTATTAAGACTATGTTTAAACTTAACTAGGATTATGTAATAGGTCTTTATTCGATACTATTATGTAATCTTTTAAGTACTGTAGGTTGCGAGACTTGGGAACATGGCTATGCCCAGATCCCAGAACCCGATTACTAGCTAAAACTGACTGTCAGATTGAGAGGCTCTCACCGCTCAAGAACCTACAATATGTCAGGAAAAAAAAAGTAATACCAAAAACAGTCCAATTTCATTTAATATTAGTATAACATGACAACGTTTTCATAATTATCATGACAAATTTATTATTGTGCCACCACTCCTAAATTATAGATTCATATGGAACCTAAGTATATAAACTTAATTAAGTGTGTATATTTTGTAACCAAAACTCTTTCGTATATAAACTTAATTAAGTGTGTATATTTTGTAACCAAAACTCTTTCTGCAGAATAAATGAGTAATTAATTGTACTTTACATTTCAAGAATAATTCATAATGCATGGTTATAATTGTTTTTATGGTGTGTTTATTTTGACTTTTCAATTTTAAAAAATCAAAATGTATTTCTGGATAAATACTTTCATATATTTAATTAATTGCACGTAGGGGTATTCTGGGAACTGTATTTCCGGGCTGTGCCGAGACATATGAATCAGAATTACAGTCAAGCTACGGAGACCCATGTCAGGGTTCGACCATAGACCGTCACCAAAAGTTCAGACGGTTCCGAGAGGGTGGTGTATTGCCATGCCGCCTGGTGTTGCTCATTGGATTTACAACGATGGAGATTCATCCATTATTAGTGTTTCACTTTTAGATTCCAGCAGTAGTAATATTTCTAATCTGCTTGATCAGAACTATTGGGTATGTAATAACATTCTGAACCTTTAATTAGTCTTCAATCCTTATATTAAACCATTACCATAAAAATGGAATTCACTAAACTTTAAACACTAAAAATAAGATTAAAATATATACAAAATTGTATCCTGAGTTCATAACTTTGGCAATATGCACTAGCTGATATCATAATATATAGCAAATCGTTAGCTTAAAATTATATCTTAAAATGTAATATTTTCACTAATAATTGTACTTTAAGGGTGAGAATCACATTTGACTTCCTAGGTTAATAATTAATTGTACTTTTAAGTAGTTTATACTTTATATATTTAAGATTGTATTGAATAGCTTTGTATAAATTTATATTAATTTTAAATTTTTTATTTTATAAGTTAACTAGATCAAAAAAAAAATTAATGGGGCAGAGGTAACATTAATATTTTTGTACGATATTGACATTTTTGAATATTAACAAGTATTTAATAAAATTATCTTTTGGAATGTGAATGCGTATAGTGTGATTTATATCATTAAAGAAGGGAATGGCCGAATTCAAGTAGTTGACAATCGAGGGAAATCAGTACTGTTTGATGATCCAGTCCGAGAGGGTCAGAATATTAATCGTGCCACCAAACTTTGCGGTGGTAAAAAAGGTGATCTAGAGTGGTTGGCATTCAAAACAAATGATGAGAACCCGATGATTAGCTAGCACAATGGCCGGAAGCGGTTTGGCTCTCGATGGGCACTATGTCGTAGGTTGTGCTGATGAACTCGTATACGATTTCCAGGGAGGATATGATGCAAGTTTGACAGAGAGGAGTAAACTTTGTTTAGTCCAAATTAAAGGGATACATATATAGGTCACTAGGGCTAAGAAACTAAATAAGAGCTAGCACAACCCACACACACACACACACACATATATATACATACATATATATATATATATATATATATATGAAAAAATGTACGTACACAGCTGTGTATTACACAGTCAGTTATGGCGACAGTTTTTTAGGTTATAGTGACGGTTTCACTGAAACCGTCGTCATAGCCCTACTGTGTAATACATAGCCCTACTATATGGGATATGATCCATAGTACGTATTTGCTATGGATGAAAATTGGACAAATAGCATCATAACCGTACATTACATAAATTAAGAGCGGAGATTAAAAATAGAATTACGCGGTCCGCTAGTTGAACTAGCGGACACTGCTTAATAAATTTTCTCCATCCACTAGATGATCTAGCGGAACTCTAAATCAGATCTAGTGTCCTAGCAGCTAGATCCATGCAATATATTAAGCAACTAGATCAGGTAATCCCAAATTGAGATTATATTCCTTTATTTTAATAATAATTTTTCCATTCCAAACTATAAAATAAAATCAATTTGATATATTTTTAATCATTACTGAACTAGCTAGTTAAAATTTGATCCATGCAATATACTAAGCAACTATATTGTTAAAACTAATAAAATATATATCACTCTTAATGATAAAAATATCTTAAGTTGATTTTAAAAAATTAAAAATGGTTCTTTATAATATGAATTGGAGAAAATATTTAATTTTTTGAATTGAATTCATAAAATTCCAAATTTAACTTTTAAGTCAATAATGATTTTATTTTTAAAATTTTAACAAGATTATATTAGTTTTAAATTTATTAAATTAATTTTTAAATATTTAAATATATTTTTAATCTTGAAAAAAGATGAAGAATTTGTCTTTACTATTACTTTGGTGACCAAAAAATTATTACTGAACTAGCTAGTTAAAATTTTAAAAATAAAATCATTATTGACTTAAAGTAAAATCATTATTAAAATAAAATATATTATTATTTTAATAAAATCATTATTAAAATAAAATATATTATTATCAAAATAATAATTAAAATATATTATTATTACAGAACTAGCTAGTTAAAATTTTAAAAATAAAATCATTATTGACTTAAAATAAAATCATTATTAAAATAAAATATATTATTATTAAAATAAAGGAATATAATCTCAATTTGGAATTGCCTGATCTAATTGCATGGATCAAGCTGCTTGCTTAATATATTGCATGGATCTAGCTGTTTGGACACTAGATCTGATTTAGAGTTCCGCTAGTTCATCTAGCGGATGGAGAATGTAAGACCCCAACTTTTATAAATAAAGATGAATTTTTTATAAATATCATTTTTGAATATTATGGAGTTAATTTGATATAATGTTATAGTTGTGGGTAATATTTATAAATTTTGCAAAGTAAGCAAGTTGTTATAAAATATTCGATTGGTCGGGGAATATTCGTTTTAACAGGGAATATTCGTACAACGACACAATCATTGGTGGACCCCACAACGGAATTATTGTCGGATTGAGAAAACGACAAAAATATTTTATTAAAAATAACGGCGGAAATTTTACCATTGTTGCTGTTGAACTACTCGGTAATAAAAGTACAGTAATACGTATGGTTGAATAGTAGCACACGGTTTTGATTATTAATGCTTACGTGAGAAGGCACTCAGTTTTGTTCAATTATTGCTATAGTAAGTGTCGTAAATTTTGCTTACTTTATGGGCACTCATTTACCCATTTTTCAAAATTATCGGACAAAAGTTATAAAGTATATATATTTATATTAGCATGTGGGTGAATGGTGGTGGCTTTGATGGATTTTGGCAGGATGCTTTGTTTTTCAAAGTCTTGGACTTAGTGGCCAACTTTTCAAACAAAAGCTTTGTGTTGATAAAATTGGTCGGGAGAGATTAATTATTATAATATATATATAATGGTGCCATGTACTTGATTATATATTATATATACATATATATGTATGATTGAGTGCTGGTAGGGAGGTGAAAGAAAATTGAGTCAGTAATGGGGGTAGTTGCGTATTATTATTATTTTTAAATAGAATATATTATATTTTATTTAAAAGATTTTGCTTTAATTATGGACCGTCAGATTAAAGTAAATCAATCTGGACCGTTCATGGATTAGTTACTATGCATTTCATTTTTCTATAAATAGCAGCTCATTCCTTCATTATTTCTTACGAATTCACTGAACTCTAGAGAGAGAAACTATAGAGAGAAACTATAGAGAGAGAGAAGAAGAGTATTCTGCTACTTAACTACTTCCTTACTTCAGCTCTTCTTTAAAACGGTAGGGAATATTATTTCTTTTATATTCATGAAGAGAACTTCTGTTATTCCATTCATTATTATTCTGTTGGAATAACCAGTATACGCGGTCTACCCTATACTTGGTGACATTCTTCTATTATTCTGTTGGAACATCCTGTCTGTGTGTTTTACACCGGACCTGGTTCCGTTTATTATTCTGTTGGAACATCCTGTCTGTGTGTTTTACACCGGACCTGGTTCCGTTTTATTATTATTCTGTTGGAATATCCTGTCTGTGTGTTTTACACCGGACCTGGTTCCATTATTTATTATTCTATTGGAATAACCTGTCTGTGCGGTCTATCGCATGCATGGTGATTTCTTTTGTTATTCCATTCGTTATTGTACTCAGTTGGTTAAGTTTTGACTTCTATACTCCATAAAATTTGTGGAATATCCTTGATAGTTGCGTTTCATCCAGTATCTTTTCAAGAAAATATTCTTCTAAGCATTCTTGAATTTTACTCCACAATGCAGTATCATGTTGACAATTTGGACGTTGTTAATTCCTGGATAAATTAATTCTTGAACTTGTTTTATTGAATTCTTATATCATTGTCATCATCCTCATGTTTATAAAATGTTGAAAGTCATCTGTGGCCTGTAGTGCATAGATGGACTTGGTATGATTATGACCAGGGATTATTCGGTATAATCATGACCGTAATGTTACAAATGATGTGGTAAAAGTCCTCATTGGCCCGTAGTGCATTGATGGACAATTGTTGGCATGATCATGACCATTAATGAATATACGAATATCTTTGGCCGTAGTGCAGGGGTGATTCGATGATGTGGATTATTTTATGAAGCTGAGTCTCAGCGATCAAAGTGTTGGAAAATCTTTTAAATCATAAAGATAGTAGAGTTTATTTTCTACTTGACTCTTTTAATGGATTGCTTATTCCGCTACAGTTAAACTTGATGTCTATTATATTTTATCAGTTTAACATTGTTGAAGGCTAATGATAATTTATTCTGCATTATCTTAGTCATAATATTTCTTACTGGGCTAGTTGAGCTCACCCTTTCTTTCACTGTTCTCTTCAGGAAATGAGAACGTAGCTGGGACAAGTCGGGGTACGGAGTGATGGTCCGAATGATAGTATTAGTTAGTAGTCCTCACTATTCTATGTAATGGTGTGTTAATAAATATAATGAGGACTCTTTTTGAGTATGAATACTCTCTAGAAGATAATATTTGTATTCAAACTCACAGTTTATGTTTTGTCGTATTGTACCCGACAGTTGTATTATTAAGTTGTATTTGTATTCTGTACTATGTATCTGACGACCCAAGATGGGTGATGTATACCTAATTTTGGGGGCGTCACAGTTGGTATCAGAGCTTAGGGATATGATCCCTGGCTAAGATGTGAGATTAGAACTAGGAGGGGAGAGACGGGGAATTCCTTCGCTAGTATGACATACCTAAGTTTATTTTGTATTTAATTGGTCGGTCAAAGTATATTGATAATATGTGACATGTTAATTAACCCTTGTTTTGTGGCAGTATTTGAAAATGGCAGCTGAAAATGTCAACATTGGAGTGAATGAGACCGTGGCATCTCTAATCACCAACCAGGATAATGTAATATCAGGCGAAGAAGAAATTAGAGATATCTATGTGGTAAGTGAAGAACTAATAGTTGCACCCGAGCTAGTGGCAGAGGTAGCAGCTGAGAGCGAGGAAGAAGAGGAAGAAGAGGACGAAGAGGAACCTGAGGAGAATTGGTTAGAAGAAATTTATGATCAAAACTTAGAATTACAAAATCGTGTTCATGAGTTAGAAGAGCATGCTGAAGAACAACAGGCGGTCGTGGAGCAAAGAGATGTAACGATTCAAAATTGTGTTACCCGATATGTGTTGCTCGAACAAAATCACGCTTTGGCAGAGTGTAAGATATTAAAGTTGGAATCTGAGAATTCAAATATCAAGGATCAGCTGAAAGAAGAAACAACTGAACGAGTGAGAATGAAGGATGCATGGGTAAAAGCCGCACGACGTGCTGATATTGTAGAAAGAGATGTCCGATCCAAAAAGGCTAAAATAGATGATATACATTTCTCTTTTTGGACAGCAATTGGGAGAACCCAACATCGAGTTTTGAATTACCCTGTACAGAGCGGTCAATCTGAACTCGACATGGATCGAAGATTGATGATTCAGATTATGAAGCAGGAGTACGATGAAGCAGTTGAGGGTGGAATATGTCCGATATTAAAGTCAATTCCAACGATAGAGATGACATCAAATGCTACCCCAGACAAGTCAAAGCCGGGTAGTTCAAGGGAGAGCGGTTGTCATGACTTCCCAACAAGTGAGGAACCCAAATAAAGTTATCGCGGGTAAGCTAATCATAAACCCTTGCGAAGTTTGTACCTTATTCAATACTGGTTCTACCCACTCTTGTATTTCACCTAGTTGTGTTCAACGTTTAAACTTGGCCCTTTAAAAAAAAAAAAAATATTAGGCTTGACTTATTTGTTGAAACTCTGTTAGGAGAAACCTTCGTTAACTCTACTAATTATAAATCTTGTTTGATTCAAATCGACACTTTCACGTTACCTGTCGATATGTGATTTTTGGAAACGATTGGTTAACTACCCATTATGCTTTTCGTAAGGTTGTTAATTTTCATATTCCTAACCAACCTGTTATGCGAATTCAAGCAACCAAACCACTAAAGTCAATCATTATCATATCAAGCCATAAGTAAGGATCCTCATTCCTTTCATTGTTGACTTCCTGGTAGGGAATGCACCGAAACCAGACTTTCCGTAGGAGACGTTGTAAATGACGATGGCAAGCTGATAGGTATCAATGTGACGTGTTATCCAAGTCTGGGATGAGAGTCACAGTTTTGAACGATATTTCTATTGTTAATAAATTTCTTGACGTATTCTTGAAGACTTCTTAGCCTACCCCAGAGCGTAAAATTGAATTTTGTATTGACCCCAGTACAAAACCTATTTCTTAAACCCTCAAATATTTCTTCAACTAAAACGAACGTATTATGCGCCAAAGACGTTGGCTCGAGCTGTTGAAGATTACGATCGTACCATTCAATAACATCGTGGAAAAGTGAACGTGGTAGCTGACGCGTTGTGTAGAAGATCGTATACGGTTACAAGTGTGAATATTCGAACCCACGTGAAGATAACGAATATACGATTAAAATCGACTTTAATTGATAAAGTTAAAATTGCTCAAGCTACAGACCTAGAGCTGATGCGTATGAGGAAGAAGGTGCAAGAAGGTGCTATGCCGGAAGCAAGAATCGATATTTCAAGTCAACTCCAGACTTTGTGTTCCTAACAACACTGATTTAAAGTATGAAATCATGATGGAGGCGTACAACACACCGTTTGCAATCCATCCTGGAAGTACCAAAATGTATCATGATCTTCGTCATACATTTTGGTGGAGCAATATGAAGAGATAGATAGCGTTGTTTATCTCAAGGTGTCTAACTTGTCAACGAGTCAAAGCGGAGCATCAAGTACCAAAAGGTCCATTGCAACCACTTGAAATTCCAGAATGGAAGTGGGAGCACATCACCATGGATTTCGTTACCGGTCTTCCTAGGGTTTCTCAAGGTATTGATGCGATTTGGGTCATTGTTGATAGATTGACCAAGTCTGCTCATTTCTTACCGATACGAGAAACTTATACACTTGAACGTCTTGCTCGTATGTACATAAACGAGATTGTAAGACTGCATGGTATGCCAGTATCCATAATTTCTGATCGAGACCCAAGATTCACTTCACGATTTTGGGTTAGTTTACAAAAAGCTATGGGCACGGAGTTACGATTTAGTTCAGCATATCATCCTCAGACGGACGGACAATCAGAGAGGACTATTCAAACTCTTGAAGATCTATTAAGACTCTGTGTCTTTGACTTCAAAGGAAGTTGGGACAAGTTCTTACCATTGGTGGAGTTTTCCTACAACAACAGTTATCAAGCAAGTATTGGCATGGCTCTATTCGAAGCATTGTATGGAAGAAAATGTCGTTCTCCAGTATGCTGGGATGAGGTGGGCGAAGCAACGTTGTTGGGACCGGAGTTGGTACGTATGACTACAGAAAAGATTCAAACGATCCGACAACGTATAAAAACCTCACAAGATCGACAAAAGAGTATGCTGATCTTCATCGAAAGGACGTGGAATTTGATGTAGGAGATCATGTGTTCTTACGTGTTGCTCCATGGAAAGGAGTTACAAGATTTGGAAAGAGCGGAAAGCTAAATCCTTGATTCATCGGTTCATTTTTAATCCTCGATCGAGTAGGAACTGTGGTTTATAGACTCGCTTTACTGCCAAGTATGTCTCGTGTTCATAGCGTTTTCCACATATCCATGTTACGCAAATATGTGGAAGACCCGAACCACATTATTGAGTTAGAACCGGACGAAATAGCGGAGGATTTGACGTATGAAGAAGTTCATGTTCAAATCTTGGATAAGAAGGAACATATTCTACGCTCCAAGGTTATACCTCAAGTTAAAGTTTTGTGGAGAAACCACGATATTGAGGAAATGACTTGGGAGTTAGAATCAGAAATGAAATCAAGGTATCCTTACCTCTTCGACATACCAGGTACGTACCCTAATTTCGAGGGCGAAATTTCATAAGAAGGGGAGGTTGTAAGACCCCAACTTTTATAAATAAAGATGAATTTTTTATAAATATCATTTTTGAATATTATGGAGTTAATTTGATATAATGTTATAGTTGTGGGTAATATTTATAAATTTTGCAAAGTAAGCAAGTTGTTATAAAATATTCGATTGGTCGGGGAATATTCGTTTTAACAGGGAATATTCGTACAACGACACAATCATTGGTGGACCCCACAACGGAATTATTGTCGGATTGAGAAAACGACAAAAATATTTTATTAAAAATAACGGCGGAAATTTTACCATTGTTGCTGTTGAACTACTCGGTAATAAAAGTACAGTAATACGTATGGTTGAATAGTAGCACACGGTTTTGATTATTAATGCTTACGTGAGAAGGCACTCAGTTTTGTTCAATTATTGCTATAGTAAGTGTCGTAAATTTTGCTTACTTTATGGGCACTCATTTACCCATTTTTCAAAATTATCGGACAAAAGTTATAAAGTATATATATTTATATTAGCATGTGGGTGAATGGTGGTGGCTTTGATGGATTTTGGCAGGATGCTTTGTTTTTCAAAGTCTTGGACTTAGTGGCCAACTTTTCAAACAAAAGCTTTGTGTTGATAAAATTGGTCGGGAGAGATTAATTATTATAATATATATATAATGGTGCCATGTACTTGATTATATATTATATATACATATATATGTATGATTGAGTGCTGGTAGGGAGGTGAAAGAAAATTGAGTCAGTAATGGGGGTAGTTGCGTATTATTATTATTTTTAAATAGAATATATTATATTTTATTTAAAAGATTTTGCTTTAATTATGGACCGTCAGATTAAAGTAAATCAATCTGGACCGTTCATGGATTAGTTACTATGCATTTCATTTTTCTATAAATAGCAGCTCATTCCTTCATTATTTCTTACGAATTCACTGAACTCTAGAGAGAGAAACTATAGAGAGAAACTATAGAGAGAGAGAAGAAGAGTATTCTGCTACTTAACTACTTCCTTACTTCAGCTCTTCTTTAAAACGGTAGGGAATATTATTTCTTTTATATTCATGAAGAGAACTTCTGTTATTCCATTCATTATTATTCTGTTGGAATAACCAGTATACGCGGTCTACCCTATACTTGGTGACATTCTTCTATTATTCTGTTGGAACATCCTGTCTGTGTGTTTTACACCGGACCTGGTTCCGTTTATTATTCTGTTGGAACATCCTGTCTGTGTGTTTTACACCGGACCTGGTTCCGTTTTATTATTATTCTGTTGGAATATCCTGTCTGTGTGTTTTACACCGGACCTGGTTCCATTATTTATTATTCTATTGGAATAACCTGTCTGTGCGGTCTATCGCATGCATGGTGATTTCTTTTGTTATTCCATTCGTTATTGTACTCAGTTGGTTAAGTTTTGACTTCTATACTCCATAAAATTTGTGGAATATCCTTGATAGTTGCGTTTCATCCAGTATCTTTTCAAGAAAATATTCTTCTAAGCATTCTTGAATTTTACTCCACAATGCAGTATCATGTTGACAATTTGGACGTTGTTAATTCCTGGATAAATTAATTCTTGAACTTGTTTTATTGAATTCTTATATCATTGTCATCATCCTCATGTTTATAAAATGTTGAAAGTCATCTGTGGCCTGTAGTGCATAGATGGACTTGGTATGATTATGACCAGGGATTATTCGGTATAATCATGACCGTAATGTTACAAATGATGTGGTAAAAGTCCTCATTGGCCCGTAGTGCATTGATGGACAATTGTTGGCATGATCATGACCATTAATGAATATACGAATATCTTTGGCCGTAGTGCAGGGGTGATTCGATGATGTGGATTATTTTATGAAGCTGAGTCTCAGCGATCAAAGTGTTGGAAAATCTTTTAAATCATAAAGATAGTAGAGTTTATTTTCTACTTGACTCTTTTAATGGATTGCTTATTCCGCTACAGTTAAACTTGATGTCTATTATATTTTATCAGTTTAACATTGTTGAAGGCTAATGATAATTTATTCTGCATTATCTTAGTCATAATATTTCTTACTGGGCTAGTTGAGCTCACCCTTTCTTTCACTGTTCTCTTCAGGAAATGAGAACGTAGCTGGGACAAGTCGGGGTACGGAGTGATGGTCCGAATGATAGTATTAGTTAGTAGTCCTCACTATTCTATGTAATGGTGTGTTAATAAATATAATGAGGACTCTTTTTGAGTATGAATACTCTCTAGAAGATAATATTTGTATTCAAACTCACAGTTTATGTTTTGTCGTATTGTACCCGACAGTTGTATTATTAAGTTGTATTTGTATTCTGTACTATGTATCTGACGACCCAAGATGGGTGATGTATACCTAATTTTGGGGGCGTCACAGAGAATAGTTCAACTAGCAGGCCGCATAATTTCATTTTTAATCTCCGTCCTTAATTACGTTATGATGCTATTTGCTCAATTTTCATCCATAACAAATATATGTTATGGATCATTTTCCTTTATATATATATATATATATATATATATATATATATATATATATATATGCCTTACTTGCCTAATTACGGATTGTATTATTTGATAGAGTAAATATTGGCTGGTTTCATATATTTTCTCTAAATATATAAATGGCTTATAATATGAGGACTGAGGAGTGATGTGTAGCAAAATATTTGATGCATGCGACACTATTAAGATATATATTTAATTTATTTCTGACGTTCATAAAAGAAAATAGACCGACTCTATATTTAAAAAAAAGGTACTAATATTTAATAAATGTTTAATGTGACACTATTTGTAAGACCCCAACTTATTAATAAATGAAATTAAATTTTCTCTATTTATTATTTTAAAATAGAAAGGGTTGATTTGATTAATGTGGTTAATTATGGGTAAAATGCGCAAATATTTCAAATAAGTAAGTGGTTATTGTTATAAAGTGATTCCCTCAACAGGAGGGATCACTCGTGCTCTCTCCCTCAATTATTTCCTTCTCCCATAAGTCATCAGTTCCTCCCCCCTTTCCTTTCCTTTTCCTCCCTCAGCTCCGCCTATATAAGGTAAGCTGCTGAATGAAAAATGATAAGAAGAATTGACAGAAGGAATTTCTCTCTCTTTTCTCTTGCGTATTCTCTCTAAATTTATGCAGCAATTATAAGAGTATCTTTATATACTTTTGCTAAAGTTTTATAACACGTTATCATCACGAAGCTCTAACCAACTGAGACGATGGCAAACTTGGCAAAAATAGATTTTTCTATTTTGAAAATCTCCGGAGACAATTATTTGGCTTGGGCACTTGATGCAGAATTGCACCTTAGTGCAATTGAGTTAGAAAAGACCATTGAATCAGGAAATACAGCTACTTCGGCATAAAATGCAAAAGCCATAATTTTTCTTCGTCACCATATTGATGAAGGATTAAAGACTGAGTATTTAACAGTCAAAGATCCTTTATCTTTATGGACACAACTTAAGGAAAGATTTGACCACCAAAAATTGATTGTTCTCCCTAATGCCAAATTTGAGTGGCTTAATTTAAGGCTACAAGATTACAAATCAATTACGGAATATAGTTCCAATGATTCTGTCGCAACAATATAGACAGAGTAAGTTCACAAAATTTAGTAACTTATTGTCTATCCTCTTGGTTGCAGAAAAGAATAATGAATTGTTGTTGAAAAACCATCAAGTACGGCCAACGGGTGCTACCCTATTGCCGAATATTAACAGCACGTCATTCCAGTAGAATAAACGTGACAATAGATTGTCATATAATAAGAAGCCTTGGGGACGAAAGAATAAACGAGCCATCGTAACAACAAATTCCAGAACCGCGACAATTCAGGGCACCAGAAGTGGCAAGTGTCTGGGTCGGGTAAAAATAAAGAAAATGCAGCACCGATAAAGAATAAACCAGATGTTTATTTTAGGTGTGGGATGAAAGGGCATTGGTCGCGTACCTGTCGTACGCCGAGGCATCTGGCTAATTTATTCCAAGAGTCTCAAAAGAACAAAGTGATGGAGGCAGAAACAAACTTTGTTAATCATCAATTAAATCATCAATTAAATATTGTTGATGATTCACCAATGACCAACATGAGGAAAAAGTTGATGATATTACTGAACCTTCTGAAAGTATCTTTTGGGATATCGTTTAATTTTTTGTTTTAATTAAACATCCTGCATGTATAATATTAGTAGTTTTCATTCTATATGTGATATGTGTTTCTCATGAATAAAATTATATTTGAAATGTAACTTTTCTTATTTATGTTTTTATATGTGTCAGACCATCTTTAATGGATATGGAGGATATATGTTTAGCAGACAGTGCAACAACTCATACAATCCTTCAAAGTGAGAAATATTTTTCACAACTAATCATAGCTAAGGGAAATGTAGGAACTATCTCTGGCACATCAAATTTAATCAAGGGATTTGGAAAAGCTAGTTTCTTGCTACCAAATGAGACACAAGTTTTTATCAAAAATGCTCTATATTCTAGTAAATCAAGAATAAATTTGCTTAATTTTAAAGATATTCGACTAAATGGTTTTCACATTGAAACAACCAATGAGAATGATAATGAATATCTTCTCATTACTTCTACTATTTCTGGAAAAAAGAATATCTTAGAAAAATTTCATTCAATTTCTTCTGGATTATATACTATGAAAATTAGAGCAATTGAGTCTCATACTGTTATGATTCCAAAAATCATAGATCCCAAATCCTTTATGCTTTGGCATGAAAGACTCGGTCATCCAGGTACTTCTATGATGCGTCATATTATTGAAAATTCTACTGGTCATCCTCTCAAAGATAAGAAGGTTTTTCCTAGTAGTGAATTTCTTTGTGCTGCGTGTTCTCGAGGAAAATTAATTGTTCGGCCATCACCAGTAAAAGTTTATAAAGAAGCCCCAAAATTCCTAGAGAGAATTCAAGGAGATATTTGTGGACCTATTCAACCATTGTCTGGCCCATTTCGATATTTCATGGTTTTAATAGATGTTTCAACTAAATGGTCTCATGTTTGTCTTCTCTCTTCTCGAAAATTTGCCTTCTCAAAACTTCTTACTCAAATAATCAAGTTACGGGCTCAGTTCTCTGATCATCCAATCAAGTCAATTCGACTTGATAACGCAGCTGAATTTTCATCAATGACTTTTAATGATTTTTGTATGACTATTAGAATTTCCATTGAGCATTTTGTACCTCATATTCATACACAAAATGACTTAGCTGAATCTTTAATAAAAAGACTTCAACTAATTGCACGACCATTAATGTTAAGGGCTAACTTACCTACCTCAGTTTGGGGTCATACAATTCTTCATGCTACAACCATCATTCGAGTAAGACCAACGGCTCTTCATAAATTTTCTCCTCTACAATTAGTTCTTGGACAGACACCCAACATATCACACTTTCGAGTTTTTGGAAGTGCAGTATATGTTCCAATTGCACCTCCACAAAGAACTAAAATGGGAGCCCAACGAAGAATAGGTATTTATGTTGGTTTTGATTCTCCTTCTATTATCAGATATCTTGAACCTTTAACTGGAGATGTTTTTACTGCACGTTATGTAGACCGTCATTTTGATGAATCTGTATTTCCACCATTAGAAGGAGGGAAAGTTTTAAATAAAAAACCCTCTGAAATATCATGGAATGCATCAGATTTAAATTCACTTGATCCTCGTACAGGACAATGTAAAATTGAAGTTCAAAGAATTATTCATTTACAAAATATTGCAAATCAAATGCCAGATGTATTTAATGATGCTAGAGTGATAAAATCACATACACCTGCAGTGAATACTCCAGCAAGGATAGAAATACCTATTGAAAAATCAATTCCTGGAGAATTGATGAATAAGGTAATAGAAGAATCTAAACCACGCCAGAAGCGTGGAAGACCGGTTGGTACAAAAGACACTGTACCACGAAAATCAAAAGCAAATAAGAGAATCCCAGAAGGAATACCTGCTCCAGAAGTAGCACTTATTCTAAGAGTGGAAATAGCCCCAGAAGAGGTACAAACCGCTCCAGAAGCAGCACATATTCTAAGAGTGGGAATAGCCCCAGAAGAGGTTCAAAATCTCAGTGAATGGATAAGAGATGAACACCAAGAGATCTCAATAAATTATGTACATGATGAGAAAATATGGGATCGAAGCAAAGTCATGATTGATGACATATTTGTTTTCTCTATAGCATCAGATATTACTTTGATTCCTGACACGGATCTTGAACCACAAAACGTGGAAGAATGTCGGAAAAGAAAAGATTGGCCAAAATAGAAAGATGTTATTGAAACTGAGCTACAATCTCTATTGAAAAGAGAAGTATTTGGACCAGTAGTCCAAACACCGTTGGGTGTAATCCCGGTTGGAAACAAATGGGTATTTGTACGAAAGCGAAATGAGAAAAATGAAATTATAAGATACAAAGCCCAACTTGTAGCTCAAGGGTTTTCACAAAAATCTGGTATTGATTTTCAGGATACATACTCTCCAGTAATGGATGGAGTTACTTTTTGCTTTCTAATAGGTATGGCAACCGTGGAAGGTTTGAAAACACGTCTGATGGATGTTGTAACTGCATACCTATATGGCTCACTTGACAGTGAGATTTACATAAGAATCCCTGAGGGATTGAAAATGGCTGAATCACAACACTACAAGAAAATGCTCTAACAGCGACCAATCTTATCAGCGATCGCATTTTTTGGTCGCAGATAGGATTTTTAGCGACCACCTTTAGCGACTGCACTTGAATTTAGTCGCTAGTTTATGTTAGCGACCGATATCGGTCGCTATTCGGTCGCAGACTCATTTTTGCCTCCAAAAAATTGGCTGGAAATGTTGGCGCGCTGCTTATTTGCGACCAATAAGTAACAGCGACCGCATTCGGTCGCGAATACTTCCACATCATTAAAAATCAGCGACCGCATGCGGTCGCTGATAGCGGTCGCAAATGTATTTCAATAAACCAGTATCAGTTCGTCACTGTCGATCCAGAACAGAAGAAAAAAAGAGGGAGAAGAGGGAGAAGGGGGAGAAAAGAAGAGGGAGAAGAGGGAAAAACCGCTGCCGCCACCCACCACTACCTCAGCCGCCGCCGGCGCCACCGCTACCTGCAAATCTTTTGAAAGGTATGTTCAATTGTATTAACCTAGTTCGTTAGCTTGTAAATACTAGTGTTTGATTTGATGATATGTTAGAAGTACTTGGACAGTGATGACTGACATTGAGGAGGGGGGCTGGATTTGATAGATTGCCGTGGATATACTAGTAAAATCTCGTGTATTGTGAAAGATGCAATCAACTGTGACCATGTCTGTGTTGGTCTTGCTTCTTCTTTACATATGCATGTATATATTTATATGCATTGTTCATTGTGATGCAGGGACCCCTTCATTTTCTTTTGTAATTCAGACTACTGTAGGTAGGGTGCGTAATCAATCTGATTTTTGTTGAATCTTTTTATTGAATAGTGGTAATAATTTAAGAAAAATAGTATATATTGCAACTAAATTGATGTAGTGGGTTAATTTTATGTATTGATATAGTAGGATTCATAATTTCTGAGATATATCTAAAACTGTGACTACAAAGAGTGAGCAGCAGTAAAGAATGATAAACTATTTTATTTCTTCCCCTTCTGACTTCAAAGAATAATAATCTAAGAATTTCAACTTAATGAGCAATAAGTCACTTGACAATACTAATGAGCAATAAGTAACTTGACAACTAAATACAGAAGCAAAAATTAGATGGGATATAATGATGAAAAAAGAAACTGAAGCAATTATAAAGGTGTGGTGTTACATGTAATAGCAAGAGCAGTGTTTGACTGACTGCTATGAAAAATAATCAATTATTAGTTCAACTTGTAATCTGCATTAAATTTCAATTCCTAACAAAAACAAAGTTTCAAGTCTTGCCAAGTAGGGATAATGTTATGATTATTTATATATTTCTCTTGGTTTGTGTCTTGGGTGCCTAGAAATGACAATATATACATGCCGTCGTGCATGTGGCTAGTCCATATTATAGGGGAGACTCTGGCGAAATTTTTTTGTTGGTTGGGTAGTTGCGAACATTTATAAAGTACAACGAGCTAATCAAATGCTTAGTAGCTTAGTAGCTAATCAAATGTACACGCAGCGCTTGAAAACTGAAACTAAAACATACATTAGAACCGTACTTAAAGCAAGATATATCCCATATAAGGGACTAATAGGACTAATAGTCCCACATTAAGGGACTAATAGTATGCCTTCTTCTGCAATCTTGATATACGCAGCATATGCAGACCATACATGATGTAATGATTCGTATTCTACCCCTATGAATCTATTGACTTTAGGTTGGTGTTAGTTAAAATATGTAGGATGACATAAGACCATACTCTAATTTAAGATCCATAACAATATACCATGCCTTTGGGTAGTCGATCTCAAGCGGTGTAAATTTGTTTTGGCATGTATCCTTGTTCAATTCCCGAATAATCATATATGATGCACACTCATGTTATATATGTATATATACACATCTATATGTATTTATAAGCATCATAAATGGGATTGAGCTAAATTGTAAATCTCTAACAAGGGAATACAATAAATTCATGTCAACATAGGTACCGTGCAATCATGGGCCTCTATTTAGACCGTAGTTGGATGGCACGATGAAAGTCAAGTGCCCAGATAGGTGCTACAGCTGAATTTAGAGCTGGTTGCCAAGTGTTTTTGGAGTATGCGTATAGTCACCCGGAATGTATGAATGGTAAGTCGCAGATACGATGTCCATATTTGAAGTGTAAGAATGTAAATTATATGGATAGAGACATGATAAACTATCATTTACTTGTTTCTGGGTTCATGAGAAATTACGAAGAATGCTGGTGGGCACATGGGCAGAGAAGAGATGGTGGCATCACACAAGTACACAATTCTGGCAGTAGTACTCATCGTATGAATGAAATGGTTCATGATATTGCAGGGCCAGATTTTGATTGGGAGCAAGGCAGAGAACAACCTATGAATTCTGATGCCAAAGAATTCTTTAAGTTGTTAAACGAGGGTAGCGAGCCATTGTGGCATGGTTGCACCAAACACACTACATTGTCTGCAGTGGCGATATTACTTAACATCAAGGCTGATCACAACATGAGCCATGAGTGTTTTGAGTCGCTCTTGAAGGCCATTAAGAGTATGTTGCCTGACGGTGAGAAATTACCTGGTAACTATTACTTTTGTAAGAAAATGGTGAAGAAGTTGGGTCTTGGATACCAAAAGATCGATGCATGTCCCAACGATTGCATGTTGTTTTATAAGGAAAATGAACAGATGACAAGGTGCACGTTTTGCAGTCATGATCGGTTTCGGCCTAATAAAGAGGGTGTGACTACAAAAAAATCAAGTATACCGTTTAAGATTCTAAGGTATTTTCCAATAACACATCAACTAAAAAGATTGTACATGTCTTCAAGAACAGCTGAACATATGAGTTGGCATGCGAAATCTCCAGCTAAAGATGGAGAACTAAATCATCCCGCAGATGGGAAGGCTTGGAAAGATTTCAACTTAGCACATCCTGAATTTGCATTGGAACCTAGAAATGTGAGGCTTGGATTGTCCACCGATGGTTTCAATCCGTTTGGCCACTCAGCTGTTCCGTACTCATGTTGGCCTGTGATTGTTACTCCGTACAACTTGCCACCTTGGATGTGTATGAAACAGCCATACTTGTTTCTTTCACTCGTGGTTCCTGGTCTTAAGAGTCCTGGAAATAACTTAGATGTTTACTTGAGACCTCTTATAGACGAGTTGAAGGTATTATGGGAGGATGGAATACAGACTTGGGATGTTGCAACGAAAATAAATTTCAACCTTAGGGCAGCGGTTATGTGGACTATAAGTGACTTCCCAGCTTATGGTATGTTAGCTGGATGGAGTACACACGGGAAGTTGGCTTGTCCGTATTGTATGGAGCATACAAAGTCATTTAATCTATCAAAAGGTCGAAAGCCTTGTTGGTTTGACTGTCATCGTCGGTTCTTACCAGTAGATCACCCATTTCGAAGAAATAGAGAACACTTCAGGAAAGGGAAAGTAGACAATGATATGCCTGCACCGCGATTTTCGGGAACGGAGATGCGAGATCGTGTGATGAGATTGCCGGTTATCCCATTTGGTAAGGTTAATGCCACAAATATAATCAATGGGTTTGGCGAATCTCATAACTGGGTTCGGAGAAGCATCTTTTGGAAACTGCCTTATTGGTCTACAAATTTGATTCGTCATAATCTAGATGTGATGCATATTGAGAAGAATGTGTTTGACAATGTGTTTAACACTGTGATGAATGTTACGGGGAAGACAAAAGATAACGATAAGGCACGTTTGGACATGAAAGATATTTGTAAGTGTCCCGGATTAGAACTTTACGAATCTCCTAATGGTAAGATTGTCAAACCGCATGCAAGGTACACATTGTCCAAAAAGCAAGTTGAAGATGTATGCACATGGGTTAAGTCTCTGAAACTACCAGATGGATATGCATCAAACATTGCAAGGTGTGTTACGGGTGGGAAATTGCAAGGGATGAAGAGTCATGACTGTCATGTGTTCATGGAGAGGCTCATGCCTATAGCATTTCGGGATCTGCTTGATAAACCAATATGGGATGCTTTGACGGATCTTAGTCGTTTCTTCAAAGACTTATGTTCAAAATCATTAAATGAGAAGGACATGTCTGTACTTGAGAAGAACATCATAGAGATCACGTGTAAACTGGAAAAAATATTCCCACCTGGTTTTTTTTGACTCCATGGAGCATTTGCACATCCATCTTCCCTATGAAGCTCGTGTTGGGGGTCCAGTTCAATATAGATGGATGTACCCTTTCGAAAGGGTGATGGGAAACCTTAAGAGAAAGGTTAAGAATAGAGCTTATGTCGAGGGGTCGATATGCGAGGCATACAGTTTCGATGAGATATCTACGTTTGTCTCAGACTATTTTCTGGACGAAGTCTTGACAAAGGCCAATCGAGTATCGAGACATGATGATGGGGGAAATGTTGAACTAAATGGTCGACTATCTGTATTTGGTCTATCGGGCCGCGCTTATGGAAAAGGGAAGCGCATATTCCTCTCTGAGCAAGAATTACATGCTGCACATACTTACATTCTTCTCAATTGCGAGGAGATTGACGAATTTGTGAGGTACACATGTAAACTTGATAATTTATCTTTTAAGTTGACAATTTATTCCAATATGTTAATGTTTATAACATGGTATAGATTGTACGATGACGAGTTAAAAGTGAAGCATCCCGGCATAACTGATAATGATATTCAAATCAATCAGAATAAAAACTTTGCACTTTGGCTAAAGGACAAAGTAAGTTTAATTTTTAAGCACGTAATATATATATATATATATATATATATATATATATATATACACTCCATGTTAACTATGACTTCATTTAATAAGATGGAGTTTTTGTAGGCTTTGACTAAGGGCTCAACGATTCCGGCTAATGTACAAGTCCTAGCTATGGGACCAGACAGGGACCAAGTCACCCGCAATGGTTACAAAATAAATGGTTGTGAATTTCACACAAAGGCATATGGGCACGGTAAAAGAACAACGAACTCTGGAGTGTGTGTCCAAGGAGATTGTTACAATGAGCTTGGTCGTGCCTTTTATGGGGAGTTGGAGGAAATAGTAGAGTTGTCGTACAAGGGCACGTACGGGGGTCATATTCACTTGTTCAAGTGCCATTGGTTTGATTCAGAAAAAGGGATACGTGTTGACAGACATGGAATCGTCGATATTGACCTCTATAGGTCTGCGTACTCTAACGAACCGTTTGTATTACCAACTCAAACAATACAAGTATACTACACTCCTAGTCCAGTTAGGAAAAGGGATAGACCGCCTACAGATTGGCAAGTTGTAATTCATACTCCCGCGCGTAGTCGTGTCCAAGTAATAGACGGGGATTTCTACCAAGAGAAAATGCTTCAGAGACCTCCTATAATAAATATAGAGGACAACAATGATGTAATCCAGTTAGAGGGTGGAGATGAACCTGATGAATTGGATCCCGAGACAGTTATTGTGCAGGATGACAGTGATATTGAGGAAGAGTTATTGACTGACACTGACACAGAATCTGAAGAAGATGGTTATGAATCTCCGATACTTGTACAAAATGATTCTGACTCATTAGACAACGATTTTCATTAAAATATATGTTTAGTTTTAATTGTACAAAATGTATGTTTATGTTCATGTTCATGTTTAGTTCATAATTATGTACCTTTCATTTATGTTCTCTATATAGGAATGTTCTCTATATCCTTAACTATATCATTTGTAGTTCTCTATATAGTTAATCAACTAATAGTTTAGTAATGTTGGATTATGGTATTATAATAGTTTTAATATTATTATTGTTGTTTTATTTGCAGAAGCGGTATAGATGGGACGACGCACATGCATCAGTTATTCAGGCACTGTTCTGGCAGAAGTGCGCCGTCCGGACTAAAGATAATCTAAATAAAGAACGACAGAAAGCCCTGCACAATGCTGAGATTGACCATCCAGGATAGGGTGAGCAGTATATGCATGAGCATTGCCCCTGGTGGTGCACACATCCCATATGGGTGCAGATGTGTGAGCAGTGGAGAGCTGAGAGCTGGGTCAAGAGACGTAAGACTGCCGCCTCGAACAGATCCTCAGGTGTATCTGAAGGCGAAAAGGCAAAAGGCACGTACAAGGGCGGCAGTATATCTCAGCTGCAACATATTGCTGCTAGGGTACGTATGTATAACAAGCTTATTGGCTTAGTTATTTGTCTTTATGTTTACAGTCATGTTTTGTAGCTAAAATATCATATGTTTACATATTAATATGAGAACATGAACTGTAGGAGTCTGAGTCTCAAGGTCAACCTATCAATTGGTTGGATGTGTATGTGGCCACCCGTGATGGTCTGCCTGATGCTGTTCAGATAGCGGTAATAAGTTAACTTTAAACATATTATAGTCATATTTTTTAGCATTTCGTATTTATTTTTAACTATTTATTTGTTGACCTTCTGACAGGACACTTATAAGGGCTTAATGAACGAGCGCTATCCTGAAGGCACCCCGCGTCCGGCGATTGATCAAGAATTGTGGGAGAGGGTGTCCGTCGTGAAGAAAAATTATGTTAAAGGCCAAGGACAAAGACGACGCCCGACCATCAGTGGCACAGGCAGCTCTGCTACCCAGTCTACACAGTCTACACAGTCATCAGGTCATCCAGCCTATCATACTCCTGCTGACTGTGTGAGAGCGATCTGTCAAAATCGTGATCTTCTTCTTATACTGGGCGGGCATCTGCATTCTCTGAATCCTGATGACTTGGCAAAGGCAGTGGCAGAAGCAGCAGCATCACAGCATCAGGGTGGCGACCAGGTACTTTTAATGTTTCATTACATACATTGTCTATTATTTAACTTTCCCCAAGTCATAGCAGTATCAACACATGTAACATATATGTTTTATTCTTTTGTTAATTACAGGGTACTAATTTGAATGATCCACGAAGAGCTAGACCAGTCATGCATGTTAGATTTGTAAAGCCTTGTTAGACTTGTTTTTTAGATTTTTAAAGCCTTGTAATCTTTTAAACTACTTATCTTTGGACTGTATTGGTTTACGATTCTATTATATGGATGTTTACGATTGTATTGTGTTGTGTTGATTTAGATTCATTCTTTGGACTGTATGTATGGATGGATGTTTATCATATAGTAGTTATCATGGATGGATGGATGCTTATATATACTGCTGTGTGTTGGGATAAAAAGCAGGTACAAAACAGGTTATTTTTGGAAAATCAATAAAACAGGAAAAATATTTAAAAAAAAAACAAAGTCAGTGACCGCACGCGGTCGCTGATACAATATTAGCGACCGAGTAAGGTGCTTCTACATCAGCGACCGCTTGCGGTCGCTATTACCGGTCGCTGACACGTGTGCCACATCACGTCTGACACATGACTCAGCATGAGTCAGAATAGCGACAGCTGAGGCCGCTGATTGCGGTCGCTAAAAATGCGGTCGCTATTGTTGGTCGCTGATGTCATTTTAGCGACAAGATTTTCTGCGACTACTATTAGCGACTGCGTCCGGTCGCTGATACCCATCTGCGACAATATGCGGTCGCAGATGTGCGGTCACTGATAAGCCTTTTTGTTGTAGTGCAAAGGCCACGTCACATATATTCAATTAAGTTACAACGCTCGTTGTATGGGTTGAAACAGTCTGGTCGTATGTGGTATAATCGACTTAGTGACTATTTAATAAAAGATGGATATATAAATGATCAAGTATGTCCATGTGTTTTTATTAAGAAATCGCAAAGTGGATTTTTCATCATTGCTGTATATGTGGATGATTTGAATCTTGTAGGTACTCCTGAAGAACTCACAAGAACTGCTAATTATTTAAAGGATGAATTTGAAATGAAAGATCTTGGAAAGACAAAATTCTGTTTGGGAATACAAGTTGAGCATTTAGCATATGAAAATTTTGTTCATCAATCCACATATGCTGAAAAGATTCTCAGTCGTTTTCATATGGATAAAACTCGTCCTTTGACTACCCCGATGGTTGTTCGATCTTTAGAAGTTGATAAAGATCCATTTCGGCCTCTAGAAAGTGGGGAAGAAGTTCTTGAACCTGAAGTTCCATACCTAAGTGCAATAGGTGCTCTTATATATCTTGCAAACTGTACACGACCTGATATTACTTTTGCTGTTAACTTGTTAGCAAGATACAGTTCTTCTCCTACTTAGAGACATTGGGATGTGATCAAACACATTTTGAGATACCTTCGTGGAACTATAGATCTTGGGTTATTTTATCCAAGAAATTCAACGTCGCAATTAGTTGGATATGCCGATGCAGGATATTTATCAGATCCACACAATGGAAGATCACAAACAGGTTATGTATTTACATATTGTGACACGGCTATCTCCTGGAAATCCACAAAGCAAACCATGACAGCTACATCTTCAAATCACTCTGAGATTCTCGCTATACATGAAGCAAACAGAGAATGTGTTTGTTTGAGATCAATTATTCAGCATATTCAAAAGTCATGTGGATTACCATCAATCAAAGACATTCCTACAATCTTGTATGAAGATAACGCTGCATGCATTGCTCAACTTAGAGGCGGGTACATCAAGGGAGATAGAACAAAGCACATTTCAACTAAATTCTTCTTTACACATGAGCTACAAAAGAAGGGTGATATAGATGTGCATCAAATTCGATCATGTGATAATCTAGCCGACTTATTCACAAAGTCGCTACCAAATGTAATGTTTACAAAACTTCAAAAAAAGATCGGAATGTGTCGACTGAAAGACTTATTGTAAGACCCCAAATTATTAATAAATGAAATTTAAATTCCCTCTATTTATTATTTTGAAATAGTAAGTGTTAAATTGATTAATGAGGTTAGTTATGGGTAAAATGCGCAAATATTTCAAATAAGCAGGTGGTTATAAAATATTCATTGTTGTCGGGGAATATTCGTTTGGTCGTGGAATATTCTTCCTGTCGGGGAATATTCGTACGACGGCGCAGTCTTTTGTGGGCCCCATAACGGAAAGCGATTGGATGAAGAAAACGACAAGTATATGTTGTTTATTAATAACGGCGTAGTTATTATCGTTAATACTGTTGGAATACTCGGTGGTTAAAACACAGTAATACGCGTTGTTACACAGTAGCACACTGTATTGCACCAATTATTGATTCTTACGTAAGAAGGCACTACTCAATAATGGTTACAGTAATTACTGTTCAGTATTTTATTTTATTGATTCAATAATTGTTGCGTTGATATTTTATATTACTGTTGTTTCAATAATTGTCACTACACAGTATTTTCCATTATCAGATCAATAATTCATATTATTTGAATAATATTATTAGATAACATTATTGGCAATGTCTAGAAAGTTCTGTCTAAGGAGAGGTTTGGTCATCTAATTGCGCGCCAGTATGGAGAAATCCTTATTGGAAAGCCCCCTCTTTCCTGGGAACGGCCTGGTTGTCATAAATGTGATTCTGTAATATTATTTGTGAATAATTAATTATTGATTCATATGATAAGGAAATATTTATTTTTGTGGATATAAATGAGGGATATATTTTTGTGGTTAAAAATGAAGGAGTTAATGTTGAGGTTTTTATCAGTATTTTTGTCGGAATGGAGGTATTAAAAATCAGGGTTTTTGAGATATTTTGCGGGGGTTATAATTTTTAATCCGACCGTTGGATCGTGGTAATTTTTGGATATGTTATACATATATAAGTTGAGTATATGTCCACAAATTTTGAACCGTTAAAAATGAACGTATGATTTATTATGAATTTTACGAGATGACTGGTTCAGAAATTGTTGAATTTTTGGAGTTAATCATTTTGGTAGAAAATTCTAGAATTGGTGGGCCCCACTCTTGGTTGGTGAAGAAATGTGCTGAGATTTTTATTCAAATGTGGTGGGTGAGAATAGTAGCAGGTAAAGCCATCAGGTTGCAGGTTAAGTCTGCTTCGGCGTGCTAACATTTTTCTATAAATAGAGGGCTAAGTTAGAATTGAAAATCACACCAGAAACAAGTTTTCTCTCTTTCTCTCTCTAGATTATTGAGTGTATTTTGTGAGTATTTAGATACTTGAGAGTTTCTATTCATCAGAGCAAGTGTCTTTCAGCCTTATACCGGTATTCCGACCAGAAGTACTGTCTTTACGAGGTAAGGGATGTAATTTTATTCAAAAATGATATTATTTCTTCAATATCATTATGCCGAAATATTGGTTGGAAATTTTTATCAAATTTGGAACTTTTCACGTCGGGATTACTATTCATGAGTTACTATTCACGAGTTACTATTCACGAGTTACTATTCACCGAAAAATAAAATTTTCTTCTTTTCTTCCAAAATATCTATTCTGGGTACTAGCTTTGATTGTATCCATGTTTTGATCATTCTTGAATTCTACTTCACTATGAATAATTATAAGGTATTTTTGGACATGGATAAATCGAAATACGAATCCTTAATATTTGTTATTTTGTTTCACTGGATTCGTTTCCTTTAAGATATTTTTCATCGTCCTCAGTCCTAAATGATGATATTACTGAATATCTTTGGCCCGTAGTACAAAGATGAATGATTAACTGATGAATATCTTTGGCCCGTAGTGCAAAGATGAACAGGTGTTGAGATGAACATGACCGACTGGTGATACAAATGAATATCTTTGGCCTGTAGTGCAAAGATGAATATTTGATTAAAGATGGTTATTGATTGTTGTTACAGGGATAAAATATTGATGATGGACTTTTAAATCTTAGAAGATAGTAAAACTCATTCTCTACTTGACTCTTCTAATGGTTTGCTGTTTCCGCTGCAGTTATTGATTTACAACTTGTTGTCTATTGTATTCTATTAGATTTTTCCCTGTTGAAGACTAACGATAATTTGTTCTGTATTATCTTAGTCATAATGTTCTTTACTGGGCTAGTTGAGCTCACCCTTTTCCTTTTTGTTCCATTTTTCTCAGGAGGCGAGAATGTAGCGAGTACTAGTCGGGGTATGGAATGATGGTTCTAGAAGTTACTTTAGTAGTCCTCACCATTTTTGTGAAATAATGTATCAATAATTGTAATGAGGACTTATTTGAGTGTGGATATTGTCTAAATGATAATATTTGTATTTAAACTCACAGTTCTTGTGTTGTAATAATAAAGATGTAGTTGTTTCTGTACCATGTATTTTGGCGACTCAGAATGGGTGTTGCATACCTATTTTGGGGGCGTCACAGTTGGTATCAGAGCTTAGGGATATGATCTCTGGCGGAGATCGGGGAATAGAACTAGGACGGGAGAGACGAATAAATCCTTCGCTAGTGTGTCCTACCTAAGCTTATTTATTGGTCAGTCATAATATAGGGGTATTATGTGATTTGTTAATTTATTTAATTAACCCTTATTTTATGGCAGTATTTGAGAATGTCGACTGAGAATGTTAACAGTGGAGTAAATGAGACCGTGGAGACACCGGTGCTTACCAACGAGGAGAACGTGCAACAGGCTGGCAATGTTCCTCCTGTGAACAACACCAATGAGCAGATGATGAATGATGGAATGTTTAGAAGTTTTTTGCAATTCATGCAAAACCAGACGAGGGAGACTCGTGTTCAAAATACAGGAGGAAATGATAGCAATTCACGGTTTGTCACAGCCAAACAGTTCAAAGAATTGGGACCACCAGAATTTAAGGGAAAGCCGGATCCGATCATGGCGGAAACGTGGGTCAAGCAAATTACCAATATATTCGATGTCTTGGGATGCACGGAGGAACAGAAGGTTCCATTCGCCACCTTTATGTTCCGTGGCGAGGCAGATTACTGGTGGGAGTCTGTGAAGCGTACCCATCCAACCGCACTCAGCATGTCTTGGGAGACATTTCAGAAACTGTTCAATGACAAGTACTTTCCTGAAAGTTTTCGTCATATGAAGGAGGTAGAGTTTATTAGACTGGAGCAGAATAACATGACGGTGTCTCAGTACGAGGCGAGGTTTGCAGAGTTGTCCAGGTTTGCACCTCATTTGGTGGAGAATGAGGAACGTATGACGAGGATGTTTTTGAGAGGTTTAAAACCTGGCATACGTCAATATCTCATTTCTCATAAATTTTCTCTCTATTCAGATGTTGTCAACAGGGCTCAATTATTAGAGCGAGATAATGAGTACGGTCAACTGAGGGACCACAACCAGGATCATATCGGTGACAGCAGTCATCAGAACAATGATAACCAGCGGAGAAAGAAAAATACAGACAAGAACGGCAACCACTCTGGTGGTAATCGTGGCTATGAAAATAGAAGAAGCGAGTCGGGAGGAGATTCAACAATGACAATACGAAGACGTCAGCACCAGCAGCAACTGGTTCCAAGGGAGGAGAACGACCACCGATTATATGCTATAAGTGCGGAAAAGAAGGACATATCAGCCCAAACTGCCCACAACAGTTTAAGGTATGTTATAATTGTGGAAAGGAAGGACATATCGCTCGAGATTGCACTATAGCAAAACCAAGTCCAGCGGGGATGGTGACTCAAAAAGCTGTCCTAGAAAAGATAAAGTCAACGGTTCCTGGAAGAGCGTTTGTCGTGACTGGTCAACATGCGAGGAACCCAAACGAGGTGATCACGGGTAAGCTAATCATAAATTCATGCGAAGTTTATACCTTATTAGATACTGGTTCTACCCATTCTTTTATCTCTCCTGCTTGTGCTCAACGTTTAAACTTGACTCCGGAGAAGTTAGACTTTGATTTATCTGTGGAGACTCCGTTAGGAGAAACTTTCATCACATCCACTGTTTATAAATCTTGTGTGATCCAAGTTGGCACCATCACCTTACCTGTTGACCTTATCTCTTTAAAGATACTTGCTTTTGATGTGATTTTAGGGATTGATTGGCTAACTACTCATCATGCCAAAATTGATTATTTTCGTAAGGTTGTTAGTTTTCATATTCCTAACCAACCTGTTGTACGAATTTAAACAACTAAGCCATTAAAATCAATCACTGTTATATCAAGCCATAAAGCCATTCGTTTATTAAAAAATGGATGTCAAGCTTTCTTAGCCCATGTTATGGATTTGAATAAAGACACATCAAATTTGAATAATATTCCTGTTGTTATTGACTTTCCTGACGTATTTCCTGAAGAACTTCCCGGTCTACCCCCGGAATGAGAAATTGAATTCTTTATTGATCTTGAACCTGGTACAAAGCCTATTTCTAAAACCCCATATCGAATGGCTCCTATTGAACTTCAGGAGTTAAAGGTCCAACTACAAGAGTTGTTGGACATCGGTTTCATTCGTCCTAGTACATCTCCTTGGGGTGCTCCTGTTTTATTTGTAAAGAAGAAAGACGGGAGTATGCGACTTTGTATTGATTACCGGGAATTAAACCATGTCACTATTAAGAATAGGTATCCGCTACCTCGTATTGATGACCTGTTTGACCAGTTACAAGGAGCATAATTCTTTTCAAAGATCGATTTTCGTTCTGGATATCATCAGCTGAAGGTTAAAACTGAGGATATTCCAAAGACTGCCTTCAGAACTCGGTACGGGCATTATGAGTTCCTAGTCATGTCTTTTGGATTGACTAATGCTCCTGCGGCTTTCATGGATATGATGAACCGAGTATTCAAGGATTATTTGGATCAGTTCGTTGTTGTCTTTATTGATGACATCCTCTGTGACAACCCCAAAATAGGTCCATTCCATCCAACCTATTCTGAGTCGCCAAATACATGGTATAGAAAACAACTGTAACTCTATTACAACAATTGTCGTGCAAAATACAACAACACATATGCTGTGAGTTTGGATACAAATATATACCAAATGTGACTCATGTTCCAACCGTGGACATCACCTCACAATAACACCTTACATAAAGGTATAGTCAAAAACTGTCTTAGAAATTAGAATCTTTGGGAAGTGCTCAAGGAAACCTTCGTACATGGGAGGCCACGCGTCTAGGTTATGATAGATATCATATGGCCACAGAATTATCCTTGGTTGACCCAATAGACCCCAAAGAAAAACGAGAAGATTACTATCATATTCTTCTCAATGGTGAGTCTTCTCTTGACTTATCATTATCTCCACTGTCTCTAATTGAGAATTATACTTCAAACAAACACCAAGATTATATAGGTAGTGCCCATAGATATACTCAGCAAGTGGATGAGCACAACCCTGTCCTATGATGACACGAGGTTGTATGTCATTAGACATCTTGTATGATAGTGACAAAACACCCTTCCAACGTTGGGTTCGCCTCACCCTATTTTCTTCACCAAATATAACTACTAAATGATGACCACCGTTCTATTCCCTTGTTACCCCCGCTCGACCCAGCTACACTCTTATTACCTGAAAGGAATTGTGAAGCAAAAGGGTGAGCACAACTAGCTCAGTAAAGAATATCATGACTAAAGATAATTCAATTATCAATAGCCTTCATCAACAATAAATCAGAGATTTAGAACATATGGTAAATGATAAAAATTTCAACCATAGTTGCAGCGGAACGAGCAATCCATTAGAAGAGTCAAATAGACTATAAAGTCTATTATCTTCTCCATGTTAAAAATCCACCAACAATATTTTATCCATGTAACATCACTCAACAGTTCCTTTCCACAATCATATGAATAACTCATAATCATAATTGTGACTATAAATTTTTCTTCGCACCCAGGACGAAGAATATTTTCATCACCTGTCTTTACCTGAAACATCAAAGATCATGGTTATACCAAATCACAGTTCCTGTTTATAATCATACTAACAAATCCATCTTTGCACTACGGGCCAAAGATATTCATCAACAAACCATCTTTGCACTACGGGCCAAAGATATTCAACAACAGTTCATCTTTGCACTACAGGCCAAAGATATTCATCAACAGGCCATCTTTGCACTACATGCCAAAGATATTCATCAACAATTCATATTTGCACTACAGGCCAAATATATTCATATCTCAAAGAAATATATAATCATTTCAGAATTTATATAAACAATAATTATAACCATGTTGATCAATTCACCTTTGCACTTAAGCTAAAGATATTCAATTATAAATTCAATGGTCATGATCATACCAGTCACAATTCAACTTTGCACTACAGGCCAAAGAGAACCCTAGTCATGATCATACCAATAATCTACCCATCTTTACACTCCAGTGAAAGAGAATTTCAACATCAGGGTTATAAAAATGTTATATATGATAATAAAATAATATAATCAATACATAGTTTTAATCTCAAGAGTAATATTCATAACTCAACTATAATTTGGTTAGAAAAAGAAACTAATTTTTATCGTGAATAGTAACTCGTGAATAGTAACTCATGAATAGTAACTCGACACAAAAAGGTAGAAATTCCACAATAAAATCCATACCAATATTTCGGTATAATGATATTGAAAGAATAATATTTCTTAAGCTTATAAACAATTTATTTAAATTGTTTACACTTTACTAAATAATGCATTTAATCATCATAAAATGCCAAACTCATAAGATTTCATCACCAATAACCAAAACCCTCATCAAAAATCTGCATATACCTCATATAGGATTCTCAAGCCATAAAATCCTATTTTCCAATTTTCTTACTTCACATAACATATTTAATTCATTTACTCATAACTAGACCATTTTCATGAAAAATACCAAATCAGTTCCAAAAATATTTCTTTTCTGGGATTTAGCATAATATAGTCCCATAGTGAACATATATTTTTCTCAGAATTTTTAAAAGTCATTTACTATTTTTCATATGGCCAAAACCAGCCGAATATTTAGACATTTATCAAAAATTATACTTTTGTCCAAAAATTCTGAAATTTACAGAGTATACTTCTATCATATACATGTACTCCCAATAAAAATTTCATCAATTTTGGAGTTAACCACAAGGAATTATAAGCGGTTACTTTTAAAATAGTCTTTTCTCATAAAATTCATAACTCTCAATCTATACATCCAAAAATCACCATTTTTGGACACAATCAATAAAACTCATCAAAATATCATTTCAAATTTTTTCAGAATTTTTGAAGATCAGAAAAATTACGAAACTGAAAATCATAACAACCCTTAAATTCATTACTATCCCTTACAATCCCTTACAATCCCTTACCTCAAAAGAGCAGTACTTCTGACTGGAATGTAAAGTCGAAGGAAACTTGCACTGAATAGCAACTCTCAAAGTATCTAAATACTCACAAAATATGCTTCATAATATAGAGAGAGAAAGAGAGAAAGCTTATGTTTCTGGTGTGATTTTCAATTCTAACTTAGCCCTCTATTTATAGGAAAATTTTGGTAGGTTTGACCTGCAACCTGATGGCTTTACCTGCTACTATTCCCACCCACCACATTTGAAATATAATTCAGCACATTTCTTCACCAACCACAAGTGGGGCCCACCAATTCTAGAATTTTCCATCAAAATGATAAACTCCGAAAATTCAACAATTTCTGAACCAGCCATCTCGTAAAATTCATAACAAATCATACGTTCATTTTTAACGGTTCAAAATTTGTGGACATATACTCAACTTATATATGTATAACATATCCAAAAATTACCACGATCCAACGGTCGGATTAAAAATTATAACCCCCGCAAAATATCTCAAAAACCCTGATTTTTAATACCTCCATTCCGACAAAAATACTGATAAAAACCTCAACATTAACTCCTTCATTTTTAACCACAAAAATATATCCCTCATTTATATCCACATAAAATAAATATTTTCTTATCATATGAATCAATAATTAATTATTCACAAATAATATTACAGAATCACATTTATGACAACCAGGCCGTTCCCAGGAAAGAGGGGGCTTTCCAATAAGGATTTCTCCTTACTGGCGCGCAATTAGATGACCAAACCTCTCCTTAGACAGAACTTTCTAGACATTGCCAATAATGCTATCTAATAATATTATTCAAATAATATGAATTATTGATCTGATAATGGAAAATACTGTGCAGCAACAATTATTGAACAACAATAATATAAAATTTCAACGTAGCAATTATTGAATCAATAAAATAAAATATTGAACAGTAATTACTGTAACAATTATTGAGTAGTGCCTTCTTACGTAAGAATCAATAATTTCAAAAATACTATGCAATACCGTGTGCTACTGTGCAATAACGCGTATTACTGTATTTTAACCACCGGGTATTCCAACAGTGTTAACGGTAACAACTACGCCGTTATTTGTAAAAACTCAAATTTGTCGTTTTCTTCATCCGACAGTTATTCGTTATGGGGCCCACAAATAGCTGCGCCGTCGTACGAATATTCCCCGACAGAAAGAATATTCCACGACCAAACGAATATTCCCCGACAACAATGATTATTTTATAACCACTTGCTTATTTTGAAAAAAATATTCATATTTCACCCATAACTTTAAACTTTTATCAATTTAACCATTTACTGAATAGTAATTATAAGAAAAATTGAATACTTTTATTTCATAAAATTCGGGGTCTTACAATCTCCCCTCCTTATGAAATTTCGTCCCCGAAATTTACGTACCTGGTATTTCAAAGAGTTGAGAATACCTTCCTTTCATTTCAAATTCCATCTTCTCTGTCATCATAATTTCTCCATTGCTCATCTCCTGTATTTCAAATATCATTCTAGAATACAGCTTCAAAACAAGTGTTAATTTAACAAATTAACATATCACATAATATCCCGATATTATGACTGACCAACAAATAAGCTTAGGTAGGACACACTAGCGAAGGATTTACTCATCTCTCCCCTCCTAGTTGTATTCCCCGATCTCCGCCAGAGATCATATCCCTAAGCTCTGATACCACCTGTGACAACCCCAAAATAGGTCCATTCCATCCAACCCATTCTGAGTCGCCAAATACATGGTACAGAAAACAACTACAACTTTATTACAACAATTGTCGTGCAAAATACAACAACACATATGCTGTGAGTTTGGATACAAATATATACCAAATGTGACTCATGTTCCAACCGTGGACATCACCTCACAATAACACCTTACATAAAGGTATAGTCAAAAACTGTTTTAGAAATTAGAATCTTTGGGAAGTGCTCAAGGAAACCTTCGTACATGGGAGGCCACGCGTCTAGGTTATGATAGATATCATATGGCCACAGAATTATCCTTGGTTGACCCAATAGACCCCAAAGAAAAACGAGAAGATTACTATCATATTCTTCCCAATGGTGAGTCTTCTCTTGACTTATCATTATCTCCACTGTCTCTAATTGAGAATTATACTTCAAACAAACACCAAGATTATATAGGTAGTGCCCATAGATATACTCAGCAAGTGGATGAGCACAACCCTGTCTTATGATGACACGAGGTTGTATGTCATTAGACATCTTGTATGATAGTGACAAAACACCCTTCCAACGTTGGGTTCGCCTCACCCTATTTTCTTCACCAAATATAACTACTAAATGATGACCACCGTTCTATTCCCTTGTTACCCCCGCTCGACCCAGCTACACTCTTATTACCTGAAAGGAATTGTGAAGCAAAAGGGTGAGCACAACTAGCTCAGTAAAGAATATCATGACTAAAGATAATTCAATTATCAATAGCCTTCATCAACAATAAATCAGAGATTTAGAACATATGGTAAATGATAAAAATTTCAACCATAGTTGCAGCGGAACGAGCAATCCATTAGAAGAGTCAAATAGACTATAAAGTCTATTATCTTCTCCATGTTAAAAATCCACCAACAATATTTTATCCATGTAACATCACTCAACAGTTCCTTTCCACAATCATATGAATAACTCATAATCATAATTGTGACTATAAATTTTTCTTCGCACCCAGGACGAAGAATATTTTCATCACCTGTCTTTACCTGAAACATCAAAGATCATGGTTATACCAAATCACAGTTCCTGTTTATAATCATACTAACAAATCCATCTTTGCACTACGGGCCAAAGATATTCATCAACAAACCATCTTTGCACTACAGGCCAAAGATATTCAACAACAGTTCATCTTTGCACTACAGGCCAAAGATATTCATCAACAGGCCATCTTTGCACTACATGCCAAAGATATTCATCAACAATTCATATTTGCACTACAGGCCAAATATATTCATATCTCAAAGAAATATATAATCATTTCAGAATTTATATAAACAATAATTATAACCATGTTGATCAATTCACCTTTGCACTTAAGCTAAAGATATTCAATTATAAATTCAATGGTCATGATCATACCAGTCACAATTCAACTTTGCACTACAGGCCAAAGAGAACCCTAGTCATGATCATACCAATAATCTACCCATCTTTACACTCTAGTGAAAGAGAATTTCAACATCAGGGTTATAAAAATGTTATATATGATAATAAAATCAATATAATCAATACATAGTTTTAATCTCAAGAGTAATATTCATAACTCAACTATAATTTGGTTAGAAAAAGAAACCAATTTTTATCGTGAATAGTAACTCGTGAATAGTAACTCATGAATAGTAACTCGACACAAAAAGGTAGAAATTCTACAATAAAATCCATACCAATATTTCGGTATAATGATATTGAAAGAATAATATTTCTTAAGCTTATAAACAATTTATTTAAATTGTTTACACTTTACTAAATAATGCATTTAATCATCTAAAATGCCAACTCATAAGATTTCATCATCAATAACCAAAACCCTCATCAAAAATCTGCATATACCTCATATAGGATTCTCAAGCCATAAAATCCTATTTTTCAATTTTCTTACTTCACATAACATATTTAATTCATTTACTCATAACTAGACCATTTTCATGAAAAATACCAAATCAGTTCCAAAAATATTTCTTTTCTGGAATTTAGCATAATATAGTCCCATAGTGAACATATATTTTTCTCAGAATTTTTAAAAGTCATTTACTATTTTTCATATGGCCAAAATACCGAATATTTAGACATTTATCAAAAATTGTACTTTTGTCCAAAAATTCTGAAATTTACAGAGTATACTTCTATCATATACATGTACTCCCAATAAAAATTTCATCAATTTTGGAGTTAACCACAAGGAATTATAAGCGGTTACTTTTAAAATAGTCTTTTCTCATAAAATTCATAACTCTCAATCTATACATCCAAAAATCACCATTTTTGGACACAATCAATAAAACTCATCAAAATATCATTTCAAATTTTTCCATAATTTTTGAAGATCAAAAAAATTACGAAACTGAAAATCATAACAACCCTTAAAATTCATTACTATCCCTTACAATCCCTTACAATCCCTTACAATCCCTTACCTCAAAACAACAGTACTTCTGACCAGAATGTAAAGCCGAAGGAAACTTGCACTGAATAGCAACTCTCAAAGTATCTAAATACTCACAAAATATGCTTCATAATATAGAGAGAGAAAGAGAGAAAGCTTATGTTTTGGTGTGATTTTCAATTCTAACTTAGCCCTCTATTTATAGGAAAATTTTGGTAGGTTTGACCTGCAACCTGATGGCTTTACCTGCTACTATTCCCACCCACCACATTTGAAATATAATTCAGCACATTTCTTCACCAACCACAAGTGGGGCCCACCAATTCTAGAATTTTCCACCAAAATGATAAACTCCGAAAATTCAACAATTTCTGAACCAGTCATCTCGTAAAATTCATAACAAATCATACGTTCATTTTTAACGGTTCAAAATTTGTGGACATATACTCAACTTATATATGTATAACATATCCAAAAATTACCACGATCCAACGGTCGGATTAAAAATTATAACCCCCGCAAAATATCTCAAAAACCCTGATTTTTAATACCTCCATTCCGACAAAAATACTGATAAAAACCTCAACATTAACTCCTTCATTTTTAACCACAAAAATATATCCCTCATTTATATCCACATAAAATAAATATTTTCTTATCATATGAATCAATAATTAATTATTCACAAATAATATTACAGAATCACATTTATGACAACCAGGCCGTTCCCAGGAAAGAGGGGGCTTTCCAATAAGGATTTCTCCTTACTAGCGCGCAATTAGATGACCAAACCTCTCCTTAGACAGAACTTTCTAGACATTGCCAATAATGCTATCTAATAATACTATTCAAATAATATGAATTATTGATCTGATAATGGAAAATACTGTGCAGCAACAATTATTGAACAACAATAATATAAAATTTCAACGTAGCAATTATTGAATCAATAAAATAAAATATTGAACAGTAATTACTGTAACAATTATTGAGTAGTGCCTTCTTACGTAAGAATCAATAATTTCAAAAATACTATGCAATACCGTGTGCTACTGTGCAATAACGCGTATTACTGTATTTTAACCACCGGGTATTCCAACAGTGTTAACGGTAACAACTACGCCGTTATTTGTAAAAACTTAAATTTTTGTCGTTTTCTTCATCCGACAGTTATTCGTTATGGGGCCCACAAATAGCTGCGCCGTCGTACGAATATTCCCCGACAGAAAGAATATTCCACGACCAAACGAATATTCCCCGACAACAATGATTATTTTATAACCACTTGCTTATTTTGAAAAAAATATTCACATTTCACCCATAACTTTAAACTTTTATCAATTTAACCATTTACTGAATAGTAATTATAAGAAAAATTGAATACTTTTATTTCATAAAATTCGGGGTCTTACATCCTCATATATTCCAAAAGCCGTGAAGATCATGAGCATCATTTGAAGCTGGTACTCCAAAGGCTGCGTGAAAATAAGTTATATGCTAAGTTGAAGAAATGCGAGTTCTGGCTTGAGGAAGTAGCTTTCCTAGGGCACGTGGTGTCAAAACATGGAGTATCTGTTGACCCGGTGAAGATTGAAGCAATACAAAGTTGGGAGCAACCAAAGACGGTGACCAAAGTACGTAGCTTTCTGGGCTTAGCTGGTTATTATCGGAGATTCGTGGAAGGGTTTTCTCGAATCGCTACCCCGTTAACTCAGCTGACTCGAAAAGATATCAAATTCATATGGAGCGAGGAATGCGAGAAGAGTTTTCAAGAGCTTAAGAGGAGACTCATTTCGGCACCTGTTCTGACAATACCATCTAGTTCGGATGGATTTGTTATCTACAGTGATGCTTCAGGCAAAGGGTTAGGATGTGTTCTCATGCAACATGGGAAAGTCATAGCCTATGCCTTGCGACAGCTCAAAGAATATGAGAGGAATTATCCTACTCATGATTTGGAGTTGGTAGCAGTAGTTTTCGCGTTGAAGATCTGGAGACACTACCTGTATGGGGAGAAAGTGGAGATCTATACAGATCATAAAAGCCTCAAATATTTCTTCACCCAAAAGGAACTCAACATGCGGCAGTGACGTTGGCTCGAGCTGTTGAAAGATTACGATCATACCATCCAATATCATCCTGGAAAAGCAAACGTAGTAGCTGACGCATTGAGTAGAAGATCATATGCGGGTACGAGTGCAATGTTGTTAACACAAAGGCCCATTTTATATGACTTGCAAAGGATGGAGATAGAGATGAAGGCTCCAAGTACCCACATGATGATATCAAATATACGAGTAGAACCGACTTTAATCGATAAAGTTAAAGCTGCTCAAGCTACGGACATAGAGCTGATGCATATGAAGAAGAAAGTGCAAGAAGGTTCTATTCCAGAAGCAAGAATCGATGAAGAAGGAATACTTCGAGTCCACTCCAGATTTTGTGTTCCTAACGATTCTGATTTGAAGTACAAGATCATGATGGAAGCACACAATACACCATTTGCAATCCATCCTGGAAGTACCAAAATGTATCGTGATCTTCGACATACATTTTGGTGGAATAATATGAAGAGAGAGATTGCAAAGTTTATCTCGAGGTGTTTAACTTGTCAACGTGTAAAGGCGGAACATCAAGTGCCAAAGGGTCCATTGCAACCACTTGAGATTCTGAAATGGAAGTGGGAACACATTATCATGGATTTCGTTACGGGTCTTCCCACGGTTTCTCAAGGCATAAATGCTATTTGGGTTATTGTTGATAGATTAACCAAGTCTGCTCATTTCTTACCGATACGGGAGACTTATTCCCTTGAATGTCTTGCTCGTATATACGTAGATGAGATTGTGAGACTGCATGGCATGCCAGTATTCATAGTTTCGGATCGTGACCCAAGATTTACTTCAAGATTTTGGGTTAGCTTGCAAAAAGCTATGGGCACAGATTTACGATTTAGTTCGGCATACCATCCTCAAACGGACGGACAATCAGAGAGGACTATTCAAACTCTTGAAGATCTATTAAGACTTTGTGTCCTAGATTTCAAAGGGAGTTGGGATAAGTACCTACCATTGGTGGAATTCTCTTACAATAACAGTTATCAGGCAAGTATAGGTGTGGCCCCATTTGAAGCATTATATGGACGAAAGTGTCGCTCTCCAGTATGCTGGGACGAGGTGGGTGAAGCAACATTGTTGGGACCAGAGTTGGTACACATGACTACAGAGAAGATCCAAACGATTCGACAACGTATACAAACGGCACAGGATCGACAAAAGAGTTATGCGGATCTTCATCGAAAGGACGTAGAATTTGACATTGGGGATCATGTATTGTTGCGTGTGGCTCCATGGAAAGGAGTTACAAGATTTGGGAAGAGAGGAAAGCTCAATCCACGATTTATTGGTCCATTTCAGATTCTTGACCGAGTAGGAAATGTGGCCTATAGACTCGCGTTACCTCCAAGTATGTCTCGTGTTCATAATATTTTTCATATATCTGTGTTACGTAAATATGTGAAAGACCCAGACCATGTTATTGAGTTAGAACCGGACGAGATAGCTGAAGACTTAACGTACGAGGAGGTACCTGTCAAGATTTTAGATAGAAAGGAGCATGTCCTACGCACGAAGGTCATACCACAAGTTAAAGTTTTATGGAGAAACCATGCTATTGAGGAAATGACCTGGGAGTTGGAAACGGAAATGAAAGCGAGGTATCCTCATCTTTTCGAAACACCAGGTACGTACGTCAATTTTGAGGACGAAATTTCATAAGAAGGGGAGGTTGTAAGACCCCAAATTATTAATAATTAAAATTTAAATTCCCTCTATTTATTATTTTGAAATAGTAAGTGTTAAATTGATTAATGAGGTTAGTTATGGGTAAAATGCGCAAATATTTCAAATAAGCAGGTGGTTATAAAATATTCATTGTTGTCGGAGAATATTCGTTTGGTCGTGGAATATTCTTCCTGTCGGGGAATATTCGTACGACGGCGCAGTCTTTTGTGGGCCCCATAACGGAAAGCGATTGGATGAAGAAAACGACAAGTATATGTTATTTATTAATAACGGCGTAGTTGTTACCGTTAATACTGTTGGAATACCCGGTGGTTAAAACACAGTAATACGCGTTGTTACACAGTAGCACACTGTATTGCACCAATTATTGATTCTTACGTAAGAAGGCACAACTCAATAATGGTTACAGTAATTACTGTTCAGTATTTTATTTTATTGATTCAATAATTGCTGCGTTGATATTTTATATTACTGTTGTTTCAATAATTGTCACTACACAGTATTTTCCATTATCAGATCAATAATTCATATTATTTGAATAATATTATTAGATAACATTATTGGCAATGTCTAGAAAGTTCTGTCTAAGGAGAGGTTTGGTCATCTAATTGCGCGCCAGTATGGAGAAATCCTTATTGGAAAGCCCCCTCTTTCCTGGGAACGGCCTGGTTGTCATAAATGTGATTCTGTAATATTATTTGTGAATAATTAATTATTGATTCATATGATAAGGAAATATTTATTTTTGTGGATATAAATGAGGGATATATTTTTGTGGTTAAAAATGAAGGAGTTAATATTGAGGTTTTTATCAGTATTTTTGTCGGAATGGAGGTATTAAAAATCAGGGTTTTTGAGATATTTTGCGGGAGTTATAATTTTTAATCCGATCGTTGGATCGTGGTAATTTTTGGATATGTTATACATATATAAGTTGAGTATATGTCCACAAATTTTGAACCGTTAAAAATGAACGTATGATATATTATGAATTTTACGAGATGACTGGTTCAGAAATTGTTGAATTTTCGGAGTTAATCATTTTGGTAGAAAATTCTAGAATTGGTGGGCCCCACTCTTGGTTGGTGAAGAAATGTGCTGAGATTTTTATTCAAATGTGGTGGGTGGGAATAGTAGCAGGTAAAGCCATCAGGTTGCAGGTTAAGTCTGCTTCGGCGTGCTAACATTTTTCTATAAATAGAGGGCTAAGTTAGAATTGAAAATCACACCAGAAACAAGTTTTCTCTCTTTCTCTCTCTAGATTATTGAGTGTATTTTGTGAGTATTTAGATACTTGAGAGTTTCTATTCATCAGAGCAAGTGTCTTTCAGCCTTATACCGGTATTCCGACCAGAAGTACTGTCTTTACGAGGTAAGGGATGTTATTTTATTCAAAAATGATATTATTTCTTCAATATCATTATGCCGAAATATTGGTTGGAAATTTTTATCAAATTTGGAACTTTTCACGTCGGGGTTACTATTCACGAGTTACTATTCACGAGTTACTATTCACCGAAAAATAAAATTTTCTTCTTTTCTTCCAAAATATCTATTCTGGGTACTAGCTTTGATTGTATCCATGTTTTGATCATTCTTGAATTCTACTTCACTATGAATAATTATAAGGTATTTTTGGACATGGATAAATCGAAATACGAATCCTTAATATTTGTTATTTTGTTTCACTGGATTCGTTTTCTTTAAGATATTTTTCATCGTCCTCAGTCCTAAATGATGATATTACTGAATATCTTTGGCCCGTAGTGCAAAGATGAATGATTAACTGATGAATATCTTTGGCCCGTAGTGCAAAGATGAACAGGTGTTGAGATGAACATGACCGACTGGTGATACAAATGAATATCTTTGGCCTGTAGTGCAAAGATGAATATTTGATTAAAGATGGTTATTGATTGTTGTTACAGGGATAAAATATTGATGATGGACTTTTAAATCTTAGAAGATAGTAAAACTCATTCTCTACTTGACTCTTCTAATGGTTTGCTGTTTCCGCTGCAGTTATTGATTTACAACTTGTTGTCTATTGTATTCTATTAGATTTTTCCCTGTTGAAGACTAACGATAATTTGTTCTGTATTATCTTAGTCATAATGTTCTTTACTGGGCTAGTTGAGCTCACCCTTTTCCTTTTTGTTCCATTTTTCTCAGGAGGCGAGAATGTAGCGAGTACTAGTCGGGGTATGGAATGATGGTTCTAGAAGTTACTTTAGTAGTCCTCACCATTTTTGTGAAATAATGTATCAATAATTGTAATGAGGACTTATTTGAGTGTGGATATTGTCTAAATGATAATATTTGTATTTAAACTCACAGTTCTTGTGTTGTAATAATAAAGATGTAGTTGTTTCTGTACCATGTATTTTGGCAACTCAGAATGGGTGTTGCATACCTATTTTGGGGGCGTCACACTTATGACAACATTTCATCAAGAAGTAATGAATTCCTTTTGAGGGGAAGACTGTACTCTTTTTTCTTAGTCACGGTTTTTATCCCAATGGGTTTTTCCTGACAAGGTTTTAACGAGGCAGTCAATTAAGATATTAATTGTAAAAGATATGTACTTGTACTCTTTTTTCCTTCGTTAAGTTTTTTTCACTGTATTTTCTTAACAAGGTTTTTAATGAGACATAATCTTCTATATCGTAGGGAATCAGGGGAAGTGTTATAAAGTGATTCCCTCAACAGGAGGGATCACTCGTGCTCTCTCCCTCAATTATTTCCTTCTCCCATAAGTCATCAGTTCCTCTCCCCTTTCCTTTCCTTTTCCTCTCTCAGCTCCGCCTATATAAGGTAAGCTGCTGAATGAAAAATGATAAGAAGAATTGACAGAAGGAATTTCTCTCTCTTTTCTCTTGCTTATTCTCTCTAAATTTATGCAGCAATTATAAGAGTATCTTTATATACTTTTGCTAAAGTTTTATAACAGTTATAAAATATTCATTTTTGGTCGGTGAATATTCGTTTGGTCGTGAAATATTCTTGCTGTCGGGGAATATTCGTACGACGGCTCACCCTTGTGTGGGCCCCATAACGGAAAGCGATTGAATGAAGAAAACGACAAGTATAAGTTGTTTATAAATAACGGCGTAGTTGTTACCGTTAATACTGTTGGAATACCTGGTGGTTAAAATACAGTAGCACACGGTATTGCACCAATTATTGATTCTTACGTAAGAAGGTACTACTTAATAATTGTTACAGTAGTTACTGTTCAAAATTTTATTTTATTGATTCAATAATTGCTACGTTGATATTTTATATTATTGTTGTTTCAATAATTGTTGCTGCACAGTATTTTCTATTATCAGATCAATAATTCATATTATTTGAATAATATTATTAGATAGCATTATTGGCAATGTCTAGAAAGTTCTGTCTAAGGAGAGGTTTGGTCATCTAATTGCGCGCTAGTAAGGAGAAATCCTTATTGAAAAGCCCCCTCTTTCTTGGGAACGGCCTAGTTGTCATAAATGTGATTCTGTAATATTATTTATGAATAATTAATTATTGATTCATATGATAAGGAAATATTTATTCTATGTGGATATAAATGTTGGATATATTTATTGTGGTTAAAAATGAAGGAGTTAATGTTGAGGTGTTTTATCAGTATTTTTATCGGAATGGAGGTATTTAAAATCAAATCAGGGTTTTTGAGAAATATTGTGGGGGTTATAATTCATATACAAGTTGAGTATATGTCCACAAATTTTGAACTGCTAAAAATGAACGTATGATTTGTTATGAATTTTACGAGATGACTGATTCAGAAATTGTAGAAGTTGTGGAATTTGTCATTTTGGTGAAAAATTCTAGAATTGGTGGGTCCCACTCTTGGTTGGTGAAGAAATATACTGAGATTTTTATTCAAATGTGGTGGGTGGAATTAATAGCAGGTAAAACCATCAAGTTACAGGTTAAGTCTACTTCGGCGTGCTAACAATTTTCTATAAATAGAGGGCTAAGTTAGAATTAAAAATCACACCAGAAACAAGTTTTCTCTCTTTCTCTCTCTAGATTATTGAGTGTATTTTGTGAGTATTTAGATACTTTGAGAGTTGCTATTCATCACAAGTTTAATTCAGCCTCATATCCGATATTCAGTCAGAAGTACGGTTATTTTAAGGTAAGGGATGTTATTTTCTTCTTAAATGATATTATTTTCTTCAATATCATTATGCCGAAATATTGATTTGAACTTTTATCAAATTTAAAACTTTTTGTATCGGGGTTACTATTCACGTATACGGCACTATTCACGAATACGACACTATTCACCGAAAAATAAAATTTTTCCTTTTTATCTAAGATGGCTATTATGGTTATTATCTTTGATTGTATCTATGTTTTGATCTTTATTTTTGAATTCTACTTCACAATTGGTGGTTATGGAGTATTATTACACTTGGATAAACTGTAATACGAATTCCTAATATTTGTTCTTTTATCTCACTGGATTCGTTTTCTTTAAAATATTTTTCATCATCCTCAGTCTTAAATGATGATACTACTGAATATCTTTGGCCTGTAGTGCAAAGATGTATGATTACCTGATGAATATCTTTGGCCTGTAGTGCAAAGATGAAGAGGTGTTGAGATGAACATGACTGACTGGTGATACAAATGAATATCTTTGGCCTGTAGTGTAAAGATGAATATTTGGTTAAAGATGATTATTAATTGATGTTACAGGGATAAAATATTGATGATGAACTTTTAAATCTTAGAAGATAGTAGAATTCATTCTCTACTTGACTCTTCTAATGGTTTGCTGTTTCCGCTGCAGTTGTTGATCTAAAACTTGTTGTCGATTATATTCTATCAGATTTTTCCCTGTTGAATACTAATGATAATCTGTTGTATATTATCTTAGTCATAATATTCTTTACTGGGCTAGTTGAGCTTACCCTTTTCTTTTTTGTTCCATTTTTCTTCTCAGGAGGTGAGAACATAGCAGGATCTAGTCGGGGTATGGAGTGATGGTTCTAGAAAGATGTTTTAGCAGTCCTCACTATTTCTGTAAAATAGTGTTTGAATAATTGTAATGAGGACTTATTTGAGTGTGGATATTGTCTAGAAGATAATATTGTATTTAAACTCACACTATGTGTTGTCGTATTTTGTACGACAATTGTATTATTGAAGTTGTAGTTTGTTTTGTATCATGTATTTGGCGACTCAGAATGAGTGTTGTATACCTATTTTTGGGGCGTCACACTATTTGGACGATAAACATACTTATTGTAACGCCCCCAAAATAGGTATACAACACCCATTCTGAGTCGTCAAAATACATAGTACAGAAACAACTACAACTTTATTAATACAACATAAAAACTGTGAGTTTAAATACAAATATTGTCATCTAGACAATATCCACACTCAAATAAGTCCTCATTACAATTATTGATACATTATTTAATAAAAATGGTGCGGACTACTAAAACGACTTTCTAGAACCTTCATTCCATACCCCGACTAGTACTCGCTACATTCTCGCCTACTGAGAAGAAAAATGGAACAAAAAGGAAAAGGGTGAGCTCAACTAGCCTAGTAAAGAATATTATGACTAAGATAATATAGAACAAATTATCGTTAGTTTTCAACAGGGAAAAATTTAATTAAATACAATAGACAACAAGTTTTGAATCAATATTCGCAGCGGAAATAATAATTCATTAGAAGAGTTAAGTAGAGAATGAAATCTACTATCTTCTATATATGAATTTAAAAGTTCATCGTCGATATTTTATCCCTGTAACATCAATCAATATATATCTGGAATCAAATATTTATCTTTCCACTACAGGACAAAGATATTCATCAGTTGGTCATGTTCATCTAAACACATGTTCATCTTTGCACTACGTGCCAAAGATATTCATCAGAAATCATTCATCTTTGCACTACAGACCAAAGATATTCAGTAATATCATCATTTAGGACTGAAAATGATGAAAAATATTTTAAAGGAAACGAATCCAGTGAAACAAAATAACAAATATTAAGGATTCGTATTTCGGTTTATCCATGTCCAAAAATACCTCATAAGTAATCATAGTGGAGTAAAATTCAAGAATGATCAAAACATGGATACAATCAAAGCTAGTATTCATAATAGATATTTTGGACGAAAAACAAAAATTTAATTTTTCTGTGAATAGTGCCGTATTCGTGAATAGTGTCGTATACGTGAATAGTACCGTATACGTGAATAGTAACCCCGACACAAAAAGTTCTAAATTTGATAAAAATTCATATCAATATTTCGACATAATGATATTGAAAGAAATAATATCATTTATATAAAAAAAAAATCTCTTACCTCGAAAAGACAGTACTTCTGACTGGAATACTGGATATAGAGCTGAAGGGAACTTGCACAGTATAGCAACACTCAAAGTCTTAAAATACTCACAAGAATACGCTCTATAATATAGAGAGAGAAAGAAAGAGAAAACTTTAGTTTCTGGTGTGATTTTCAATTCTTACCTAAGCACTCTATTTATAGGAAAATGCTTAGAACACCAAAATAGAAAATTTAATAAAATATTAATATATAATTAAATTTTCTTACGCCCACTTTGAATTCTCTAGCTTCAGCACTTTGCACATGTTTAATGAGGTCACAAAGTATAAAAAACGTTTTTATTAAAAAAAAAAACTTCCAAATATTAATTATTTCGGAACTTCAGAACTTCAATAATTCATAATAAATAGCCCTTTTCTCAGAAAAATTCGAACCACGTGTTTTTTTCATAGGAAATTGTATTATCTACAACTTTGCAGAAGAAAGTTTTTCCAAATTTCAAACAGAAATTGACCGAAATCCACAAATGGGCAAGTCTACAGGCTATAATCAAATTTCAGTCAAGAAATGGGTCCACAAACATGTTTAACATGTTTTAAATAATTTTTACAATAAAAATACTCTTCCTCCTCATATACTCATATATCCCACATTCATTGTAAAAATATCATCATTATTATATTATAATAATATAATAAAATATTATTTTATCAGAAAATATAAAATATCGATTTTCAACAATTGTCACTTTAAAATTTTTTTTCCATCTATATCCACATAAAATGAATATTTTTCTCATCATATAAATCAATAATTAGTTATTCACAAATAATATTACAGAAGCACAATACTGACAACCAGGCAGTTCCCAAGAAAGAGGGGGCTTTCCAATAAGAATTTTTCCTTACTGGCGTGCAATTAGGTGACCAAACCTCTCCGTAGACAGAACTTTCTAAACATTATCAATAATATTTTCTAATAATATTATTCAGATAATATGAATTATTGCTTCGATAATAGAAAATACTGTGTAATGACAATTATTGAAACAATAGTAATATAAAATATTAACGTGGCAATTATTGAATCAATAAAATAAAATACTGAACAGTAATTGTTGTAACAATTATTGAGTAGTGCCTTCTTACGTAAGAATCAATAATTGGTGCAATACCGTGTGCTACTGTGCAACAATGCGTATTACTGTGTTTTAACCACCGGGTATTCCAACAGTATTAACGATAACAACTACGCCGTTATTTATAAACAACGTATACTTGTCGTTTTCTTCATCCAATCACTTTTCGTTATGGGGCCCACAAAAGACTGCGCCTTCGTACGAATATTCCCCGACGGAAAGAATATTCCACGACCAAACGAATATTCCCCGACAACAATGAATATTTTATAACCACTTGCTTATTTAAAATATTTGCGCATTTTACCCATAACTAACCTCATTAATCAATTCAACCCTTAGTATTTCAAAATAATAAATAGAGGAAATTAAATTTTATTTATTAATAATTTGAGGTCTTACACTTATGACGTCTATTGAAAAAAAAATAGAATATCTATATTTTTTTAAAAAAAAAGTACTATATGTTCGGAATGATTAGTATTTTTAAATAAGGACCGTCTAATTTGATATGAATGTTCAGATGTGTATTTGTCTGAATAGTATCAAAATATGCATTTATTATGACTCTCTATAAATATAATACCATTAATATTAACTAAATGATTCAATTATATATTTAATATAAAATGAAAACTATCTTATTTAATAAAATATTAATAATATAAAAAATGTACAACAAAATTTGGCAAAGCATGGGTTGTGAGCTCATTTGTGTAAATTTGAGCTTCATGCCGTTGTATTTTACAAATTAAAATAAAAATATGATGCAGGCTTCAAGCCATTATTTGAGCTGGCTTATATTACTTCTCGGGTCAGGATAAAAGTTCTTATTATTATATTAAATAATTTTAAATTAAATATTTATTTATCTTAAATATTTATTTATAATACATTTAGTAGTAATTGTCATATTTTTATTATTTATATATATTTATGATATATTACAAGTCATGTATCAAAAAATGCGAGTTTTGGCGACAGGGGCAGTGATCGGTTTATTTTTATTTTCTATTATGACTCCCAAATAATTTATAAGATTTATTAAAATTAGAATTTTTACATAATTTAGTGATTTAGTGTCATTTGAATACATATAAAAAATAAAATTATATAAATTAAATAATTCTATTTTTTATATATATCCAAATAATACCCAAATTATTGAATAAATCTTATAAATTATTTAAAAAACATTATAAAAAAAAATCGGTCGCTAACCTGTCGCCAAACCGCTATCACCACAGAAGGAATGGGGTCGATGTAACACTAATTAAAGTCTGAAACAAGTTGACTTATGGTTTACACGTCAGCTTATAATCCAAGGGCACACAGTCCGAGAAAAACGTTAAGCCTGCATGACGTGGCATCAGTTTGTCTACCCGTCACGAATAATCAAATACTAGCCACATTATTTTTTTAATAAAAAATATATTTTCTTTTATAATTTTTTGTTAAAATTTACTCTATTATTTTTTATTTATTTTTTTCATAATTATAATTAAAAATAAATAAATAAATAAAAATAAAAAAATTAAAGGAACCGGTCGTTAGTTACGGTCCCCTCAACCCAGAAAGCAAACGTCACAATTAAAAATGACGGTAATTTATAATTCGGAATATAACGACGTCGTTCAGTCGTTCTGTTTATCTTGCGCACTATATATATCAGTCCCTCTACTTACGCAGACTGCCTCTTCGTTCCCTTTCTCTCTCTCTAGCACAGATTAGATTAAGATCAGATATTCAACAATGGCGAAAGAACCAGCTCGAGTTCTTGTTACTGGTGCTGCAGGTAAAATACATACATACGCACATAAATCGTTAAGGATATTCTCTATGATCATTTTCAGATCTGTTATTATATTCACCGATTATATTTAAAGGTTGATCAAATACGTAGGAATCATCAATTAATGTAGTTTTCTTATATATATATATATATATATATATATATATATATATATATATATATATATATATATATATATTTTCTGCCGTTTATCCTTTTCTATTTTAGATTTATGGATGAACTGAAATTTTAGTGATCTAATGAGTCTTATTATTACTGGTTTGGTTAGATTAGATGTTAGATTAGTCTTTTGATCGAGTTTAGTTTTTGTTTAGATTGAATTAGATTTGTAAGGGTTTTAAGTAATCTTTTTTTAACATTTTGCCTGCTTGCTAGTTGTTGTGAATGATATGAGCAGGGTTATGTATGTGATAAACATGGATTCTTTTACTGTGGAGTCTAAAAGTGTAGTTACTTCATAGTTTATGTTATGTACTTCCTTGTAACTGTATGCTATTTTGGGACTTTTCGATTCAAGTGTGCAACCAGTAGTATGTAAGTTCGAGAAAAGCAATTTTCATAATTTTGCTGTCTCAGATATTCAACTAGTTGTAATGGTGTTTTAGACCCAGTTTTATAGAGGTTTTTAATTCCTAGGTTAAAATGCTAAATTTTATTTTACTTTTTATAGTTTCTAGGTATCTTATAAAATGCAAACATAGTTTAATGAGATTCCCGTGAAAAGTTTGTTTGAAAATCCCCTGCTGTTGCTACTTGTGAATCTTTGATTTCTAGTTTGATTTCTAGTTTAATGATATAGTTTATTATATGTGATAATATAATAATTGTAACAAGGCTTATATGAGAATTGATGATATTTGTATACCAAGCTGTTGCTACTTGTGAATCTTTGATTTCTAGGCAAAATTTTCTAGCTTATGTTTTATCACAGGGATATATACTTTCACATCTTTGCTTAAAGCTACATATATTAAAGGACTATATTGGTTTTGCAGGACAAATTGGATATGCTCTTGTTCCAATGATTGCCAGAGGCGTGATGTTGGGTCCCGATCAGCCTGTGATCCTCCACATGCTCGATATTCCACCTGCTGCAGAGGCATTGAATGGCGTGAAAATGGAGTTGGTGGATGCTGCCTTTCCTCTCCTCAAAGGTCCGTATGATCTCTTTGTAAATTTTAGTTAAATACTTTAGTAATGTAGCATATCTTGTCATCCAATAGTTGCGAATACTAATGGGCTTTGACCGTATTTTTAATATTATGATATTTGTATCAGGTGTTGTTGCTACTACTGATGTTGTTGAGGCATGTACTGGCGTCAACATTGCAGTTATGGTTGGTGGTTTCCCTAGGAAAGAAGGAATGGAAAGGAAAGACGTGATGACAAAGAATGTGTCCATTTACAAGTCCCAAGCTTCTGCTCTTAAGAAGCATGCTGCTGCCAACTGCAAGGTAACAAATTCTTAGGGGGCTGCTTAGGATGTTATAGTCTATAATTTTAGTGCCCCTTGAGACTCATTATTGTTTTATCCTGTTTTGTTCATTATGTTAGTTCACAATCACAAATCAGCATTAGCGCATATTTATCACTAAAGAGTTTTCATCAAACTCAAGGTGATTGTGAATAATTGGAAACCTTTATTCATAAATAATTATCATGTACTTCTTACAATATTTCTTCCGAATGAGGAAGAATATCTAATTATGCAAGCTCCACAACGAAATGCTTTATTTCAAGGCCTGTTTTCTATTAGCGTCATACAGCTATGCAAGTGCTTATCTATGTAGTTCAGCATGTTTATTTCGTGATTAATGATGAAAAGTAGTTGTAGATGTGCATAACACCAATGTTGTAGATGTGCATAACACCAATGACACATGATGTTGGTGATGAAGGCAGCACCATAATGTGCAGAATGGTTGAATTTTGTTGTCATAGTGTCTACTTCTTTGATGTACCAATTGATTTGCGTAATAGATCCATTTTATTGTTAAAAAACACATCACTATTTTGTAGATGTGCATAACACCAATGAGACAGGATGTTGTTGATGAAGGTGTGCATACTCGTTGAATTTTATTGTCATAGTGTCTACTTCTTTGATGTATCAATTGTTTTGGGGAATAGATCCATTTTGTTTATTAAAAAAACACATCACTAAATAAATTATACTACTTTTGAGGAACCCGTATTATTATTGTTATGCTTAAAGATCCATGCAGTCTTATTATGACTTTTAATATCAAATCAAATTATATTATGGGTTGTTTGATAAAACTGAATGAAAGGTTCTGAATGAAGTAGAAACTCTGAATGAACAGAATGGAGTAGAAAATTAGAATACAAAATGAATTGATGTGTTTGATAATTATCTGTCTAAAACATCTAAATACGTGTCCTATTTTAACCTTATGGACTGTTTTGAACAAATTTATTATATAATTATAAATAAACAATGTTATCTAAGAAAAATTAAATATAAAATTTTGGACAATCTTTGATGAAGTATACTATTAAAATGTAATTTTAGGAATAAAACACTAAAAAATATTAATAACATTCTCTAGCAAATAAAATCAAAACAAGAAACTACAACAACATTCATTAAATTTGTTATCCAATTTTTTGTTAAACAAAAATCACAAACAATTTGTACATAACAAAATTTGTTTACAATAGTAAACAAGATGGATATTGAATGTAAATTTTAATTGTCTATGAGAGAATATAAGTAAAAATATCATTTAACACTACTTCTTTTACTCATTCAGCCACAAATTTTTGGATGAATCGTTCAGATATAAACAAATGGTCTGAATGACTTATTCGTTTAGATTCAGACTTATTTAGACATATTCAGAAGTAAACAAACAACCCCTATACTCAACTCTATTGAGTATAGGCTGAATATTCATATAGGCTGAATATTCATGAGTGGTGTTATCAAATTTACCTCTTGGCTCTTGCGACTAGGATTTAATTCAAAATTTATGACATGATAGTTCTTTTCCAAGAAAAATATTTAACTTTTTAGCTATTTTGGTAAGAGTTGGTGCACAAAGTATAAACGTATTTCTCACTTGTCATATTTTTAAATTGTGATTGTACATGTACTGCTGTGTATGAGTTTGTGATAGACTTTCTATTCGTGTAAGATTTTGATGCATTCTAATTTTTTTTGTTGCTTGTTTTTTCCAGGTATTGGTGGTTGCAAACCCTGCCAACACCAACGCATTGATCCTTAAGGAATTCGCACCATCGATCCCAGAGAAAAACATTACTTGTCTTACAAGGTTAGACCATAACAGGGCTCTTGGTCAAATTTCAGAGAGATTGAACGTTCAAGTATCCGATGTCAAGAATGTTATCATCTGGGGAAATCACTCCTCGACACAGTATCCTGATGTGAACCATGCAACTGTTGGAGACAAGCCGGTCAGAGCGCTTGTTGCTGATGATGAATGGTAAAATAAGTGATTGGTTTTCTTTTCCTTATGTAGATTTATGCTTGGCATTTACTACATTAAGTATATTCAGTTCTTTGTAAAAGAAATTCACCTGAAATGTTGTTTTCTAATCTGATTTTAGGTTGAATGGAGAATTCATCAAAATTGTCCAACAGCGTGGTGCTGCGATTATCAAAGCTAGAAAGCTCTCTAGTGCATTATCTGCTGCTAGTGCCGCTTGTGACCACATACGTGATTGGGTCCTTGGAACACTAGAGGTCAGTCATCCTGTCTAATTTTCATGAATTTTCATGATAAATCACATCATACAGATGCTTTGTTTTATGTTATGCATTTGTTAGTTCTACTGAAATTTCTCCCTACCGTACATTCTAGGGAACTTGGGTTTCTATGGGAGTATATTCTGATGGCTCATACAATGTGCCTGCGGGGCTTATTTACTCCTTCCCAGTGACATGCGCCAATGGAGAATGGAAAATTGTTCAAGGTAAGGACGTGGTAAAATATCAAAGCATAGATACAGGGTCAATTTTTTTACTAATTAAAGGCAGGACCTGCATTATCAGCTGCAATATGGTATATTTGAATTTGTTTTTCTGGTCTTTCCTTCCTTTTAACTGTTTCTTTCAGGTATAGATAATATATTTTAGGTCTTACAATTTTACAATTTTCAACATGGTATCTCAATTTTTACTTTCCTCGTTGTAGAACTTTCTATTGACGAGTTCTCAAGGAAGAAGCTGGATTTGACGGCTGAAGAGCTCAGTGAGGAAAAGGCCTTGGCATACTCGTGCCTCTCTAAGTAATTTCGTGATTTGTGAAGTAACAACAGTTTTGAATAATCCCTTTGTTTAGTTCTGCCGGGCCTCAATGATGGAGAAGCTGTTTGTATAGATCCTGCTGTTGGTGGATCTATTGTTTTCTTTGTTTTATAGTTTTCTGAATCTTGTCTTGGAGAGAGGATCCTACCATGGGGTATAACTGTATAAGAATGAAAGTTAACATTGACCATTATGCTCAATAATTTTTTTTTCTACTTCATTCTGAATATTATGATACTATCTTTAAAGGCATCTATTATTAACTCTCATTCTTGGTTACTCTAGATGATAAATGATACTCCCTTCGTTTTACAAATGGTCTCATTTATAAAATTTGTAAACTAAAGAATATATTCATGGTGTTCTACTAAAAACATTAAAAGTACTTGTACAATGGTATGATTAATATTTCCTATATATTTCCATATATCAATATTATAATATTAAGAGTTGTAAGGTCAAAGATAAATTCTTTTATCTAAGAAGACGTTATAACGTGTTTTGCAATAAATATCTTTTGTTAAGTAGGATTATAGAATTAATATCTTAAACTTATTTTAGAATAAATGTAGTTGTGGACTAATTTTGGTGGATGCTATGCCATATAATAATTAATTGAAAAGAAAAGTTTTTGAAATTCATTGCAATGGCATGTCCATATAAATTCAAACAAAATGAATGACAACCCATGCTTATTGAACAATATGACAACCAACATCATGACAATCCGAATAAAGGCGTCACATTTATCGAGCGTTAATATTAAAACATGATTAATACAAACTCATGCAATAAATGCAACAAGAACTGATGAAAATATACGGTTATATATATATATATATACGGAAAGCTTCAAGAGCATAATCTTTAAATAGCATAACGCCTTAAGTAATATAGTTTTATCAAAACGACGTAGTTTTGATAAGACGCGGTGGTATTTTTGTAAATACCATGTCACCGCGTCTTATCAAAACTACGTCGTTTTGATAAAATTATGCTATTTAAGACGTTATGCTATTTAAGGATTATGCTCTTGAAGCTTTCCGTATATATATATATATATATATATATATATATATATATATATATATATATATATATATATATATATGGCATGAAAAAAGGTAGACGTTTCATGAAAAAAAAAAAAAAAAAGAGAAGAAAAAGGTTGAATTCATTTCACTCCATTTTATTGCTACTGAAAATAAGGCACATAGATAACAGCAAGATACTGCTTATTACAAAACTTCAATAAATTTGTATCAATTGTGAATTTTTGATTTTCACAAATCTATTTTAAAAAATCAAAATATATATCTAATTTTATAATGGTACTACTTAAGTAGCCAACAGATGCTAGTAAGACTGTAAACGAATCAAACAGTTCGGGCTCGATTCGAGCTCGGCTCGAAAAAATATGAGCTAGACTTGGATTCGTTAATAATATGATCCAAATCTGAGTATAAAAAGTAGTTCGAATAAAAATATGAGTAGAATCTGAGTAAGGTTTTACTCGACTCGTTTAAGATTCAAACTACTAGAATTTTTGATTGTGATTCGATATATACTCAATTGATACAGATATATTCTCTTATAATATATACAAAATTAAATCAAATTATAATAATTAATTATTATTATTTAATTTTAATTCTGATTTTATATTTGTAAAGTGTAATAATAAATATATTTTCTTATTTTTAAGTAAAATAACAAATTCAATTTATAATTATATTTATTATAAAGTTCATTATTATGTGGAGACTCGAATTCGAGCTTGTCACGAATAGTTTGAATATAATTTGATCCGAGTCGGATCGAATTCGAGTAATAAATATTTGAGTTTAATCTGAAATACAATTCGAATTCGAGTATGAATTTAATGTTTTGAGTCGAATTCAAACAGTTCGCTTCGAACATAATATGTATTTAGTAATTCATAATATATTTAGTTTTAAAACATTTATGATAGCTTTATAACACACCCTAACTTGTTTTGGGAATTGATGTGTTTTGAAAAATGAATTGAACCGTTTTATCACCAACTAATATAACACAAAATCTGTCTGGTGAAAAAGGAAAATACAGAATCACACAATATATAATACTCCCTCCGTCCCAAATTATCTGTTTTTTTAGAGTTCTACACACATACCAATATATGTGATAAATATACTAAAATGCTCTTATGTATTGACTTTTTTGTTTTCTGCGCATGAATCCTTATTAGTGGGAATATGAAAAGATGCTTAAAAAGAGGAGAGACATGAATGAGAGTAATGACTATCATTAATTAGGGTAAAGGGGCAAACTTGGAAAACAAAGGGAAAAAATGCATTGAAATCTTGAAAAAGCAGATATTATGGGATAAATTTTTTTTACTAAAACAGCAGATAATTTGGAACGGAGGGAGTACTGCTCATTGTTCAATTTGGTTCCCCCAATGATTGAGTTGGTTCTGGTAAAAACAAGTTTCACTCCTAAAAAAGTATTTTGAGATCTTTGTATTTATGCAAAAAGTAATACTATACTTCACTGGATGCTAGTATATAAGTAACCGACTTGGAAAGAAAGGTATTTGATATTCATTGCAATGGTATTGGTAGGTATGTCCAAAGAAATTCAAACAAAATGAATGACAACCCATACTTGTTGAACACTATGACAACCAACATCATGCCAAATGCCAATGGGTAACAGAAAAAAGGTTGAATTCCTTTCATCAATCAGAACAGGTACCTTTTTGTAAATTGGATTCAACTCAAGAAGCAAGGGGCTCTTGTTATGCATAACATCTTCATCTATGTACTCATAATTCTTAATGTTAGTTTTTATTTTTGGTGATTTTGATGATAAAAATATGTTTATGCATTGGTTATTTAATAGATTGCATGGATTATATTTTGGGTTGATTAAATAAATCTGTTACTTTGTATGGTGGCCCATTTTATATTATAGTTCGCTTGAGATAACATGGAGGATTTCTTTTTATTGCTGAAAATATCTTCTCTAATATATATTATTTGACAAGTCAGTTTTTGAATTAGAGTTTATTAAGAAATTTATTTATCTATGCAATCTGTTCTAATTAGAGTCCATCATGTCTATTCAAAGTTGATTTGAGTATGGACTCCAACAAAACATCTTTCAGCTCCTTTATTTTAGTCTGATAAACTATAAAAATATTTTTGATTTGCTGTTTTAAAAATATTTTATATCTGTTAGCAATATCAATGTGTTGTAATCTCTAATATCTTTTTGACTCCTCTAAAATAGTGTATATTATCTTTATCATGCTGAATATGTTATAGCCGCGCGTTAGTCTATAACAGACTGCTGATCAGATTGCTATATTTTATTGAGCCTTTCATGTTAACAAATTGAACAAGTCGATGGTCACTATTCTATACATATATACAAGTTGTGTCCCGTGCCTCCGGCACTATATGAACGATGAGATTTATTCTAAATTTTGAATGGCCCACTAGATGATTTATTAGTGTGAGTGAAAAATTCAAAATCAATTGTATTTTGTTAGATAGATCGATATATATATATATGCATTCTCCTCGGCAAAAGAGGACATAAGACTTGAAGCTAAAAATCATTATTGAGTATATTCAGAAAGTTATCTAAGTTTGATTCCAGTTATTGTATTACTCTTGAATCCTTATTAACCTGGAAAGATTTTGTAATCCTCATATATATCATAACTTTTGTAAACCAAATACAATTCCGTGGGTATTCGTGTAATAGATAGTCTGTACAACAAAAATAGGTCTCAGTGGTGAGAGAAGTTGTAAAGGTGCAAGGGTGCAGAGGTATCTAAATGGTGTCCAAATCAGAATCAATCTTCGTTGTACAAGGAGTTTTCTATGTAATCTGTTGAATATTAAATTTAATAAAGTGAGTCTCCAATACCATTTGATATTGGACGTGGATGTAGGCCACTAGACTAGAAATTAGGATCTGAACCACATAAAATTTTTTGTGTGATTTTTGTTCTACCACTACAAGAAATCACACAAAAAATGACCCTAAAATTTGTCAAATAAAATTTATTTTTCGTCACTAAAACATTTGGTAACAAGTGTTAATCGTCACAGAGACCGTCACCGTATGAGCGTGGTAAAAGGTTTATTTGACAATATTGGATGTCGTCACTAAATGTTATAACTTATGGTGACGATCTATATCATTGTCACTATAATTAATTACTTTTAGTGACGTTAATAGCGTCACTATTTGAATGAAACTTTTGTCACTCTATATTACTTCCTCCGTTCTTAAAAGATTGTCGTTTTAGAAAGTAAATTTTATTCCAAAAAGATTGTCGTTTTGAGTTTATCAATACACATTAACTATTTTTTTTTCCTACTTTACCCTTATTTAAAATTTTCTCATATTTAAAGCTTTCTTCCCTTTCCAATGATTCTTATTCAATTTAATACTATAATCCAAGTAGTAATTTGTTGAATTGAATAAGAAACATTGGGAAGAGAATAATTAGTTGAGACAATTAATAAGGGTAGTATAATATTTTCGTTAGGTATTAATTATATTCCTTAATTTGTGTGACGACAATCTTTTAGGAACAGAGGGAGTATGTTTTGTCATCAAAACTTTGGTGCATTTAATGACGAAAATTATTTTTCGTCATTAAATGATATTATTTTAGTGACGCAAATATGTTACTCTATTTAAATCATATAATTTTAATGACGACAATATTGTCATATTTATGATTATTCTTTCGTCATGTTATTGTGTTTATCGTCACCAAAAATAAGAAAATAAATGACGACAGAACAATTCGTCACTTAATAATATATTTAACATGACAATTATGTCGTTGTCATTTCATATTTTAAATAATATTACAAAAATAATTTGTCACTAAAGAGTTATTTTTTGGACATATTTTTTCAATGTCACTAATTGAATACTTATGGTGACGATACATTTCGTCACAGAAAGAGTTACTAATGGTGACAAAATTAGTTGTTGTGACTAAATGAATATATAACAGTGACGATATAGTTTGTCACCAAAGAGTTAATTTCTATGACATATATTTATCTGTCACTAATTGAATACTTATGGTGACGATAAAACTCGTCACATAAAGAGCTATTAATATTTACAAAATTAAAAGTCATCACTAAATGATATATAATAGTGACGACATAACTTGTCACCAAATAGTTAATATTAGTGACAAGATCAATTGTTACAACTAAATGAATATAAATAATGACAATACTATTAATTCTAAAGAGTTAATATTTTTCGTCATTAAATTTTAATTTTCATTGACCAAATATTATTTGTCAATAAATGATTATAAATCGTGATGATGTGATGTCATATTAAGTTGTTTGACATTCAAAATGTATTGTTACATTAATAATTTTCAATAAAAAAATATAATACATTTATTGAGTTTTTTAAATCAATTTTACACTTGTATATAATATAAGAGACAAAAGGCAATAAACATTTAAAATAAAAAGTAATTATCTTATAAAAAAATAGTAGATTTACCGATTCAACAAAATACCCAACTAGTTAGGCAATAAACAGTTGCTTAAATAATCTAAGTACCACAAAACCAAATTATATAATCCAAAAAGCTGAATTAATTTTGAAATCCATATCCTAAGAAAATGCTTAATTAAAATCTTCAACCTTGTGGTTATTGACCTTCCAGAAAAAACTCTATCTGCAAATCAAAAAAAAAATAGACATAAATCAGTCAAATATATAGTTATGAAATTAAAAAAGAAATGTTTAAATAATAAATTGTTAATTTTCCAAAACTATAACTATAATATTACTAAAAAACTTATGCTATCTTTTTAGGCCCATAAATATGGAACAATAATATTATTTGTCAAATGCAATCAAGCAACTAATGATCTTAAGCTCAAATTCACCAAACAGTTAACTTCGAACAATAAAATAAAATAAATAAACCAATAAAACCAAATTCATCAAAGTCATGTCCATATAAAAAGTTCAAAAAAAAACACTACTCGAGTGCATGTTAAAGAGAAAACTTGAAAGCATGTTATCTAGCATGAGTAACTTTTGCTTAATTCATTGATCATGTATTGAGTTCATATGAACATAAACCATAAACACAACCAGCCTCAAGATTCATTGAACATTAACAAACATTTATAAGCATATTTATTACTCAAAGTAATAAAGATCATGTTTGTCCCATATAGAGACAAATATATAAAATCGTGTTTGTCTCATAAACAATGTAGCCTCAAATCATGCAGAACAAATCTAATCTAACTATAGCAGTATAAATCAAATTCATGTTTGTCCTAAATGGAGGAAAATAAATAAGAAAATCTAACATTTGTAGGAATTCAACACATCACACACCAAATTCAAAATATTTAATAGAAAGGGAAGGAAACATTACCTAGAATAATTCTTTTATAGCAAATTTATGATGCAAGGCAATCGAAAGAAAGGAGGTAAAAGAGAGATTGTTTCTGTATATTTAGTTCCAGTTCGTGCTTGGAGATGCACTAAAACAGATAAGAATTATCTGTCTGATTATAACTGACTAAGAACATATACAGAATCAGATTATAACCTAGAGTAAAAATTGACCAGATCACTTTTAATATTTACACATATTCACCGTCTAGATGTACTTATTTACAAAATTACACTTATCACCGTAAAGTTTTAATGCCCACTTAACCCTCATAACAAAAGGGCTAACCCAAAACCCCGAGCTTCACTCCCTCTGAATTTTCCGTACTTCAATTTCCTTCTCTACCATTTTTTTGACAAACATGGCCAATTTCAAATTTTCGTTGTCGTGGTTTGGTATTCATCCAATGTCACTGTCTTGTTTGTTCCCAAGGAAAATGTTTTTATTTAAGAAAGTAAATGCATGAAGCTTTTAAAAAGTCCCCAAAAAGATTATGGTTTGCAAATAAACTCTACATGAACATAATAATTAGACATGAATATTTTATAATTTCATGTATTTATATTTTGACCCCAATAAGAATAAAATACAAATACTCAATACTTAAATATTAAGTATGTGAACTAATATATATATATATATATATATATATATATTATCTTTTCTAAACCTAATTGTTGCTTGTCTAGATATGTGTGGGGAAGAAGAGATGAGGGGTGACGACATTGGTGAAAACATATACTAATATGTATAAATTCAGATTTCATTTTCCTTAAAAAATTTAAAACGATTATATTTCTTTTCAAAATTAGAAATTCTATCCTCTCTCACTTGAAACTTGTGTCAAAAGGAAAATAATAAGTAATCCACACAGTAGTTGTTGTAGAAACCTGAGAGCCTTGGAAAATGAATCGACTCCCTTCACCAGCTTTACTAGTATTAATTTTTACCTAATGTGCATGCCTAACACTTACTTTGTGAAGAAAAAATAATACTCCTACTAGTACTAATAAAAAATTAAATGTCAAAGGCTCATAATTACAATGACCTGTAAAGCAATTAAGCTAGAAACACCTCACACATACATACACACACATATATAATTTCTTTTTATTATATTTTCTTGATGCGAAAATGAGCAAGGAGGCCTCCAATCCAATCTTTACAGCTTGGAAACCCCAAAAAGAGAATTTTTTCCATGTTCAAAAGAGAAAGAAACATCACTTTGAAGTAGGGGTTTAAATTGAGTCAAGTAGTTCGGTACTCGACTCGAGATCGGCTCAAAAATATGATCCAAAACTCGAATTTGAAGTTGATCCGAGTCGAATATGATACATGCCCGTTTTCTGTTTAGTGATACACGAGTCGAATTTGAGCATACTCGTGTTCGCTCATATTAGGGTTCGAGTATTTCATTTTTTTTCGAACCATACTCGATACCTGCTCGACGGATCATATTCGAATATTGGTCTGATTCATGCTATTAAGCTAAATATGTGATATTTATATCAATTTTTATAATTTATTAAGTGTAGTATGAAATTGTGTAAACTTGTACTTGAATAAATCAATTAATTGAATGTCAATTTATATTACATTCTTTATAATTTCAATACATAAATAAAAGTGAAAAAGTTTTATATATAAATATTAGTTAAGTAACCAATTTAGTATGTAGTGGTTCAGTTTTAAGTAAAATGGTTCATATTCGAAACTCGATTTGAAGACTCATGAGTAATTCGCTTTGTAAACGAATCGAGTACTTACGAGCCGAGTAGGTCTGAGTAATGATCCGAGTCGAATCTGGCGCAAAAATATAAATCCCTTATCGAATCCGAGTCGAATTCGAGCTCAATTTTTTCGAGTCAAGCCGAATCTGAGCATGAAGGTGTTCGCTGAGATTCGACTCGTTTACATCCCTACTTTGAAGAAAATATATATGGCTTATCAAGGTATATATGGTGATTAATTAATTGTTGAGGGATTTGCATGTATTTGGTGTATTTGTCCTCCAATTTAATATGTTAATCCCGATCGTGGCTTTGAGTTGTAATTGTAAATCAAATATCATTAAATATGAATAAAATACAGCTCGTTTTTTTATGTGACTGACAACTTTATTGAATCCAAATTCATTCACGACGAAATATTAATTTTCTTTTTCTAAATATGAATAAAATACAACTCATTTTTTTTTAGTGAATATCGCTTTCTTTCTTTGTTGAATAAACTTAGGACCCAAGCTAACTTTGCATTTGCTCTAGTCTGTCAGGCTTCCAAAATCTGCCGAAAGTTTTATATATATCCACCTTTCCACTAGTATATATATGTGTAGTTTTCCACTTTTCCTTTTGGAGTACCATCATTTGCCATTACTAAACAATTGGACATTTCTCATTTGTAAAATAAGTTAAAATATAATTGAATTAAGAATGGTATGTTAGTATTAGTTAAACAACTAATAAACATTTTTCACTAACATGAAAAATTGGCTGTCTAATTAATCTTTTAATTTTTTGAGATTGTTTTCGACTCTTTAGCTAAATCTTATTTTATATACTCGATAAATTTTATAAATTAATTAAATCTGAACAACCCAATACTCGACCCGATTTATTTACAGCATTACATATTAGTCAACATTTTTTCACCACCCATGCAAAGAAATTAAGCACATTAAGAAAAGAATGAAGTAGGAACAAAGTACTGAGTAGTAGCAAGACAGGAGTATAAAACCCATCAAATCCACCACTTGTGCTTGCAAAAACCTTCAAAGAAAATCCATCTCTCTCTCTCTCTCCCCCTTCTCTTCTCTTGCTCGTATCAAAGAAAACCAAACATGAACAGTTGATGTCAAGCTTCAACTTAGCAAAGAAGCTTATACCCGCTAAGAAAGCGTGGAAAAGCTTCACCGACAATCTTCAATCCAAACTACCCAACAATATTATCCTCAAATTCTCCAAATCCATCAAAAAAATCCGACCCTTTACCCAACTTAAGCTACGAGTCAATCACCGTCGCCGGCGCCACCACTACCACCACCTAACTCAAAAGAACTCCGCGGCCATATACGTAGACCACCTATTTCCAAAGCCAACCTCAATCCGTCCAAACAAAGGAAAAGAAGTATTATTGACGCCTGCTTCAACTACTAGTAGCGGTGCTTCCGATAAGGCCAAAGTTGAAGAAGATACAAATTATATGAATATAAATAAGCTTAAAAAAGAACATAATTTTACCCCTAAAAAGGGTACTGTAAAGGTTCTCGATGAGGCATGGAAGGGTTTATCTTTGCCACAAATAAGAGGAGTGGATGAAAGAGCAGAGGAATTCATTTCCAAGTTCCGTCAAGATATGAAGCTACAAAGGGAGCAATCTCTCCTTGAGTTCCAAGAGATGCTGGCTCGAGGTGCTTAATTATGAGATTTTATTTATAAATATATGGACATAGTTTTATATATATATATATATATATATATATATATATATATATATATATATATATATATATTCATCTTAATTCAAAAGATATATGAAAGAAGGGGTTTGATTACTAAAGGTTCAGACTGAATTTTATTTTTATTTTTTCAAAAAAAATACTACTTTTTGGTATATATTGCCCAAAATTTTAAATGGTTTTCGATTTATATATATATATATACTTAAGGGTGTGAATATTTCATGTATAGGAGAAATGGGGTTGTGTGGAATTTTTTTGAGAATTTGTCATTAATTTGGGTATTATTTTTCGAGTGCTTAAAATTAATGTATACATATGGAAGATTTGGAATGAAATAAATTAGTTAATTGTAACTTATTTCTGTCAAAATTAATTAAATTGGAAGTGAATGAATTAAATAGAGTGGTTGTTTACCTGTTTGAGCTGTTGGGTAGAACTTTAGTGCTTGATAGTAGTTGTATTCGCAAAGAAGAGAAAATGTAGGAATTGGTAGATTGCAAGTACGTACTAATTTCGACAAATTAAAGAGAAGAAAAGGTATACCATAAGTATGCATGAATTTCATTATTTCCAAGAATTACTTGTTAAATAATTGCCAAAAGTTTCTTATATTGATGGAGGCTGGGAAAATTAAGAAAAGGCTTTATATGTTCATTGCCAAAGATCAAAAATGTATTAATGTTGATATATATATATATATATATATATATATATATATATATATATATATATATAACGATCGAGCTTAATCCTTTGTAACAAAGGCAATTATGAACATGATCTCTTGTTCTTATAAATTGACATTAACTTACACCTGATCTTTCACTCTTTAGACATCTTTTTAGCTTGTATGAAATTATTAATAAACTAGTCAGTCAATCTAATGTCACAGCCCGAGATACCTCTATTTCTTTATAATTGAATGAATCTTTTTTATGGGTTATTTGTTTACTTATCAATAAATCTAAATGAGTCTAAATATGACCTAATAAATCATTTAAATTATCAAATTTTAAATTTTGAATACGTTTGAACAATTTTTTCCAACAAAATTATAGCTGAATAAGTAAAAAATAGTGTTGAATGATATTTTTACTTACATAGCCTCATTGACAATTGAAACTTACATTTAATATTCATCTTGTTTTACTATTATAAACAAATTTTGTTATGTATAAATTATTTCTTAACATAGGAAAATATACGTATTCAGGTATTTTAGACACACAATTATCAAATACATTATTTTATTTTGTATTCAGATATTCTACTCTATTCAGTTCATTTAAATTTTTTTATATATTCAAAACTTTTTATTCAATTTTATTAAATAGTTGCTTAATCGTGTTTCAGGGCTTATCAAAAAAAAAGGGCCCAACTTACGGGGTGTTTGTTTAGATCTGAAAGACTGAATGGCGTTTGTTTTGGTCTGAATGACTGAATCGATAAGATGGACAAGCTGAATGACTAAGTCAGATTTTTTTAACTGAATGAGCAGCTGAATGAAGTAAAAAAAAATAAAAATAAAATATTAATTATTATATTAAGTAATATTAAATAAATTTACAACAATTTTGAATTTTTTCAGAGAGGTAAAGTAATAAAGTTTTGTCATTCAGATGTTTCAGACATGTCAATTATCAAACAACTTTTTTCATTCAGATTCTGATTCATTCATTTTTAATCAAACAGCCCCTTACTCAAACATATAATACTCTTATTTTGTGAGCACAAATTTTTGTTTGCATCATTAAAACCATTATCCGGTTCTTGAACTCCTTTTACTCTCACAATTAAACAACTGAATCGAAATAATTCCTCCACTATCCCTTGAGTCGAAAGTGGTTAGTATGAAGTTTATTTTGAGATAAGTTGGTCAATTAACCAATAGAATACTGATACGCAGGCGAGGTTGTATGTGTGTCAGTATTCTATTGGCTAATTGACCAACTTACCAAAAAAATAACTTCATGCTAACCGGATCCTCTTGAGTCGTTTGCAGCGTCTTGAGTGTAAGACCCCAACTTTTATAAATAAAGATAAATTTTCTATAAATATCATTTTTAAATATTATGGAGTTAATTTAATATAATGTTATAGTTGTGAGTAATATTTATAAATTTTGCAAAGTACGCAAGTTGTTATATAATATTCGATTGGTTGGGGAATATTCGTTTTAACAGGGAATATTCGTACAACGGCACAATCATTGGTGGACCCCACAACAGAATTATTGTCGGATTGAGAAAATGACAAAAATATTTTATTAAAAATAACGGCGGAAGTTTTACCATTGATACTGTTGAACTACTCAGTAGTAAAAGTACAGTAATACGTGTGGTTGCATAGTAGCACACGGTATTGATTATTAATGCTTATGTAAGAAGTCACTCAGTTTGATTCAATTATTGTCAATTAATAATATGAATTATTTAGCGATAATGAAGTTTTGTTTTATTCGTATTATTAACGTAATAAAACAGAAACATCTTTTTATATAAAACATAATACTTTATTAAAGTTATTCTATAAATAGAATATATTATATTTTATTTAAAAGATTTTTCTTTAAATATGGACCGTCAGATTAAAGTAATCAATCTGGACCGTTCATGGATTAGTTACTATGCATTTTATTTTTCTATAAATAGCAGCTCATTCCTTCATTATTTCTTACGAATTCACTGAACTCTAGAGGGAGAAACTATAGAGAGAAACTATAGAGAGAAAGAAGAAAAGTATTATGCTACTTAACTACTTCCTTATTTCAGTTCTTCTTTAAAACGGTAAGGGGTGTTATTCTTTCTTATTCATGAAGAGAATTTTTGTTATTCCATTTCTTAATATTCTGTTGGAATAACCTGTATACGCGGTCTACCCTATACTTGGTGACATTCTTCTATTATTCTGTTGGAACATCCTGTCTGTGTGTTTTACACTGGACCTGGTTCCGTTTTTATTATTATTCTGTTGGAACATCCTGTCTGTGTGTTTCACATCGGACCTGGTTCCGTCTTGTTATTATTCTGTTGGAACATCCTGTCTGTGTGTTTTACACCGGACCTGGTTCCATTATTTATTATTCTGTCAGAACGTTTACGCCGGACCTGGTTCCATTATTTATTATTCTGTCGGAATATCCTGTCTGTGCGTTTACGCCGGACCTGATTCCATTATTTATTATTCTGTTAGAATAACCTGTCTGTGCGGTCTATCGCATGCCGGGTGATTTCTTTTGTTATTCCATTCTTTATTATACTCAGTTGGTTAAGTTTTAACTTTTATACTCCATGAAATTAGTGGAATATCCTTAATAATTGCGTTTCATCTAATATCTTTTCATGAAAATGTTATTCTAATTTAGGTTGCCTTCATGACAATGCAAGTATAAGTGTAGATATATGCATGGTACCTTCAGCATTCTCATGAATACTTTCCTCCTCTACATGTGATTCATCGGCATGGATCTCATTATCATTAATTTTTGGGCCATTAGAACAGTTAGCACGAGATCTAGACGTTCTACTAGAAGCCATTAAAGCAACCTGAGAAACAAAAATATGAATGTGACACTCGTAAGCATGTGATAAATGTGACACTCATTACTTTTAGACACAACACATGTAATCTGTGAATAAACTGTGAGTGAATTTACCTTGTAAACTCACCTATGAATAAACTGTGAATAAACTGTGAATTTACTTCATGTGATATGAATGTGGTTTTGCACCTGTGAGTGAATTTACCTTGTAAACTGGCCCAAATCCACCTTCACCGATCTTAGTTGCAGGGTCAAAGTTATTGCTAGCAGCTTTGATTTGTCTTAAACTAAAATAACTTGTTTGAGAGTTGTGTCAGAAATTGAATTATATACTTGATTGAGTCTTCAGTTTGTCATACAGTTTGTCATAAGAATTTAGGTTTTGATCCCATGACTTATCTATTCATTTTAGCCATCGGGACAATGGCAGTCATGAGCAAATCACTTTGGGAAAGAAAAGTGAGACTTTTTTGTAGTTTCCAAGATGACTGAAAAGATGTTTGTGTAGAGGTATGGCTGCAAGTTTCATTCTGTGATGACTGAAGTTGTTGAGGTACATCAAGGCAAGATGAATATCTCAACATGGTAATCAGGTTTTGTAGCCTATGTTTGGAGCCAAATATCAGCGTGGCACAACAATTACTGCATGATCTTTAAATCTACTTACATTGAAATGTTGACAAAGAAGTGTGTTTAAAACACTAATAAGATGATGTAGAAAACAAAGTAAAAGATATACTACATCTTTTGATATTTGCTAGATATTTGCTAATAGTCTAGATATTTGCTAATAGTACAAGGAGCACCAAGATATAATATCAAAAATAGAGCTATCAAAGTGTAACGGTTTCTCTTTTGGAGAAAATGGAAAAAGTGTAAAAAAAAACAGATCTATCAATTGTGACGTTTATCCTCTTCATTCTTCGTCATCTTCATTTTCCTCACTATCACCCTCCTCTTCATCTTCGGGACCCTCATCTTCTCCTTCATCTTCGTCTTCGTCTTCGTCTTCGTCTTCGTCTCCATTCTCATCTTCATTTTCATCAACAATATGTTCAATCATTCGTCTTTTGAAACGAGATGTATCAATTTGAGATCCTAGTTTTCGCTTACTATCCGGTCTTTTTCGTTCATTTTCAACTAATTCAGCATCAACGTCATTCCTAACCTAATTTATGTTTTTAATATCAACTTCTGCAACTGGAGTGATGAATTCTTCATTGGTATTGGGTAACTCGTCACTATCAGAATCTACTTCAGCATCTTCACATAAATCTCTCGGCTTTGTTCGTATAACCACACGCCAATTGTTATCCCTTTGATCATCAACATAAAATATTTGTTGAACCTGAGCAGGCATTACAAAGGGCTCATCGGTTGAACCAAACTTTTGATGATTTACAAGCGTGAAGCCATAGTCATCAGTTTTGACTCCTCTATCACGTGCGAAACTGTCATACCACTTACATTTGAATAGAACAACTTTGCCAGATCCATAATAATCTAATTCAACAACATCTTCCAAAATACCAAAGTATTCAACTATATATTCCTTGGGATTTCGATCTCTAGCAGATGAATATCCACGAGTAGTTGCTACCACATATACCCCACTATTCTGCGTTCTCCTCTTACTCTCACAACTTGTCGAATGGAATCGATACCCATTTACCAAATAACCATCTCCTCTCTTGCCTATCAAATTTGGGCCAAATGCAAGAGCTTGAACTTCCTTTGAAGCATCGTTATTCATAGTTGCCATCTACAAAATGGTAGCGATATAAGCAAATTCCATCCATTTATTATTAATAACCATTACAAAATTTTTCATAAAACTACGTTCACATAATGTAGTACTTACATAATTCTTAAACCATTCAGGAAATTCCTTTTTCTTAGCATTGTCAATTTCCCTTGGCGTCGATTTTTGCTTACGCTTTCCACGTCGCAACATATATGAATCTTGCCAAATACTACAAACAAATAAACAAACAAATTTTTTTTGTCATAGCTAGCTGGCTAACATAAGTTATTAATATTTCGAACAATAAATGTCATTCTTTATTTACTCACCTTAGATATGACTCAACCTCTGTACAATTGAATAGCACATAAAGGTGTGCACTCTTGACATCATCGCTACATAGAGTACAAACTTTTGGGACATTAATAAATCGACCTATGTTTCTAAATACAAAGAGAATCTCTTTTCCTTGTTCATATCCAACTTCATTTCTTCCAACTCATTTCCATGCAGCATTGTTTTGACTCAAATATCTTGAGCAAAATGTAACACATACTTCAGGAATATACCCTTCAACAATTGACCCTTCTGGACGACTTCTGTTGCGAATATACCCTTTAAACTTGCCCATGTATCTTTCAAAAGCCCACATTTGTTGATATTTAACATTTCCAGCTATCTTCGCCTCTTCAGCAAGGTGGACACACAAATGTACCATTATATCAAAGAAAGCAGGAGGAAACACCATCTCAAGCTTGCAAAGTATTAACGAAATTTTTTTGTTCAACCGTTCATAATCTTCCGATGTGTTATAGTTGGAACATAATTCTCTGAAGTAGTTACAAAGTTCAATTATTGTTGAGCAGACATGTCTAGGCAAGTCGGTACATCGTATTGCTATTGGAAGTAATTGTTGCATTAACATATAGCAGTCGTGACTTTTAAGACCTGAGATCTTGCCCCCCTTCAAATTGATGCAACGTGAAATATTTGAAGCATATCCATCAGGTACCTTAACATTTTTCAACACTTGCAAGAAATCATGTCTTTCTTTCTTAGACATTGAGTAGCTTGCAGCCGGCAAAAGGTACTTTGAATTGCTTGCTTGCACGGGTATTGGATGGAGCTCTCTTCTTATACCCATTTTCATCAAGTCCAATCGTGCTTTTAAATTATATTTTGACTTTCCTTGCACACTCAACAATGTCCCAATCAGGCTATCACAAATATTTTTGGCAATGTGCATTCCATCTAGATTGTGGCGCAACAAAAGTATCCGCCAATATGGCAATTCAAAGAAAATAGATTTCTTCCTCCAATTATGTTTTGAGTCATGGGGAATAGTCTTCGTGCTAGTGGGTGTCTTTCCAAAAGTGACATTAATGCCATTAACTTGTTCAAGAATATCAAATCCTGATGGCACCACCGGAGCTTCACTATGGTCACATTCTCCGTTAAATCTTCGTGTATCAAACCTATAACTATGACCCGACTCCAGAAAACAACGATGCCCGATATAACATTCCTTACTTTGCAATCTACAAGAACGAGTGTTCATTTGACATGATGGACAAGCCAACATACCTTTAGTACTCCAACCAGACAATATAGCAAGAGCTGAAAAATCACTAATTGTCCACAACAGTGCCACATGCATTTGGAACTTTGTACCGGTAGATGCATCATACGTTTCAACCCCATTACTCCATAGTATCTTCAACTCCTCAATTAAAGGTTGCATATACACGTCAATATCATTACATGGAGAGTTTGGACCAGGTATTAACAACGGCATGATAAAATACTCCTGCTTCATACACATCCATGGTGGTAAGTTATATACAACAATTGTCAATGGCCATATACTATACGGTGACCCATGGGTAAAGGGACTCATGCCATCAGTGGACAGTCCGGTCTTACATTTCGATGTTCTTGAGAGAATGTAGGGTACATTGTATCCAAATGCTTCCAAGCTGCAGAGTCAACTGGATGACGATTCACTCCATCTTTCCGTCGCTTTACATGATGCCACGTTGTGACGCCCCCAAAATAGGTCCATTCCATCCAACCCATTTTGAGTCGCCAAATACATGGTACAGAAAATAACTACAACTTTATTACAATAATTGTCGTGCAAAATACAACAACACATATGCTGTGAGTTTGGATACAAATATATACCAAATGTGACTCATGTTCCAACCGTGGACATCACCTCACAATAACACCTTACATAAAGGTATAGTCAAAAACTGTTTTAGAAATTAGAATCTTTGGGAAGTGCTCAAGGAAACCTTCGTACATGGGAGGCCACGCGTCTAGGTTATGATAGATATCATATGGCCACAGAATTATCCTTGGTTGACCTAATAGACCCCAAAGAAAAACGAGAAGATTACTATCATATTCTTCCCAATGGCGAGTCTTCTCTTGACTTCTCATTATCTCCACTGTCTCTAATTGAGAATTATACTTCAAACAAACACCAAGATTATATAGGTAGTGCTCGTAAAGATACTCAGCAAGTGGATGAGCACAACCCTGTCTTATGATGACACGAGGTTGTATGTCATTAGACATCTTGTATGATAGTGATAAAACACCCTTTCAACGTTGGGTTCGCCTCACCCTATTTTCTTCACCAAATATAACTACTAAATGAACTTTCCTATACTGCTTCGGGAGAACATCCACAGCTAGAGACCACCGTTCTATTTTTCCGTTACCCTCGCTCGACCCAGCTACACTCTTATTACCTGAAAGGAATTGTGAAGCAAAAGGGTGAGCACAACTAGCTCAGTAAAGAATATCATGACTAAAGATAATTCAATTATCAATAGCCTTCATCAACAATAAATCAGAGATTTAGAACATATGGTAAATGATAAAAATTTCAACCATAGTTGCAGCGGAACGAGCAATCCATTAGAAGAGTCAAATAGACTATAAAGTCTATTATTTTCTCCATGTTAAAAATCCACCAACAATGTTTTATCCCTGTAACATCAATCAACAATTCTGGTCCACAATCATATGAATAACTCATAATCATAACTGTAGTTCTAAATTCCTCTTCTCATCTAGGACGAAGATAATTTTCATCACCTGAAACATCAAACATCATGGTTATACCAAATCACAGTTCCTGTTCATAATCATACTAATAACTTCATCTTTGCACTACGGGCCAAAGATATTCATCAACAAGTCATCTTTGCACTACAGGCCAAAGATATTCATCCACAGTTCATCTTTGCATTACTGGCCAAAGATATTCATCTACAATTCATCTTTGCACTACAGGCCAAAGATATTCCTCAACAATTCATATTTGCACTACAGGCCAAATATATTCATATCTCAAAGAAATATATAATCATTTCAGAATTTATATACACCATAATTATAACCATGTTAATCAATTCATCTTTACACTTAAGCTAAAGATATTCAATTGTAAATTCAATGGTCATGATCATACCAGTCACAATTCAACTTTGCACTACAGGCCAAAGAGAACCCTAGTCATGATCATACCAATAATCTACCCATCTTTACACTCCAGTGAAAGAGAAATTCAACATCAGGGTTATAAAAATGTTATATATGATAATAAAATCAATATAATCAACATATAGATTTAATCTCAAGAGTAATATTCATAAATCAACTATAATTTGGTTAGCAAAAGAAACCAATTTTGTCGTGAATAGTAACTCGTGAATAGTAACTCATGAATAGTAACTCGCGAATAGTAACACCGACTCAAAAAGGTAGAAATTCCACAATAAAATTCATACCAATACTTCGGTATAATGATATTGAAAGAATAACATTTCTTAAGCTTATAAACAATTTATTTAAATTGTTTACACTTTACTAATTAATGCATTTAATCATCATAAAATGCCAACTCTTAAGATTTCATCATCAATAACCAAAACCCTCATCAAAAATCTGCATATACCTCATATATAGGATTCTCAAGCCATAAAATCCTATTTTCCAATTTTCTTACTTCACATAACATATTTAATTCATTTTCTCATAACTAGATTATTTTCATGAAAAATACCAAATCCGTTCCAAAAATATTTCTTTTCTGAAATTTAGCATAATATAGTCCCATAGTGAACATATATTTTTCTCAGAATTTTTAAAAGTCATTTACTATTTTTCATATGGCCAAAATAGCCGAATGTTTAGACATTTATCAAAAATTATACTTTTGTCTAAAAATTCTGAAATTTACAGAGTATACTTCTATCATATACATGTACTCCCAATAAAAATTTCATCAATTTTGGAGTTAACCACAAGGAATTATAAGCGGTTACTTTTAAAATAGTCTTTTCTCATAAAATTCATAACTCTCAATCTATACATCCAAAAATCACCATTTTTGGACACAATCAAGAAAACTCATCAAAATATCATTTCAAATTTTTCCAAAATTTTTAAAGATCAGAAAAATTACGAAACTGAAAATCATAACAACCTTTAAAATCCCTTAATATCCCTTACTATCCCTTACTATCCCTTACCTCAAAAGAGCAGTACTTCTGACTGGATATCGGATATGATGCTGAAGGAAACTTGCACTGATGAATAGCAACTCACCAAGTATCTAAAAACTCACAAAATATGCTTCATAATATAGAGAGAGAAAGAGAGAAAGCTTATGTTTCTGGTGTGATTTTCAATTCTAACTTAGCCCTCTATTTATAGGAAAATTTTGGTAGGTTTGACCTGCAACCTGATGGCTTTACCTGCTACTATTCCCACCCACCACATTTGAAATATAATTCAGCACATTTCTTCACCAACCACAAGTGGGGCTCACCAATTCTAGAATTTTCCATCAAAATGATAAACTCCGAAAATTCAACAATTTCTGAACCAGTCATCTCGCAAAATTCATAATAAATCATACGTTCATTTTTAACGGTTCAAAATTTGTGGACATGTACTCAACTTATATATGTATAACATATCAAAAAATTACCACGATCCAACGGTCGGATTAAAAATTATAACCCCCGCAAAATATCTCAAAAACCCTAATTTTTAATACCTCCATTCCGACAAAAATACTGATAAAACACCTCAACATTAACTCCTTCATTTTTTAACCACAAAAATATATCCCTCATTTATATCCACATAAAATAAATATTTCCTTATCATATGAATCAATAATTAATTATTCACAAATAATATTACAGAATCACATTTATGACAATCAGGCCGTTCCCAGGAAAGAGGGGGCTTTCCAATAAGGATTTCTCCTTACTGGCGCGCAATTAGATGACCAAATCTCTCCTTAGACAGAACTTTCTAGACATTGCCAATAATGCTATCTAATAATACTATTCAAATAATATGAATTATTGATCTGATAATGGGAAATACTGTGCAGCAACAATTATTGAACAACAATAATACAAAATTTCAACGTAGCAATTATTGAATCAATAAAATAAAATATTGAACAGTAATTACTGTAACAATTATTGAGTAGTGCCTTCTTACATAAGAATCAATAATTTCAAAAATACTATGCAATACCGTGTGCTACTGTGCAATAACGCGTATTACTGTATTTTAACCACCGGGTATTCCAACAGTGTTAACGATAACAACTACGCCGTTATTTGTAAAAACTCAAATTTGTCGTTTTTCTTCACCCGACAGTTATTCGTTATGGGGCCCACAAATAGCTGCGCCGTCGTACGAATATTCCCCGACAGAAAGAATATTTCACGACCAAACGAATATTCCCCGACAACAATGATTATTTTATAACCACTTGCTTATTTTAAAAAAAAATTCATATTTCACCCATAACTTTAAACTTTTATCAATTTAACCATTTACTAAATAGAAAAATTGAATAATTTTATTTCATAAAATTCGGGGTCTTACACACGTCATGTATTTTGCAGTTTCTACAGACATAAATAGACTCTGCAATCTCGAAATTAATGCTAAATAACGTAATTGCTTCACAACTACTTTGCTCCTCTTAGTTTTTGTATCTATTTGTGTCTTCTCTGATACAACCATCTCGTTCTGCTTCCATCTCGATGTTTTGCAAACTGTACAAGACTCTAATTTTTCATTCTCCCTCCAAAAGAGCATACAATCATTCTCGCATGCATCAATCTTCTCATAACCAAACCCTAAATTTCCAACCATTTTCTTCATTTCATAAAAATTATCAGGCAAGTTTGCAAATGATGGAAATGATGACTTGAACTTACGGAGCAATCCATCAAAGGACACATCAGTCCATTTGCTAACATTTTTATGATTGAAAAGCCATACAACGAATGAAAGGACTGTCTCATTTTCACATCCAGGATATAAAGGTTGATTGGCCTCTGACATGTACTTTTGGTATTTTGAAGCTTCAGCCGACGAATCCACACCGTAATCCCTAAATATATCATTTATCATCTCAGGCATACGATGATCATCTTCGGATTGTGATGGTTCGTCATGAATATCATCATTGCTCACATCCCTGACAATCTCATCTTCCCCGTGATGCACCCAATTCGTGTAGCCAAACATAAATCCATCACAAATCAAATGTTCACGAATAGTTGTTCGAATCTGGTATCTTCCATTCACGTAATTTTTATATGGACAAGGAATTCTTCCAGTGACCATGCCCACTTTTTCGAAACCAAAGATCAGAAATCTTTCAAGGCCTGCAAGATATTCTCTAGAATATCTTGGTAATTCCATCCACCCCTTATCCATAATGTCGTGTCCCTAATTCAAAATGAACCACATGAATGATATTGCGTATAGAAATCTATCATAATTAATTATGATAATTAATTATCATAATTAAGTACCTTGAATGCCAACCAAACTTCTAGTTCACTCAAATAAAATATAAAAGGTCGTAAAAATGTCAAACGAGGACGGACCACAATTCCATCCCCGGAAGGCTGCCAAACTTCAGGAGGGTCCCCATAAGAACTGGTTATATTAATTCTCCTTTTATTCTTACTAAAACCCTAAGAACACATTGGATTATATATCGTAACACATGTCGACTAATTCGCCTCAAAGGGATACGGGTTTGAAAGAGGTGAGATGATAAGAAGTGTTTGTAAAATAATGGTCCAATTTAGTTCTGGAACTGGTTTGGAAAATGGTCGTACGGCCAGCGTGCATTTGGTTGAGTATAAAGTATCTGAACCGAAAAACAGTGAAAGAAGCTGTTTCTCTAGATGATTTTGATCTTAGTGCAACAGCCATGGGATTTCGGGGGTGAAATTGTTCATTTTTACAGCATAGACTTCTCATCACTTTCAAGTACAAGAATTAGAGGGTAAGAGACGTTAGGATGCTTTTCTTTTTGTAATGCAAAGATATTTAACTGCCTTCACTTCGTTAATCTCTTTTGTTTATGATTGTCATTTGCTCGTTGGCTTGATTTGGCTTAATAATTTAGGGGTCAGACATTGGTAATTATTTTAGAAAAATGACATGTTACACTTGAAAGTAATATGCACACAAGCCAATCATATTTGATGATAAAGCATGTACTTTGTAATAATCTTATTCATTTATTAATAAAAAGTAATAATTTATTAAAGGCTTTTAATTATCTACACGATGCTGTTTTTTAATATGTGATAAACCCATAGTTTTAAGCAATGCTTTTAGAATAATGATGTTGATCATTCTAATGAGATCTAAATTCTTAGAAAGCTTTTAACTAAAATAGTTCCCAATCATTGGATTACTAAATTGGGGATTAGTGAATCCGGATAGATTGGTACATACGTTGCTTGCTCATTGGATGAGGATGATTGATCTCATGATCATTTGTGGGGAGACACTAAAGCAAGTATGTAGGTGCTTATTAGAGAATAAGTTCACTGAACGTGGCTCGCTAAGGAATACCTAATGGAGTTTTACTTGCCTGTCAATAGGAATTCCTGAAGTGATAGTAGTACAAGTGATCCTTGGACTTGAGATCATCATAGTATCTTGTGTATGATGAGTTATACTTTGACTTATTCCTTAAGACCCTTAGGGTATATCAAAGGGTATGCTTGGGTATAATGAGTTGTACATGGAGATAATGTATGATCAATAAAGAATCTACCACTTCTAGTAAAAGAAGAGAAATGTCCTATGTGATTCGATAAATGACAACTCAGTAGTCCTTGGCCAAGGCAGAATGAAATTAGAAATGAGTCTCTAATTTGAATTATTTGGAGTTGTGCATTTAAGAGTCGAAATACATATAATTAAATAAAATAAGACTTGACAGTAATTCCATGTCTTATATTTAATTGGGACATTGTATGGTGGAAGGATTGAATTGTACGGTAACTATTTACTCAAAGGTTCTTTTATGATTAATGTTGAAATCTATATTATCTGAAAAGTCGTTGATCGCTAGGGAGGCTTATCCCTATTGTAGAATAAATATTATTTATTTAAATAAATTATTTATTTAATTTATTTATTTAAATAAGATTAGAATTGTTCTAATTGATTTATTCACAACCGGTTTAATATGGAGAACCTAAAGGGTCACACCATAAAAGGAAGAATAATTATTTAAGAAGTTAATGGCATAATCGTAATAATAAGTTAAGTATATTTAATTTAATCTATGGTGATAGAATAAATTAAATAGCTTAATATTTATTATTTAATATTTTAGAAATATTAAATATAAATTAATAAGAGGAGTCTTATTATTATTATTATTATTATTATTTAATTCCTAAAGGAGTTTGGGAATTAATTAATAAAAGTACTCTCAAATATCCTAATAGGATTAGGAGGCAAATTAATTAAAAGAGTTTAATTAATTATCCCTAATAAGATTAGGGAGCTTAATTAATTAAAAGAATTTTAATTAATTAAAATAAAACCCAATTCCTTAATTGTTAAGGAGGGTTGCCCACATCTATAAATAAGAGGAGTCTTATTATGGGTGTTAGAGTTGTTGACTTTTACAACATACGTAATTCCAATAGTTGGGAGAGTACGCTCTTTTTATGAGAGATAGAAAAACTAGGGTTTTGCCAAATACCCATCTTCTTGAATTCTTCTTCTTCCTTGGTGGATCACCTCTAGAGGCCAAACACTTGGGTGGCTAACGTTGATCAAAGGAAGGAACAAAACCCGGTGGATTCAAGTTGAACACGAAAAGAATTTGGAGGTGAACTTGTACCTGAGGAAGCTCGGATCTTCAAGGGTATGATTCTCGTCCTTTATTTTTCGGTTAATTAATAATTGTGCATAAAGGATGATCCGGGTATATGGTTTGTAAAATTTTAAACTCTGATTTTACACGTTTTCGCTATTTTTGTGCAATTTGATTGCGTTCATGAATATTACAAACCTAACAGTGGCATCAGAGCCGAACCTTTATGCGAATTATTAATTGTTTAATTTGATATGTATATTGATATGTGTTTAGAACAATTTAATTGGGCATAATTTGTTATATAAAATTTATTAAAAAAAAAACGTTATTCTTGAAATCCGTTTTTTTTTCTCTCACCTAATTCACGTGGCTAGCATGTTAATCCTGCTGATTGACGTGGTTAGTTTGTTAGCTCCTTCCCATGATACTTAACAGGTGAAGTGAACTTTTTTATGGTGGATATATCTTTCATATATAAACTTGTTATTACAGGAGAACGTGATTAACAAATTTTTTTAACGTGCCACACGGTTCGGTTAATATAAATATTTTAATATATAATATTTTTTAATTATTTTATTATTAAAATAAAAAGTTTATTTTAATTATAAAATAAAAGTTTATTTTAATCTTAAAATAAAAAAATAAAAAAAAAGTTTATTTTAAGTTTAAAATTAAATTTTATGCTAACTAATTAGAGTTGGAATTAGATTCCATGATAACTAATTAGAGTTGAAATTGAATTCAATGTTTCCTTAAATAAAGGAGTTTATTTAGATATGAAACAAGATTTCATATTATTCAAAATAAAAGAGTTTATTTGTGAATAGGAAAGAGATTCTGTATTTCCTTAAATAAAAGTGTTTATTTAGATATGAAATAAGATTTCATATTATTCAAAATAAAAGAGTTTATTTGTGAATAGGAAAGAGAATCCGTATTTCCTTAAATAAAAGATTTTATTTAGATATGAAATAAGATTTCATATTATTCAAAAATAAAAGAGTTTATTTGTGAATAGGAAAGAGAATCTGTGTTTCCTTTTATAGAGGAGTTTTATTTTTTTTTACATGGAATTGGATTCCATAATTAATTAAAATAAAGGAGTTTATTTTGATTAAAGATTTTGATTAAAATAAAATAGTTTATTTTATTCAAAATTGGATAAATTAAAATAAAATAGTTTTATTTTAATTTAAATTTGGATTAAAATAAAGGAGTTTATTTTGATTCAAAATTAGATTTTATGCTAACTAAATTTGCCCATTAAATGATATCAATATATATATTAAATGTTTATTATTCATGAGATGAATATTATTTATTGATGCATATGGTGATGTGTATGATAATAAAAGGGATTGATTATGGACTATTGACCAATGTGATTGGATTTTATTTTAGTTGGATGCTTGAATGTATGGGTTTTATTAAATGGGGTCTGCGTACCTCGTCTTCTCTAATTTTTTTCTTAATGTAAATTCTATCTCCCTCCTATGTACTTCCCCTTGACTGCTGATCAAGGTTTCTATTTATTTTAAATAAGTTCTGTAATAGGAATAGTTAGAATTAAATTTTGAAGAATTGGAGATCAAGGAGCAAGGAGCGCGTGAAGACCCGTTTGTAATGGAGCCCGGGTTTAAATGTAATAGTTATATTTAAATATTAATTCTTGCACCCCTAGGGTTTGACCTTTTGGTTCACTTGGTGGCTCTAGTGAACCAAACTAGAATAAAAGTCCATAATCAATCCGGGTAGAATATAGTATTCTATATGTGCATGCTTATACTATATATATTATATATTATGCAAACATGCTTCGCATGTTAATTAATATGACGCGTATTTTATATATATATGTGCATGCGCGCTTAACAAGATGAGACAAATTAATAACAAATCCCTCAAATATTTTATATTAAGTCCTAAGCGTTCAAAGATATTTGAAATATCGAACGTCGCCTTCTAGCATGATAAAATTAATAGAGTATTAAATATTTAATATGAGTTTGTTGTGTCACCACAAGGCAAGTATTAAGTATTTAAGATGTTAATTTATCACATTTGATGCTTATAAAGAAAATTGAACAATATTATTTTGTTGTGTCACCACAAGGACAATATTTTTTCTTTTTTGAATATATGGAGTGCTAGGTTGGACTTAACTTGGATAATTTTGATTCGGACGTGCCACCACTTGATCAAAATAATCTAAGAGGCAAAATACAAGGAGTTGCATAGTTGATGTAATTGACAAGAGTTGTCTACCTATTTATTTATATATAGTTTGTTGTGTCACCACAAGGCTATATACATTTAAAATGGGATCCATATTCTCACTAGCAAATCTTTAATTAGATTTTGCCGAACTATATTTGTGAGGGTAATATAGTTTGATGAAAATAGTGGGAGATACCAATTTAAAACAAGACCTAAATTATTTCGGTAATTAATAAAAGAATGTATGTAAAATGTTGTTAATTATAAAATTCATTTACAGAATTTTACAATGTCTAAATCACTATCACTGCGAAGCATATTAGATGCTATTTAACCGAACCGTATTAAACGGATTGGTTAAGGAATTTGAGAATAGTTCTCACGGCTGAAAAAGCTATTTTATGTCCTTAATACGTCTATCCCTGCAATGGTTGCAGACAATGCCTCTGAGGAAGAGATTGCTACTTTTAGAAAGTGGCAAGATGATGCACAGTTGGCTCAATGCATCATGCTCGTATCCATGAGTAACAAGCTTCAGCGTCAGCCTGAAACTATGGATACTCCTACTATACTCATGCACGTCAAGTAGTTGATGGTGAGGAAAGTAGGACTAAAAGATATCAGATATCTAAGAAGCTCTTCCGATCTAGAATGACCATTGACACTACAGTACAGACACATGTCCTAAACATGATCAATATGATTGAACAATTAAGACAATGGGTTTTGTCATGGATGGAGAGTTGAGCCAAGATTTGATCTTACACTCACTCCCGGACTCCTTTCACAATTGTTGTGAATTTTTCATATGACCAAGCTAGATATCAGCCTCGCTGATTTGCTTAACATGTTGAAAAATGTTGAGAGTCACTTTCCAACCAAGAAAGACCAAGTATTACTGGTAGGGGCCAAAGGATCTTCTGAAAAGAAGAACGATTCAAAGAAGGTAAATAGAAAGGCAAAAACAAAGGATAATAAGAACAAAACTGATACGGATAGCAAAGGAGTTTGCTTCCACTGCAATAAGCCTGGACACTGGAAAGAAACTGCGAGAAGAATCTTGCAGAGGCTAACCAAAGAAGCTTATTGAAGTTTCGGTTATAAATACAAATTTGTTCATGATTGAAATAAATTTTGCTTTAAGTCAAGGTTCTACTTGGGTATTGGATACCGACTTTAGTTATCATAAATATAGATTTATGAAGGGACCAAGTAGAAGTGGAAAGCTAAACAAATATAAGTAATCCTATGTACGGGAAATGTAGCAAAGGTTGCCACATTAGCCATAGAAACTTATAGTTTAGCAATGCCTACGGACAAATCTATTAAGTCAATAAGTTGTTATTGTATTCCAGTTCTTGTTAAAAATATTATTTCCATTTTATTGTTGGACAATAAAATCTTTGGTATTATAATTAAGAACAATTGTTGTTCTATTTATAATAATAATATTTTGTATAGAACTGGAATATTACTTAATAAATTTTGTATACTTGACTTACATGAAAATAATTTTGCATATTGAACAAATTAGTATAAGAAAGGGAGATGATCATTCAAAGAGTTGAATGTGTGTATTTGCTGAAATACAAGTATAAATTATTTGAAAGGTTCAAAGAATTCAGAAGTGAAACAAATTGACAAAGTATTAAGATTCTTTGATTAGATCAAGGAATAAATACTTGTGCAATAAGTTTCTAGATCATCTCAAATGGTTTTCTCATAATGGACGCCTCCTGATACGCAATAATTGATTGATGTATTTGAATGAAAAATCGTACCTTGTTGGACATGGTGCGGTTCATAATGATTTTACCGACATTTCAGTATCCCTCTAGGGTCATGTCCTAGAAATGGCTGCATATCTACAAAAATGTAACCTCAAAATCCGGCCCCAAGACTCCATAAAAGTTATGGATAGGGATGATTCCTAATCTTAAGTATGTTAAGATAAGGGGTTGTCCAACTTATGTGAAAAGGTTTTAAAGGATAAGCTTGGGACAAGATTTGACTAGTGTAGATTTATGGGACGTCCTAAAGTAAGTTTAGGGTATATGTTCTATAATTCTACTTAGCAAAAGGTGTTTGTTGCGAAACACACTACCTTCTAAGATAAATGTGTTTATCATTGAAGGGGCTAGTGGGAGGATAATAGATCTTGAAGAGTTCAAGAACCACAAAATACAATAAGTCAAATAAGAGGAACCTGTAGATAGACCTATTGTACCATAACCGAATCGTAAATCTGGAATAGTACCGAAGATACCTAGGAGGTATGGATTCATCATGGATGATGATGATGAGGTACGCATCATAGAAGATGTTGATCCAGAGTTACATACGATGAGGTAAGAGTTCTAGTGTGTACAAAAGGGTCAGTGGGAGCGATGTGACATTCCTAGTATTATATGTTGATATACTACGGATAAGGAATGATATACCAATGCTACAATCAGTAAAGATAAAGTTGTCTAAACATTCCTCCATGAATGATTTGGGAAGAGTATCTTAATTGGGGATACAAATCTATATATATAGATTTAAAAGGATGCTCGACTTAACCCATGGAACGTATATTCATTTGATGCTAAAGTTGTTTAGCATGACAAACTCCATCAGATGTCTCATGTTGTTGAGACATGGAGTGTATATCTCTTAATAGTCCCCATAGACTCCAAAAAAAAGATCGCATGAGTAACTATCATGTATGCAATGAAATGTACGAGACCTGATGTTGATCAGTCATATTCTGGAGAAGTTCACTGTGAGACAGTGGAAAACATCTTAAAGTACTTAACCGGCACTAAAGATGTGATAATACATGGTGGGTCTTAATTAAAACTAGAGGGTTAACAGACTCAAGTTTTCAGACAGACCAAGACAATAGAAAATCCACTTTAAGGTAAAGCGTTAACTTGAGCAGTGGTGCAGTGAATTGGAAAGGTTCCAAACAGCAAAGAGTTGTTAGTTTAGTGATAAAGACAAAGTACATAGCTGTAAATGAAGCTGCAAGTTGATTGTTTGGATGAAAAGTTCATTACAGAACTAGGAATAGTTCCTAAGTCTCATCTTGGATCGAAACATGTGTTGCAGCACTTTCATTTGATTAAAGAATCATTGAAAGATGGGAAATCACTATAGAGATAGTGGACTCTCAGGAACAACATTACATATCCATTAACTAAAGCTTATCCAACAGCAGGATAATTGTCATTTAGAGAAAAAGAGTATGAGATACCATGACGATTGGCTTTAGTGCAAGTGGGAGATTGAAAGTAATATGCACACAAGCCAATCATATTTGATGATAAAGCATATACTTTGTAATAATCTTATTCATTTATTAATAAAAAGTAATAATTTATTAAAGGCTTTTAATTATCTACATGATGCTGTTTTTTAATATGTGATAAACCCATAGTTTTAAGCAATATTTTTAGAATAATGATGTTGATCATTCTAATGAGATCTAAATTCTTAGAAAGCTTTTAACTAAAATAATTCCCAATCATTGGATTACTAAATTGGGGATTAGTGAATCCGAATAGATTGGTACATACGTTGCTTGCTCATTGGATGAGGATGATTGATCTCATGATCATTTGTGTGGAAACACTAAAGCAAGTATGTAGGTGCTTATTAGAGAATAAGTTCACTGAACGTGGCTCGCTAAGGAATACCTAATGGAGTTTTACTTGCCTGTCAATAGGAATTCCTGAAGTGATAGTAGTACAAGTGATCCTTGGACTTAAGATCATCATAGTATCTTGTGTATGATGAGTTATACTTTGACTTATTCCTTAAGACCCTTAGGGTATATCAAAGGGTATGCTTGGGTATAATGAGTTGTACATGGAGATAATGTATGATCAATAAAGAATCTACCACTTCTAGTAAAAGAAGAGAAATGTCCTATGTGATTCGATAAATGACAACTCAGTAGTCCTTGGCCAAGGCAGAATGAAATTAGAAAGGAGTTTCTAATTTGAATTATTTGGAGTTGTGCATTTAAGAGTCGAAATACATATAATTAAATAAAATAAGACTTGACAGTAATTCCATGTCTTATATTTAATTGGGACATTGTATGGTGGAAGGATTGAATTGTACGGTAACTATTTACTCAAAGGTTCTTTTATGATTAATGTTGAAATCTATATTATCTGAAAAGTCGTTGATCGCTAGGGAGGCTTATCCCTATTGTAGAATAAATATTATTTATTTAAATAAATTATTTATTTAATTTATTTATTTAAATAAGATTAGAATTGTTCTAATTGATTTATTCACAACCGGTTTAATATGGAGAACCTAAAGGGTCACACCATAAAAGGAAGAATAATTATTTAAGAAGTTAATGGCATAATCGTAATAATAAGTTAAGTATATTTAATTTAATCTATGGTGATAGAATAAATTAAATAGCTTAATATTTATTATTTAATATTTTAGAAATATTAAATATAAATTAATAAGAGGAGTCTTATTATTATTATTACTATTATTATTATTTAATTCCTAAAGGAGTTTGGGAATTAATTAATAAAAGTACTCTCAAATATCCTAATAGGATTAGGAGGCAAATTAATTAAAAGAGTTTAATTAATTATCCCTAATAAGATTAGGGAGCTTAATTAATTAAAAGAATTTTAATTAATTAAAATAAAACTCAATTCCTTAATTGTTAAGGAGGGTTGCCCACATCTATAAATAAGAGGAGTCTTATTATGGGTGTTAGAGTTGTTGACTTTTACAACATACGTAATTCCAATAGTTGGGAGAGTACGCTCTTTTTATGAGAGATAGAAAAACTAGGGTTTTGCCAAATACCCATCTTCTTGAATTCTTCTTCTTCCTTGGTGGATCACCTCTAGAGGCCAAACACTTGGGTGGCTAACGTTAATCAAAGGAAGGAACCAAACCCGGTGGATTCAAGTTGAACACGAAAAGAATTTGGAGGTGAACTTGTACCTGAGGAAGCTCGGATCTTCAAGGGTATGATTCTCGTCCTTTATTTTTCGGTTAATTAATAATTGTGCATAAAGGATGATCCGGGTATATGGTTTGTAAAATTTTAAACTCTGATTTTACACGTTTCCGCTATTTTTGTGCAATTTGATTGCGTTCATGAATATTACAAACCTAACAACACTTCCCCTTTTTGTACCGGTACTGCCATCAGCTAGTAACGATATACAAGACTATACAATTAAACCAGTTTTTGAGGGGGAAGGCCACACAAATAAGTTTTTTAAAATCCAAGTTAATCTTAATTATAATATCAATTACTATAAGATAAAGAAAATATTACTTAAAGCATGTTGCAAGTTTCCAATATTGATATTAATACTATAAGGAAAAAATTATCAAAAAGCTGTCATGTCTCACTACCAAGATACTCTACAATTGCAAATTAGCAGAGAAAACAATAGTCAGTAGCAGGACTAAGATAAAAATACTCAAAGTTAAAGTTGTTCCCTTATTATATTCAAAAAATCATACATAGCTTCAAACTTTATAACCAAACAATCAAGGAAATGAAACGAATGCACCAAGATATAATATCACCGTAAGTACCAGCAAATAGCAAATATCACTGGAAATAGCACTGTAAGTGCACAAGGTATAAACCAATATAAAAACTCTACTTACCCAGAAAAATGCTAGTCTAATCAAGTTCCGAATTTCTCAAATACTCGTCACAGCTAAACTGCATCCGCGCTGAATCTTCCTTTTGAAAACTTATCTAAGACTCCGGTGACAGTCAAGTCAAAATTTAGGGCTTGTTAGATGGAGGAGAGAAATAGAGGAAATCATAACTTAGGGTTAAATATAAATCGAAGCCTGAAATTACCTGCTCAAATAGTTTCAATATGCAAGAATGCATTCAAGCCGGACGGAGAGATAGAGTGAGATGAGATGCAGTGACGAGATGGAGTGAGACCATATAACATGCAGTGACGGAGAGATGGAGTGACGAGATTTGGGCGACTAATATTGATTTGTGATGAGATGGGTGACGAAGAGATAGAGTGACGGAGAGATGCAGTGACGAGATGGACCGACTAAGATGCTAATGTCGATTTGGGCGAGAATTGTCTGGTATTGATTTGGGGGAAAATATGGGAGGGATGTGCGCGCCCAAACTGAATTAACAAGCCCTAATAATTCCAAAACGTAAAGCTCCCTAAAAATCCAAACAGAAGTCCTATACCGACGGCCAATTTGTGACCCTCGGAACAGATTCCCTTCAAAGCGCTATACCGACGGTCATTCAGTGACTGTCGCTATATAAACACTATAACGAGGGTTCCGTCCTGACCGTCGCTATATCTCGTCGCTATATGTCAAATTTCTAGTAGTGTTGCAATCCATCCTGGAAGTACCAAAATGTATTATGATCTTCGTCATACATTTTGGTGGAGCAATATGAAGAGAGAGATAGCACTGTTTATCTCAAGGTGTCTAACTTGTCAACGAGTCAAAGCGGAGCATCAAGTACCAAAAGGTCCATTGCAACCACTTGAAATTCCAGAATGGAAGTGGGAGCACATTACCATGGATTTCGTTACCAGTCTTCCTAAGGTTTCTCAAGGTATAGATGCGATTTGGGTCATTGTTGATAGATTGACCAAGTCTGCTCATTTCTTACCAATACGAGAAACTTATACACTTGAACGTCTTGCTCGTATGTACATAAACGAGATTGTAAGACTGCATGGTATGCCAGTATCCATAGTTTCTGATCGAGACCCAAGATTCACTTCACGATTTTGGGTTAGTTTACAAAAAACTATGGGCATCCTCAGACGGACGGACAATCAGAGAGGACTATTCAAACACTTGAAGATCTATTAAGACTCTGTGTCCTTGATTTCAAGGGAAGTTGGGACAAGTTCTTACCATTGGTGGAGTTTTCCTATAACAACAGTTATCAAGCAAGTATTGGCATGGCTCCATTCGAAGCATTGTATGGAAGAAAATGTCGTTCTCCAGTATGCTGGGATGAGGTGGGTGAAGCAACGTTGTTTGGGACCGGAGTTGGTACGTATGACTACAGAAAAGATTCAAGCGATCCGACAACGTATAAAAACCTCACAAGATCGACAAAAGAGTTATGATGATCTTCATCGAAAGGACGTGGAATTTGATATAGGAGATCATATGTTCTTACGTGTTGCTCCATGGAAAGGAGTTACGAGATTTGGAAAGAGAGGAAAGCTCAATCCTCGATTCATCGGTCCATTTTTAATCCTCGATCGAGTAAGAACTGTGGCTTATAGACTCGCTTTACCGCCAAGTATGTCTCGTGTTCATAACGTTTTTCACATATCCATGTTACATAAATATGTGGAAGACCCGAACCACATTATTGAGTTAGAACCGGACGAAATAGCAGAAGATTTGACGTATGAAGAAGTTCCTGTTCAAATCTTGGATAAGAAGGAACATATTCTACGCTCCAAGGTTATACCTCAAGTCAAAGTTTTGTGGAGAAACCACGATGTTAAGGAAATGACTTGGGAGTTAGAATCTGAAATGAAATCAAGGTATCCTTACCTCTTCGACATACCAGGTACGTACCCTAATTTCGAGGGCGAAATTTCATAAGAAGGGGAGGTTGTAAGACCCAAACTTTTATAAATAAAGATGAATTTTCTATAAATATCATTTTTAAATATTATGGAATTAATTTAATATAATGTTATAGTTGTGGGTAATATTTATAAATTTTACAAAGTACGCAAGTTGTTATATAATATTCGATTGGTCGGGGAATATTCGTTTTAACAGGGAATATTCGTACAACGGCACAATCATTGGTGGACCCCACAACAGAATTATTGTCGGATTGAGAAAATGACAAAAATATTTTATTAAAAATAACGGCGGAAGTTTTACCATTGATACTGTTGAACTACTCGGTAGTAAAAGTACAGTAATACGTGTAGTTGCATAGTAGCATACGGTATTGATTATTAATGCTTATGTAGGAAGTCACTCAGTTTGATTCAATTATTGTCAATTAATAATATGAATTATTTAGCGATAATAAAGTTTTGTTTTATTCGTATTATTAACGTAATAAAATAAAAACATCTTTTTATATAAAATAGAATACTTTATTAAAGTTATTCTATAAATAGAATATATTATATTTTATTTAAAAGATTTTTTTTTAAATATGGACCGTCAGATTAAAGTAATCAATCTGGACCGTTCATAGATTAGTTACTATGCATTCTATTTTTCTATAAATAGCAGCTCATTCCTTCATTATTTCTTACGAATTCACTGAACTCTAGAGAGAGAAACTATAGAGAGAGAGAAGAAAAGTATTCTGCTACTTAACTACTTTTTTATTTCAGTTCTTCTTTAAAACGGTAAGGGGTGTTATTCTTTCTTATTCATGAAGAGAATTTTTGTTATTCCATTTCTTATTATTCTGTTGGAATAACCTGTATACGCGGTCTACCCTATACTTGGTGACATTCTTCTATTATTCTGTTGGAACATCCTGTCTGTGTGTTTTACACCGGACCTGGTTTCGTTTTTATTATTATTCTGTTAGAACATCATGTCTGTGTATTTTACACCGGACCTGGTTCCATTATTTATTATTCTGTCGGAATATCCTGTCTGTGCGTTTACGCCGGACCTGGTTTCATTATTTATTATTCTGTCGGAATATCCTGTCTGTGTGTTTACGCCGGACCTGATTCCATTATTTATTATTCTGTTAGAATAACCTGTCTGTGCGGTCTATCGCATGCCGGGTGATTTCTTTTGTTATTCCATTCTTTATTATACTCAGTTGGTTAAGTTTAACTTTTATACTCCATGAAATTAGTGGAATATCCTTGATAATTGCGTTTCATCCAGTATCTTTTTATGAAAATGTTATTCTAATCATTCTTGAATTTTACTCCACAAAGCAGTATCATGTTGACAATTTAGACGTTGTTAATTCTTGGATAAATTAATTCTTGAACTTGTTTTATTGAATTCTTATATCATTGTCATCATCCTCATGTTTATAAAATGTTAAAAGTCATCTGTGGCCTGTAGTGCATAGATGGACTTGGTATGATTATGACCAGGGATTATTCGGTATAATCATGACCGTAATGTTACAAATGATGTGGTAAAAGTCCTCATTGGCCCGTAGTGCATTGATGGACAGTTGTTGGCATGATCATGACCATTAATGAATGCACGAATATCCTTGGCCGTAGTGCAGGGGTGATTCGATGATGTGGGTTATTTTATTAAGCTGAGTCCCAGCGATAACAGTGTTGAAAAACCTTTTAAATCATAGAAGATAGTAAATTTTATTTTCTACTTGACTCTTTTAATGGATTGCTTGTTCCGCTGCAGTTAAACTTGATGTTCGTTATATTTTATCAGTTTAACACTGTTGAAGGCTAATGATAATTTATTCTGCATTATCTTAGTCATAATATTTCTTACTGGGCTAGTTGAGCTCACCCTTTCTTTCACTGTTCTCTTCAGGAAATGAGAATATAGCTGGGACGAGTCGGAGAACGGAGTGATGGTCCAGAGGATAGCATTAGTAGTCCTCACTATTATGTGAAATAGTGTGGTAATAATTGTAATAAGGACTACTTTTGAGTATGGATACTCTCTAGTAGATAATAGTTGTATTCAAACTCACAGTTATGTTTTGTCGTATTGTACATGACAGTTGTATTAGTAAGTTGTATTTGAATTCTGTACCATATATCTGGCGACCCAAGATGGGTGATGTATACCTAATTTTGGGGGCGTCACATTGAGTCACTAAATTTTGTACCTTGTCCCTACCAAAAGTGTAACACAATTCTCTAGAGTCTATTTGAACCTCTTCGTGTTAGGCCCGAGCAAGAAATAAAATTGGAATCAAAACTGCATTAAAAATCGTACAAATCGTACCAATTAAATTGTACCAACGATTTCAGAGTATGTGGCGGTTTTAGGTAGGTTGAAAAATTAAATTTAGGGTTTCAATTTGGTTACAAGCCATAACCGCACGCATAAAACCGATCAAAACCAAACCGCACCATAAAAATTAATTAATTATACAATCCTATTACATGAGAGATGTTTCAGTTAACCTTGTGTAATGAATCTCCTATGAAAATTAAGATACTAATTTTGAATTTGGATGGTATCCATCTACATGATCACCATCACCATACAAATCTCATATAATTATTCCTTAATTGTAAAAAATTATTGGACTACACACTGTTTGAGTATATATATGTATATATATTTCCTAAATTATATATATATATATATATATATATATATAATTATTTGGATTCAATATCTTTTATGGTTAAAATAATTGAAGTTATCAGAATTAGACAAATCATGAGGCAGCCCTCTTGAGTTATCAACGTGCTTCTGAAATTCAGTGTTGGATGAAGTAGTACTGAATATTTTTCCTTGCTGCTTGTTTTTCCTTTTTAGATGTGTAAAACAAGGGATGAAAACTCTGATGCCTTTGTTTTGATCTTTTTACAACTTTAATATTGTGTGATGCTAAATTGTTAATTTAAATTGCATAAAATTTTGTTGTTTCAATTGGTTTTGGAACCGAAACTGCACCAAATGAAACCGCACTGCACAAATCACAAGCGATTTTATGTGCAATTTTGAATTTGTCAAACCGAACTTAAGCAGTTTCATGTGCGATTTAAATTTTAAACCGCGCCATGCTCACCCCTACTTCATGTCATCATTCATTCCTTCTTTTAATATATGGAGATAAGAATATATTGATTTTTATTTCGAATAGACATAATAACATAATGTATTAATTAACACAAATATATAATTTAATATATAACTAACAAATTAATGTGACTATTAGTAATAAAAGTATTATATTTTTATGAAAATATAAATTTTTTTTATCTTACCTCTTGCTTAAATTATATATCGAAAATTAAAATAAAAAATAATTGAGGCATGCATTATGACATTATTTGGGCCGCTATGTTGTATAGGCCGATGCAACACTAATTAAAGTATCAAACAAGTTGACTTATGACCCACAACAGTCCAAAACAGAGCCTAAGCCTGCATTACGTGTCATCATTTTGTCTATCAGTTACGAATATCCAATAGGCATCCAAAGGTTCATGTAAGCGCTGTACGCATCACGGCGCACACTAGAAAACCCACCTCACAACAAGAATAAGTGAATAGCCTAATCTCGAACACAAACGTCGTCGTTCAGTCGTCATCAGTTTATACTTTATATATCACTCGGCCTTTCTCACTCCTCTGATTGACTCCATCGTTCACTATATCTCTACCCATTTTATCTATCTAGCACAGATTTGATCAGATCCGATCATATACTCAACAATGGCGAAAGAACCAGCTCGAGTTCTTGTTACTGGTGCTGCAGGTATAACATGTACATTCATACATATAAATCGTTGAGAAATGTTTAATTTTTCTTTTAGATCTGCTGTTTATACTGTTGTATTCACTGATTATTTTTAAGAGTTCATCAAGTGCGTACGGACCATCAATTAATGTAACTTTTATGTATTTTCTGCTGTTTATCCGATTCTATTGTAGATCAGATAGTGTTGTAGTGGTATGGATGAATTGAGTGATTTACCGAGTCTTATTGTTTGTAGATTTAATTAGATTAGAGGTTAATTATGAGAGTTTGAAATTGATTATTCGTAGGGGGCTAGATAGTATAGTCCTTTATTACCATAAATGATTATGATGATAGGATGATGAATTAGCTTTCAAGTTGTGTTTGAAGTTTTTTTGTTCAAGTTTCATAGTTTTAGATTGTTTTCATTTCTACAAGATGCAGAATACAATTATATCTATATGTTTGTGTTTCTGACTCACCATAAAATATATGCAAATTACTACCATGTCTGCATAAACTTGGACAGAGGGAGTATGCTGTTTAGTTTATGATAGATGCGTTACATTTATACAAATTTAATATTTACTGGCCCTTGGTATGGTGCAATCTGTAAGATTGTTCATTGTTGTGTACAAGGTTTTCACTATCTGTGCATCTCAGATACTCAATTAGGCCAAATAATGGTTTAGGGTCAGTGTTGTATAGGAATTTGATTGCCTATGTTTTTACATTTAATAATATTAAATTTCATATTTAATAAGCTTGCATTTGGTGCAGTTTGCAAGTGTGTGAAAAGTAATTTTTGTAATGTATTTGTGTCAGATATTCAACTTGCTGTAACAGTGGTTTAGAGTTTAGATCCAGTTAGGAGGTTTTTAATTCATATGATAAAAGGCTAAATTCTATTCTACTTTTTATAGTTTCTAAGTATCTTACAAGATGTAAACATAATTTAATGAGATATGTGTGAAAAGTTTGTTTGAGAATTCCCAACTTTAGTTTATATATGTCATTATCTAATAATTGTAGCAATGCTATATTAGAATTGATGATACTTGTAGACCAAGTGGTTGCTACATGTTAATCTTTGATTTCTCGGATGCAAATTATTCTATCTTATGCATGATCACATCACATGGATATATGCTCACACCTTAAACTAAAGTTACATATATTAACGGACGATGTTGGATTTACAGGACAAATTGGATATGCTCTTGTGCCCATGATTGCCAGAGGTGTTATGTTGGGACCCGATCAGCCTGTGATCCTCCACATGCTTGATATTCCACCTGCTGCAGAGGCATTGAATGGAGTGAAAATGGAGTTGGTGGATGCTGCATTTCCTCTCCTTAAAGGTCAGTATCTTATCTACATAAATATTAGTTAAATACTTCAGAAAAACAGCATATCTTGTCATCTGATAATTGGGGAATATTAGTGGAGTTTGACAGTATTTTCCATGTTATGATATTTGTATCAGGTGTTGTTGCTACAACTGATGTTGTTGAGGCATGTACTGGCGTCAATGTTGCAGTTATGGTTGGCGGGTTCCCTAGGAAAGAAGGCATGGAAAGGAAAGACGTGATGACAAAGAATGTGTCCATTTACAAGTCCCAAGCTTCTGCTCTTGAGAAGCATGCTGCTGCAAACTGCAAGGTAGCTAATTCTTGGGGGCTTAGGATGTTATAGTCTATAATTGAATTATCTTGTTTTGTTTAGCATGTTAATTCACAATCACAAGTCATCATTAGCACACATTCGTCACTAGAAGTTTTCATCAGACTTCAAGGTGATTCTGAATAATTGGAAACCTTTATTCATACAATAGTTAAGTTGGATTTGTGTCAATATTTCTTCAGAACGAGGAAGAATATTTAATTATGGAAGCTCCACTCTGAAATGGTTTTTACTGCAAGGCTTGTACTATATTAGCATCATACAACTATGCAAGTGCCTATAATTCAACATGTCTAGGTAGTCTAGTTCTTGATGCATTGATTGGTTACGGGAATTTGTTTTATTGATTGTTTTTTCCAGGTCTTGGTTGTTGCAAACCCTGCGAACACCAATGCGTTGATCCTGAAGGAATTCGCACCATCGATCCCAGAGAAAAACATTACTTGTCTTACAAGGTTAGACCATAACAGGGCCCTTGGTCAAATCTCAGAGAGACTGAATGTTCAAGTATCAGATGTTAAGAATGCTATCATATGGGGAAATCACTCTTCAACACAGTATCCTGATGTAAACCATGCAACTGTTGGAGACAAGCCTGTCAGAGCTCTTGTTGCTGACGATGAATGGTAAAATAAGATATTTACCTCATCTTTTCCTATCATGTAGATTTGCACTGGCATTAACTTAATCAAGTATTTTCAGTTCTTCCCCAAAGAAATTCACCTGAAATGCTGTTTCCTAATCTGATTTTAGGTTGAATGGAGAATTCATCAAAACTGTCCAACAGCGTGGTGCTGCGATTATCAAAGCTAGAAAGCTCTCCAGTGCATTATCAGCCGCTAGTGCTGCTTGTGACCACATACGTGATTGGGTTCTTGGAACACCAGAGGTAAGTCATCCTGTCTAACTTTCGTGATATATTGAGCAAATTATATTACATTACTGATGATTTGATTTATGCTATGCATTTTTTAATTCTCCTAAACTTTCTCCCTAACACACATTATAGGGCACTTGGGTTTCTATGGGAGTATACTCTGATGGCTCATACAATGTGCCTGCTGGGCTTATTTATTCTTTCCCAGTGACGTGTGCCCATGGAGAATGGAAAATTGTTCAAGGTAAGGATTTGGTAAAATAACAAAGCATAGCTATAGGGTTATCCCTGTTACTAATAAAGGGCAAAGAACTTCATTTATCAGTTACAATATGGTATATTTGAATTTGTTTGTATAATTAGGAGCTGTATATGAGTATGCTTTCTTGTCTTCCCTTAAAACTGATTCTTTTGGATAACTGCATTTAGGTTACAAGTTCCATTAATATATATTTTTGTACGTCTTAGAATTTTACAATGTTCTGCATGGAATTCTTAATTTGTACTTTCCCTCATCGTAGGACTTCCCATTGACGAGTTCTCAAGGAAGAAGTTGGACTTGACGGCTGAAGAGCTCAGCGAGGAAAAGGCTTTGGCATACTCATGTCTCTCTTAAATTTCTTAATCACCAGCATCTTGGTATCTACATAGTAGTTATCGTGATTTATGTTAGTGAAGTAACAACAGTTTTGAATAATCCCATTGTTTAATTCTCGCGGAACTGTAATGATGGAGATAGCTGTTTCTCTATAGATCCCGCTGTTTGTGGATCTTTAGTTTTCTTTGTTTTTGCATTTTGGGATATTTAAAGTTCAGAATTCTGTGAGACTGGCTGAACCCTACCATGGGGTATAAGAATGAAAGTTTACATGGTCCATTGTGATCAGTAATTTTGTTTATGATAACATCTTTTTTTCTTCTTTTTTTTAGGAATACCAGTTAAAAATCTATTCTATTAGAACTTAAGAGTGAAAAATATTTTTTTTTCTTTCAGGAATATCAAAAATATCATTAAATCCGATTTATTAATTTCGTTCAAGTGGTAAACTTGCAGCTCGTCTGTGGATTTTATGCTTAAGAAGTGCAGTTTTACCATCTCTTGCTTGGGTTTCACTCCAAACAATTGTTCAAAGTATCCTCACTTTCGTTATTTGACAAAAAGCTAGGAATCTCATGTGCATCTCAGAAAAAATAACAAAGACCCAAAGTTGGTTTTAAGGTTTGAAAGTAGAAAAACACAGTGAAAGAAAAGAAAAAGAACCAAAAGAAGGAAAAGATATTTTAATGAAAATAAATTTAATTATCTATACTTCTAAAACAACTAATATAAAAATAAATGATTAAAATATAATGCGATAAATTGTTAAAGGGTTTCAAATCTTTTTCCTTTTGCTTCATTTCTCTCTCGAGTTTTTGGAGCTTACAATTTAAGAATCTTGCATTCACCAACCTAATTAAAAGTGAGTTGTAGTAAGAAATAATAAAAGTGTAAATGATTAATATACATGAATGGACTCAAAATTTAATGGCTTAAGTTTTTGGGTTAGATTGAATTCCACACGTGTTAATGTATTGTGTATACGCACACAACGTACACCCTCCCGATTCTCTTCCTTAACAACTGGTATTAAAACTACGAAAGATTGATCCGTGGTGAGCTCGACACTCGATGAATATTGAATTTTTGATTAAAAAAAATGAAAATGATGGGTTGATGATACTTCTCTAAGAGGTCTACTATGTATTGCAATAAATTTAGACCGAATTACATTTGTGAAATTTATCAATAAATAAGATTGGTAGAAATTATAAGAGGGTCTCATTTATTTCATCTCTCTCCAAAAATGTTACTATTAATATTTATCCAGACAATTAAAAAATTGGCCTAAACATTTGCAATATATATCATTTTTCCTTCTCCAAAGGCTTTCTAACAATTGGTATTTCCCTGAAGGCTCTCTAACAACTGGTATGAAAACTATAGAAAATTGATCACGGACTTATGAGCCTCTTCGAAAGATGACACACGATGAAAAATGAAAAGGGTTCCCTAAAAGCTTTCTAAGAACTAGTATTAAAAATTACAAAAAATTGATCCCGGATTGATGAGCCTTTCCAAAAGACAACAAGCGATGAATGTTTAATTCTCGATGAAAAATGAAAAGGGTTGATGCTTCCATAAAGGCTCTCGAAGGTGATGTTAAATTCTTGATGAGTTTAGTCGAGAATTAGTTTTAAGAGTTAGTCAAGAATTGATACTGCGATGATTGAAGATAAGATATGTTTAATTCTTCATAAAAGTTTACTCTTGATGGAAAAATCAAGAGTGATTAAACAAGAATTAGTATTGTGGTGATCGAAGACAAGTGTTCAAGTGAGAGAGAGATCTCAATGTGTGATGAACTCACTTGTGAAGAGGAGATTATTAGTTCACAAATAAGTTTGAGTCTCGTATCGGAGAAATAAAAAAAAAATGAATGAGTAATATATTACAAACACTTAATGTCTTTAAACTTTTGAGTTAGATTGAATTCTAAACATATATATTAGTGACTTGTGTACAAGTATGCGACGGACTTCTCGTTTGTTTTCCAATAATAACTACATCACTTAAAGAAAGTTAACACACACAAAAATACAACTAATGATAAGAAATTAAACCCATTGTAAAAGTTGCTAGGATAATGTACATTCCAATCTTATATAAATCAGAAAGCAGTTTTGATAAATTATAAAGGATTGTAGTATGTCAAAGCTAGTACTTAATACTATGTACTTAAGACAATTACGTCAACCTTTGGTGTTTAGAGTTTTAGCGTTTGTCTCTCAAAATATAATTTTAACGTGTATTATAACAGAACTACAAATAGCACACACAACGAACTAATGAATGCTTTGAACTCTCTCAAATGAACTCTAAATATGACTGAATTGATGATTTTTTTTTGGATGATCGAATGATTGACTTCGTTGGATATTCGTAAGTGATTAATGTGACCCTTCATGACCTTTTGGAACGATTGGACACATATGAAAATGTATAAATGAAAAGGCATGATTGTTCGTGTGCATGTATGAAACGCTACAAAAGCAGCCAGTGCCACTGCTCTAGACTCACAGAGAGTCAGCGTTGTGGCGCCAGACTTACCAGAGTGTCAGCGCTGCGACGCTGTACCTAGGCACTGAGGCATTGTTTCCCTGTTCCCAAAACGACAAAATTTCACCTTCTGATAATAAATAAAATTAGGAACAAATCAAAAGAAATTTTTGTCGAAAAATATATATACAACAACCCAAGTCCTTGAGCCCGGCCCGGGGGCGATGGCTGCAGTGCGCATGTGGTGAACCCAAACCAATTCTTGGCTATGTCATCTCCTCTCCATAAAAATGTTCTGTACTTGAACTTTGATGATATGATACTGTTATTATATGATGAGCAAAGGAAATTTACTGGGAATGATTGAAGGACATATATACTGCAAAGAGCAAACTGCAGAATGGGAACAAAATAGCAACTTGCAGAACGGGAATCAAACTTTATGAAGGAATGCGCTCCCAGAAAGTTTATTTATAGAATAATTTCGTAACTTATCAATTACGATATGACTGTTGGTGCATCCGTTCGTCAAAACGACATAGTATCGTGATGATAAAAAATTAAACAGATTTTGTCCAAAAAATTATATATCACAACCCAACCAGACAGACAGCGGCACATGCATGTGAGTTTAAACCAAGCTTTGACTAAGTCCTCTCCCTTCTACAAAAGTGGGATGCCCCTTGGGACCCTTCCCATTGTGCAAACATCCCATATATAAACTCTTCATATTTTCGTCAAACTTTCTATGTGGGACAATACAAGTTACAACATTTCAAGTAGGTGACTTTGAAATTAATTTTCTCATTCAATTTTTAATGGATTTGAGCAAATAAGTATACCACGTTATACTCCTCGCGGAGGAAAACGCATTGGTGCATGAACCCGACATTTCCGGAGTATGAGTCCCACATTAAATTAAGCCTCAAAATGCTTTAATATTTATTTTCTAAACCCATTTCCAACAGGGTGCGCCTTAAGGCTCAAAGTCAAGAGCAATCTAATTGTATATAAACCCATTTAAAATTTAGTTTTCAATCTCATGTTTCCCACAAGTATTTATTATCATATTCAATAATGATTTTTGAGAGTAAATTTCTCATTTATTACTCCATGAATTTGAACTTCTTAATACTTAATTTTAATTTACTCAGAAGTAAAACACATTTATATATTAATTCATTTCAAATGTTAATGAAACCCACTTAAATTCTAATTTAAAATTTGATATTTAAAAACTTTATTTAAGTTCAATTCTAACAAAAGCAACGACCGATCACACCATGTAAAAATTCCAAGTGACTTATTTGTATGATAAATTTGAGTGATGATAAAGCATTGCGTGTGGCTGTGCAATAATAAGTTATGACGTTAGAGGAATATAGAGGGATGGATATATGACTGCTTTTAACGTATATACTCCGTTCAATTTGGTCAAATATCCTTCGAGGAAAGCTACACCACTAGTACTACTCTGAACCGGCAAACAAAATTGGATTTCTCCACTAATAACAAAAGCAATTACAAATAATAGGATTCGGTAGCAACCTATATAGTTTTTCATTACATTAAAATTATATTAGGAAGTTATATAATTTTATAATTGTATTGGTAATGAAAATTTATATCACTTACTATGATCAAATTAATTTTCAATTTTACCTTAACAAAATCCCAAATAATTTTAATTTCAAATTTTTTTCTTGTCAGCAATGAAAATTATTAATGGACCATTGATACCTGTGAATTAGGATCCTCTATGAGACATGCAAAAATTGAGTGAAACATTTCTTCAAAACTTCACAAAAATTTAACCTATCCCTCATGTTTGTTAATTAAAAATTAATGTGCTACTTTATAAATATTTTGTAATATATATTCATAATTTTGTTGACCTTTTAACCCATACTATTACAATTCTATAGTTCTAAGCAGGGCGCATCCATTAAGGGGGCAACATAGACAATTTTCCCTACTAAATTTTTTTTTAGGTATAAGATAGGGGTAAATATGTAAGTGAATAAATTTAAAGGGATAAATTAATTGAAGAGTTAAATTTGGAGAGGGCAAAAAAAAATTAATGCATATTCTAAATACAAGTACAAACAAACATAGATTCATTTTATTTTTATCTTCTAAATTGTATTTAAATATTTTTTTTATTTAAAATTTCTTTTTTAATTCAGATTATGAATATTTGTTATAATTTGTAAATATTATTATGATTAATTAATATTATGATTAGTTAAAATTTTATTTATTTAACTTCAACAAAAAAATTAATTAAAATTCGGCCCTGTTGAAATTGTTTGGTTTGGGGTGAGGTGGGGTGGGGGGGGGGGGTGGGGTGGTTGGGGAGGAGTGGAGTTGGGGAGGAGTGTTAGGAGGGGAGAATTGGGGGCCGTTAGGCCTAGGGTAGACTCAAACGTATAAATGTGCAAGAAGTGGGAGATGTCTTATCACTAGGTTATCAGCATTGGTTTCATAATTTTGTTGATAAAAATTAAATAAATTTAAAAATATTTTAAATTAGACTTCAAAAAATCAAATTTAATCTTAAATTTCAGAACGAATGAAGTGTTTAGTTTCTATTTTCATATTCATCTTTTGTATATTCTGGATTTTCAGTTTAATTTTATTTCAGTTTCTTTTGAAACTATTATTTGTGAAATTAGACACGTACGCAGCCGAATAATTTTTTATCTCTTCATTTTTATTTTTTGAAAGAACTTCTTCATTGATTATATATATAGTCAATAGCATGCAATAAAATTTTCTATTATGCTGCAAATATCTTGATAGAAGGTATCAGGAAAGTAATGGCCAGTTGAGTTTTTCATCATGGTAATCATAAAAAATCTTCGCCTAGGTTTGCTTAGGCTCCATCTAGGCGTTAGGTCACTTCTTGGTGTCTTGTCTAGGCTCTTTTTTGACGTTTTGCCTAAGTGTTAGGCCCCTGACACCTCACTTAGGTCCAAGATGACAAAAAAATCTCTCAAGAAAATTAGACGGGGTCTAAGCAGAGAGTTTTTTTATATTTTAATAATTACCCAAATTAGATCTTGATATATTTATTTTTCTAATGATTTAACATATTCATAATACAGATTGTAGCATATCAAATCACAACAAGAAGTGAACAATATCAAGTCAAAATGAATAATTTTATTATAGTTGTAATTTTTTAAACTTGTACCAACTTTAAATTATATAAATAATGATATATTTGTAATATTTAGTTTAATTCAATATAATTCTTAAATTTATGTTTAGTTTCTTAAGTTTTAATATTAAATTAAATTATTAAAAATTTAAATTTTATTATTTAATAGTAATCTTGTTTATGAATAAAACTAATACGTTAAAAATATGTTTGAATTTTGAACAATTGCATGTTTGTATTTGAACTTTGACATTAACAATATGGATATGTGTTTGAACTTTAAGCAAATGCATTTATTATTTTTATTATATGTTGTCTTGATTTATATTACTGTTTTGTTTGGATAAATATAAGATAAAATATTAAAATTTATTTAAAATAAAAAAATCTGCCTAAGGCTAGCGCCTTTTAGAACTTTGTATGCATCTATAATGCTAAATTGATCGTGTGGAAAAGAAAATGATTCAAAGAGCTTATATATATTATATAGGTTAATGAAGGGGTGGTCCTGATATATCCATCCCCAGCATAAAGAGTTTGTATACAAATTCTCTCTCTATAATTATATGCTTCTCCTAATAGCTAAGTTATGAATAAAAACAAGTCCCGAGTCAATAATTTTTATTTATTCTCCTTTTGTCTTTCAAAATGCGAAAAAAAAAGAGGGCGAGGGGGTGGGGGAGGGCGTGGGGGTGGGGGTGGGAATATTGACTCATTATGAAAGACTTGCTTTATGCTTTTCCAAATCATCAATGAATGACCATGCACCATGCATAAAATTCAAAATTTGCCCACTCCCCACTAGTCTAACTTATAATAACAACCAAAATAGCCCTCAAAATTCCGGTAATTCTGGTAATTCCCCGGCTCTTATGAAAAGATTGTACCAAAAGTCCATACCATCCTCAATCATTTGGCATCCTAATTTCTCATTAGGCCCTCGAAATTCTGAAAACTCCATTTTTGAATCCTCAGCTTGTGTCCAAAAACTCTCGTCGATCTCCGGAAATGTACTCTCCGATGAGTCCATTTGTTCTTGCTTAACAGCCGTGGTCATGACCGTGACCGACGAGAGTTCACTAGACGACCTTTGGGGAGGTCCACAAACCTCGGGCCGGGCAGAGAAATCTGGGTTTTTGTGACCATTGGATTTGATCATGGACTCTTGTTTTGTGACTACTTGAGAAGAGGGTTGATAATTTTTGAGTTTTTTCTTTAAATGAGTATGCCAAACATTTTTAATTTCATTGTCAGTTCTTCCCGGTAATTTCGCCGCCATTGCAGACCATCTGAAAATAAAACAAAATGATTCATATAAATATTACTCCACTATGACTGTATTTTATTGTTTTAGTTTCATAGATGGATCGACTATTAATCTAATAAGTATGAGATAGGTATGATTGAGGATGGTTAAATTATTCCTCAATAAAACAAAATTACATAAAGCAATTTATATATATATGTGAATATTGATCTCATATATTTATTGGAGTTTTTGAGACCCCCCACTATATATATATATATATATATATATATATATATATATATATATATATATATATATATATATATCCAAACAGAAAACTCCAAACAAAAATCCATGCAATGCAGTACTGAATTCCATATTTAGTTTTTCAGTTTCAAAGAATTTTACAAATATATTTATACTTAATCTACAATTATTATTATTATTATTTTTCTCTTACTCTTGTTCCTATATTGTTATAGTATAGTTATAGAAAAGTGTGACACGAGACATATATATCTGTATTTTATTCCTATTCCTATAATCAATATATTTGAAACAACTCGGGTCAAATCTCGAGTTCGGAATGAATTTCAGGTCAAATCTTAAGTTCGAAAATACTATTGGTAGTAATTTTATTCCTTATACATTTGCAAATTTTTCTCATATCTTTCTACTTTAATTTGTTTTAATATTTCTAGAATAATTAATGATTTAATTAATAAAGTACGTACATATTTCGATATGAAAATAATAAAATAATTCAGACTTGATCAGAGTTCTGATTGAGGCGCACCTATTACCAAGCATTTCATGTAGCTGAAAGATAGTATCTTCCTCTTCCTTGGTGAAATTTCCTCTCTTAATATCCGGTCGCAAATAGTTTGTCCATCGGAGTCTGCAACTCTTCCCGCATCTTAGAAGACCTAAAAACATGATAAAGAAAAAAAATGAAGATCACAGCCATTAAATAGTGATTAATTAGAAAATGGCACGTCTTAATATTATATCAAGTTAAAACCCATCTCAATTCTCAGTTCCGCAACAAAATTTATTTGTGCAGTTGAATAAATTTACTTGCATAAATTTTATCTTTGTTAGAACATAAAAAGCCATATGCGTGATAAACATGAGCATAAAAGTATGTAAATATTCTACGAGGAAATGTTATATCAACTACCTCATCCGTATTAATTCAAAATTAGAGATACAATTTAATTGTTGAGGATAACGACCGTATATTAAATTTTGAATTGATGTGAATTAATTTAATTTTAATTGATATAATATATAATTATAATTGTATAATATATAACAAAAACTATTAATTAATCATAAAATTTATTTTATTCTAAATTTTTATGAGTCATGTCAGTTTAATATGCGGTCGTTTGACTTTAAAATTTGTCAAATTGTATCTTTAATTTTGAAACGGATGGAGTATAAGATAAGAGTATCAGATACCACTAGAGATAGAAGATAATAAATTTACACGCACGTAAAATTAAGTTTGATTTCATAAGGAAAATATGTGTATGAAAACAAAGGAATCAAATGATCATATAGTTTAATTAACGACCAATCTTCATGGAAAATGATCATTTTAATCCCATATATCCTCAATCCCTTGGAGAAATTGGATCATAAATGACCTAAACTATATCTCTATGGCAAAAAAGAAAAATGAATGGCTTTTCATAATTACCAGCTTGTTTTGGAAGAGCCCGCCAATTTGCATGGCCATGTTGTTGGATATAAGAGATGAGAACTTGATCTTCTTCAGTAGTCCATGACCCTTTCTTCAGTCCCATCTTCTGACAACAAGGAGCTCTCACCATCTCAAAATTGTGACTCTCTCTCTCTCAGTTTTCTTTTTTTTTCTCTCTTAGTATAGTTCTTTTTTATCTCCTATTAGTTGATAGAGAGAGAGATGTCTCAAAGCTCAAAGTGTGGTATAGGTCAGGGGTGGGTATTTATCCTACAAACTTGCACAAAGTAAATAGGATAATTATATACACAATAATCCAACTACAGCATCTAAATTCATAAAGTCTTAGCTCGAATTTTCCAGGAAAGAGAATCTGATCTCTCTCCTCTCTCTTTCCATATATATATCAAAATATATAAGACTAAAATAGTTTTAACTGATTGTTTATTAGTAGAACTTGGACAGTACTAGCTAGAGATATATATACTATTAATCAACTGTCTTTTAGTGATGTGGTAAAACAAAAACAAAAAAGGAGGGGGCCCATTAGTCTTGCATGGATCTTTATATATTATTATGCATAATGATGAGAGCAAACAAATTGTAGTGCAATTTGTTTTTATATATTATGAATATCCTGTATTTATCATTGAAAAGACTCCAAATAGTTTGAATTAAATTGAATAAACACGTGTGAAAGTGGTACAACTGGCTAGATTTATTAATTAATTTACTGACTCATATTTTACTTCAGCAACCGTCAACCCACGAGTTTTGATACCGATCTCACAAGGCACCTACATTGCTCAAAAAATCCGCACTATTATTTTTTAGTCCTTGTTTAAAATAATCCATCTCATTAGCTATATAACTGCGTAAGAAACAAAATTACAAGGAAAAGCAAGATTTTGTGTTGGGGAGATGGGGATTCACAAAGTTGTTAATATACTTGATCCAAAATATTGGATTAATATTAATTTGTTGATGTCAATTTCCTAAAATTCAAAGTTATTATATATATTTATAATGCACCTATAGACTAACACTTTTTCCCCCTTAACTTCTTGTTGTTATATATTCAAACGATATTTGCATTTCTGTAATCTACATACCCAAATAACTAATTTTTTTTGTTTAAAAATCCAACACAAATTAATTAATTGACAATGAATAGACCAGCTCGTTTTATATATTAAGTTTTCAGATTTTAATTGTTCAATGTATAGACTTTATATCTTAGTACCAGAGATCTCTCACGTGTGGCAAACTTTGAGCCAATATATGCTCTTGATCAACTCTCATGTGTGCGTGTGATGTGGCAAAATATTTTGAGCCAATATTTGCTCTGGTCCTCCATGTTGAATTTTCTTGTTGAAAATTATTTTGACATTAATGAGTACGTACGTACCCCATCAAAGTTATATATTATTTTATTTTCACGTCTTAACTATCGAATGTAAAACTTCATATCTCAACGCTCTTTTATTATTTCTCTACAAATGTGATAGAAAAGGCATTATAATTATTTATTAAATTTTCTGTTAATTAACTCATTTTAATATTGGTCTGTATTTTTTTTGGGACATATTTTGTTTTACTTTTAAGTTACAACTCTAGTACCTCTTGTACTTGCTAGGTATATGATCTATATGAAATACTACTAATTAGCACAAACATTTAAGTATTCCAAAAGTTAAAGCCAAATAATATATAAGCTAGGGAACTAAACCTCCAATTATATAAAGTATTGAGTAAATAACACAAACTTAATTTATCGAACCTATATCACATCACAAGTGGCACTAATAGATCATTTTTAAGTTAAAAATACTCTTTCAAATGACCATATTAATTAGGTACGTATCCATTAAAAGTTGATTATAGACCATATAATATAAATAACAAGTTATTTTTTGGTGATCATTTTGCAACTTGAATGCTCTCTTGTTGATAAAAGTAAATTTTCATTTTAGCTAAATTATTACTATTTGGTTTATGGAAGCTAATTTTCTTAGCTCAAAAAGATTATTATTTGATATTAAAATTGAAATTAACTTTTTCTTTTTCCAAAACCCAATCAAATTAAGGTAAAGTACAAAGTATCATTAATTTAGCTTTTGAATAGGAGAAGCTGGAGGGGAAGAGAGGCAGATGGTTCACATTTTTTTTTAATTTTCTTTATTAACATTTGCAGTACAAGTTAAAAGAGTGAAAATTAATAGTACTGATGCATGCATATATATCCCCTTTTTTTGAAAAAAAACTTACAAAAAAGGAGATTTTAATAAAAACATGTACTAATGATTTATATGGGCCAATACTTTGGATTTCTTTTTAATGCATGGTCAAAGTCCAATTTTGAAGTTTCACATTGGAGAATTATTGACCCTTCAGACAAAGCCAAGTAGCCAACTGTTAAGAATATTCCTGCACGGTGACGCCTACTTCTACTTCTAGTAGCCACTTGGCTTCCTAGTAGTACTAATCAACGATCTAACCGTAAGCCTTTACCCTAGTAGTACCATACAACTCATATATGCTATCCATGAGGTTGGAGGCTATTGACACAAGTACAAATTTTGATTAACATGTGACCTACAAAATTGAATGAAACACGAAAAAATTAAAATTAAATGAACAAGATAAAAATAAAAATTTTAGGGTTTTTGTGACGCTCCTAAAATATGTCTACACAATTTATTCAAATACATGGTACATAATTTAAATACAACTTTGTTTATACAACTATTAATTTTCGTGCAAAATACGACAAAACATACACTATAAGTTTTAATACAAATATTGTCTCGTAGACAATATTCACCCTAAGGTTCAGTCACCGGACCTAGGTTTAATTTCCCGTCTCAAGACAAATTCTGACAATAACTTCCCTGATTGAACATGATTTGAACTACCGGAATGAAACAAAGAAAACGAGCGTCAAAGGAACAAGAAAGTCAAGGTGCCCCTTAGGCATCCTAGGGTTCGACCACCCTAGGGTTCGACCACCCTAGGATTGACTTCCTTAGGGGGCACACAATTTCATTTTATTAAACTGCAGATGGGAGGTTTTCCTTACCGTTCAATCCGTAGATGGACAATTAAGATTTGTTGTAAGAATAATATTATCCTTATAACGTTGATTATGGATCAGTCTATACATATATGCATACAAAAATAATATTCCTAAATTTAGGAAGAGATTCTTACAATTTAAATAGTGTTATACTATGTTCCAATTCTTCCGAAACAAAACTTCCATTTGACCTCCTATCCTCCTACTTTTATCTTCTTTTAATCATATTAATTGCTTAATTAATATATGACATATTTGGACATAATATTTGATTATGATTATTTTAAATTAACTTTTAAACTCTTTTTGTTTTGGGGCAAAACAAATTATGTTAAAGTGTTTTGTATATTTATCACACATACGTTAACCTCAATAAACAAGAGTGGGTTTGATACACCTTAATTAATTACTATCCTTGCTAATCCACTTTTTAGTCTTACTTTAACACTTAATTTAGTTGTAGCTTTTATCATCTTTCCTTCTTGTGTCTAATTAAGGCCATATTCCACTAACATGTATTAGTATTGGTTTGTTCATAACCTTGTGTTAATTATTATGATGGCTATTAAATATTTTATTCATGTTATAAATCTTGATGATCATATGGATATGTTAGGCAATTTCCTCCATTGTTAGCCACTCAACAAACACTTGGTCATTAGTTATACAAATATGTCACTAAAGTTGCACTAGTTCAATCAACATTTAATGATACTCCCTCGGTTCCCTTTTATTAGTGGTTTTAGGATTTTTTTTTTTTATATTCTAAATTAATAGTCGATCTCTAATATCTAGAACAAAAATTTATTCTCATAAAAATATTACTTAGTTCGTTATATTTCCTCTCTTATTTAAAGTTCATCATTTTTTAAGGGATTACTGCGTTGTTGCTCTTCATTAATCTCTTTTCCTTTCCTTTTCCTGATGGACTACAAAAAGTTTTCTCTTCAGTTCAGATTGATTTTATTCATCCAAAGTTCTTGATTATTGTCCGAAATTTCTTCAAAACTCGCCGGAATATTCAAATCAAATTTTGGTATTCCAGCCATGTTTGATCAACTATAAATTGTCTATTCTTTCTTTTGCTTTTGTATTGAGAATCCATGAACAATAATAACCTTATATAGAACAAAGATGGAGGGAAAGCCAAAACAGAGGAGAAAAAAATTAAAAAGCATCCGCGCAACCCCTTTGATGCTTTTAAAATTTTGAAGATTGATTACGGAGTGATTTTAATTAATAACTTAATGATAGAGAAGAGAGAGAAAGTGATATAAAACGAGGGAGATGAGAGGGAGAGATACACTTACAGAGAGAGAGAGAGAGACAGGAAGACGTGGAAAGGTTTTTTTATTAACATTATTTTGTAGCTTAATTGGAGGAGACAGACTACCAACACATAAGGGGCAAATATGAAAATTAGGATTATAAATTAATAATATCCTTAATATGTGTATTTTATATAATAGCAACTAATAAATTAGAATTGAGGGAGTACCATTTAATGCCAACTTGTAAGTTAGTCTTATTTTTGTTTAGATACCGGTATATAAAAAAGTAAGATAGCAATTTCATTACCAAACGATCAAAAGGGGAGTATTATTTTCATATATATTTTTAATATTTTCACACGAAGAAAAAATTTATTGTATACTCATGTGAAAATATATATTAAAAATATATGCGGAAATATCGGTTCATGATTCACGCTAATCTATGTACATTCCATTAAATCATATGCTACCCCATAGAAAATGTATAATAACAAAGTAAGAGGAAAATGAGACTCCTTTTTTCCGTTTTTATTTGTTTCTCTTTTTTGTGTGCTTGTTTTCTGGTCTCATTGTTTCTACTCAACCAAGAACCAACAAATTAAGAGCCATAAATCATGCAAAAACACACCTTCCCTTTCCTTTTTCTAACATGTTGGGATTTCTTTTTAATAGGGAACTTACATTTTTATATTTATTTTTGATATTTCTACATTGTTATCTCTCACATCAGCAAACAATAGGTCCCACCTTCATGTGAGAGATAACCATGTAAAAATGTCAAAAATAAATATAAAAATAGTGTTCCCCTTTTAATATACTACAAATTTGGACAAGAAACTGATATTTTCACATGTTAAAATAATATTTTCACTTAAATCTGTTTCATGTGAAAGTGAAACCCAATCAGTATTCTTCTAATAAGAATCGAGTAAAATAATCAATTAATTTCCATTTGGATACTAATTTATATAGCTGATTAGTGGACAATTTGAATTTACAACACAAACATAAATGAAATTTTCTTGTCCTTGTGTATTACAATGTTATTCAGTTACTAGGGTTAATCTACGATCATAAAGTTGCACAATTTTTTTTTATATTAGAATCTATCCGCAAATTCAAATTGAGAGGCACAAGTTAAAAGTGACTTATTGCTGGTGACAAACACTTGTAATACACAAATATTGTTACATATTACAAATACAAAGACTGCAGTGCAGCTATCTCAAGCTCATATCAGGATCATCTTCATCGTCGGGGTCTAAATCACTCGACAGCCTAAATTTCTTTCCATCTCTTGGCCCTGTTCTTCCCTTCTTTGGTTTTCCCCTAGAGAAGAAACAAACCGAATGGCACAAATATTCACATACTAAAAAATGTGTATTTAGAAACCTATGGCATAATTCCTGAAATATCAACGAGAATATAATCTTTGTATTGACAAAAAGATTTAGAATTTGGGTTTCAAGGGATGGGATGTGTACTTACGGTCCATTGGTAGCTAAGGCTCCACCCTTGGGCCGACCTTGACCCATATCTGACTTTCCATCTACAGTGAAAGAAAGAAGGGAGAAGGGTTACCAATCAAGGTAAAGGGAAATAATAATCTTATCCATATTATGAGCTCACCTTCTCGTCCAATTCCTAGCTCTTCTGCCTACATAAACAAAACAAAGTGAAGTCCAACAATGTATAATCTGACTAACAAATTCCAAGTTCATGTGAAGTATTCAAGCAATTCTAAACATATTTTTAATTCCCAAAACAGGAGTAGAAAATTATATTGCAGTACACCAAGAGGATGAGAAAGGTGTCAATTGAAGAAAAATTACGTAATCCAGAAAAGTTGTTATCCACTAATAAGAAAGTAGTTATTTCAAGGAAAAAAATATAACACAAGCACCATGTGAGACACTGATGAATCAAAATAGAATACTCGTAACCATAGTTCAAAAAAAAAGACACACAATGCTATCTTCAACACTCGACAGAAGAAGGCCATTGCATTACTAACTGAAGAATTTAATTTATAATTAAGAATTTGAAACAGTCAAAAAGGTGTCAGATCCATTATCTCAGCCAGTATAGTGTCCTTCCAATAGATGAGTTAGTTATCTTATGCTTCGTTTGTTTGGAAATTGAAAACAGTGACGAAAATGAAAGGTGAAGTAAAGCAATATAAAACTCGCATGGCACATAAAACAATAGACCCCCTTTATAAAATCAAAGTTTTAGTACAAGGTTTTTAAATTCTGCAGTACATTGGTCATGTATTCTTTGATGTACGAGCCAAGAACATAAATATATGACTACTCGTAACAAAAGACAGTATAACACTATGCTGAAAATTAGATATTATAAAATAAGCTCTGAGAAATAAATATTCAATACGTACTGCAGGAGAGGTAACTGATGACAGTGAAAAGAGCCTATCCTCAAGCTGAAACTTTTTGGATCTCTTTAGGCTGCGCTACAATGTTATAAGAACTTTGTCACTAAAAAGTTGAACCAATAAATTCTTCTTATGAAGAAATAGAGTGTCAGAAAAACTTATTATTGCAGTAAATATGTGAGAATCAGTAGTGCAGATACCAGGAGTTACTTGCAGAGCTGCTATTGATCTAATTATAGCAATCATCAAACCAACGGAAATGACACTATATTAAGAAGTTGTTATCGATGATTGGAATTGCAGGGATTATTTACATAATTAAATTTCACGGCAGAAGCAAATGATCTCCTTAGTGACGCCCACACATAGTTTACTATTGGAGTACCTCGTGTGCATTGTTTGTAGGGTATTGCCCACACCTGGTAGTTTATCCAATGAATACCTAAGGGTAGTGGCTGCAAGTTCTACCATCATAATTACCTTCTGTCTTTTTTTTCCTTTTTTAGACAAGTCACGTATATGAAAAACTTTAATCAATATCATAAAGCCTAGTTCAAATGTCTTGAGCTTATTCCAGCAACGAATTCCCCTTTGCTTGATGTCCTGAATTTTTGAAGTATAGTTATTTCTAAAGTGCCATGATATCAATCCACGTTTTTTCTAGTATTTTCCATTGACTTCCCGAATGTACATCAGAATTGAAGATTCTGTCAGATAGGTTATCATAATTTTTTACTCAAATCCTACAGAAAAACAAAAAAAAATGGTATCTTCCTAGAGAAATGCTTACACTATGTTTATTCAGGCTGCGATAACCGATATCTTATGCATAGTGATTATTCCTCAGTTTCACAAGATGCTTCAAGCAAAGGGTACCATGTAAAAAGCATTCAAAACCATGATATAGAAAGTTAATTAGAATTTTCGGATGTAAAATTTCGTAACTCAGGCATGTAGATTCCATGATAATGAGAAACCTCTATGTCATCACTTAACCAATAATGCAACTCATAGCACTGTTCTAGGATAGAGGCCATAACCGATTATTGAGAAGGCAGCATTGCTCATCTTACTCATCCAAACTGCGAAGTATCAAATTGATGGTTTAATATTAGGTACCATAAGCCCCATTAACATAACATTGTAAAGGTGCATATACAGTATTAATATGGCGAATTACCTAATTATATATATTATATTTTAGTAACTAGTATACGACAAGTGACATTCTAGTATGTAATGGTTTTAGGTTAAGGACAACAAAATTGAATGAGCGCAGAGCGACTTTTGCAAAGGTAGGACCAGAAACAAAAACAGGTGATACTTGATCGCAGGTAAATAAAGATAGAAGGGCAGCTTTTGATATCTTGTATGACTATACAGAGGTAAATCAAGAAGTGCATTATCCATGTAAATTGAGGGTAATGCGAATAAAATAGAGGATGCTTCTGAAGTTTGACTTATCGAGTCTTTGTAAGTTATGATCTAAATAATGGAGATTCATACAAGATAGTAAAGAGTCTAGCTAGAGTTTAAGATGCGAGATATTTGATACTAAAGAAACAATGTCTCCATAGAATGAGCAATTATTACATTTAGAATATCGAGATAGACGAACAGAGTCGCAAGAAAATCTACAATCAGAAACAATATCCATTCAAAGGAATTTAAAAGTGGCATTGGTAGAAGATATAAGGAAAAGAGACCAACGGTAATCATCTGGTAATAGCAAACATCAATCAACATACTAGTTAATGTCATCTTGGATACAACCAAGGTTGGAAAAAGAATATGATCATCTTGGATCCAACCAAGGTTTAGAGTCTTGGACTCTATTAGATTTAACTGGAAAAGAAGGGTTCACGTAGATCTAGTCAAATCAATTTGTTTTGAGTTCCATCCAATGCAGCATACTGAACACCAAATTTTTCTTAGATAAAGAAGGATAACCCTCAAATGGCAGTCCACCAAGTTAGTCATACACGAGCAGACCTAGGATAATTACTGATGGGGCCAATACTTATGTGCTGAGGATGAGGAAGGGGGTGGGGGAAGTACATTTTAAGGCCATATTTAAAATTTATGCTAAATTATATAGTTTAGAAAGAAAAAAAATTGCGCAACTTTGGAAGGGTCATCATCACGCATAAAGTATATGTTAGTCAGCCCCTGGTTTGATGTAGACATGAGGTGGAGCTCAAAACTTACCACATCACATTCTTGTTATGCTAATATTGTTACACAATTAAGGAAAAACTAACCAGCTCCTTCTGTTCTCTTCCCTCGACAAAATCATAGTGTCTAGCACAAAAATGTTACCAACAAATCCCTTAATTCTCATATTTCAGTCAATTTGTATACTATCGTCCTTGCAAAGATAAACATTTCTGCTGAAATAACTTCAAAAGAAAAGTTTAATTTTGTTTTAAGACACTGAACTTTACAGAGCTTAAATGACCAAATCATTTAGTATAAGAAATAATAGAATGTAAAACAGAAAAAGAAACAATGCACGAGGAAAAAAAACATAGGACAACATCTAGAGCTGCATACTTTGTGGTGTTTTTTGTTGAAGAAAGAAAGCCTTCAAAACCTTTCCAAATATTCCCAAAATTGCTTGATTCTTGTAAGTAGCTGGTCTCTAACTCATAAACCTACAATATAACCCAACACACTTAACTCGTATCTCAACTTATAGTATAATTTCTGCATGAAACAACCAAATTTACAATAACTTAAACGGGAAATCATAAAAGTTGGAGTAGAGCTCATCCTGTAAAATTCGGAGTGCATTTATCATTTCACTAATTTAAACTTATATCTCAAAATTATCAAACTATATATACATAACTATATATAAATAAAACAGTATACTTGTTTCTCGATAGTACGAAGCTCTTCCTGAAGCTTCTGTCTCTTGGCGACTAGAGATGTAAGCATGGCCTTAGGGTTTGAACCTCTTTGCCCTGAAACCACCAAAAAAGACGAAAACTTTATTATTCAGAAGATTCAACGATTGCATGAGAATGATGGAATTGAGCAAAAAGGGGATAAATATTGGTGTTTTACCTTGAGAATCCATTGTACGCACCAAATTCAGACCAGAGAAAACTGTAATTTGAATTCAACAAGTATGAATAGCTGAAATTTAATCGGTTTTGGGTGAAATAATATAAAATTGAAAGGAATGATTGATGTATACTTCGGCTCAAGTAGTAGTTCAAACCCCTCCCCAAATTAGAAAAAAATAAATAATTGGCAAAAAGGGGTTTTAACGAGACTCGCAATAAGTTTTCAACACTAAATTTTAAAAATAAGCACTAACCAACTCAACTAATTAAAATTTATAAATTAAATTATTCCGTAAAATTAAATGGACGGCCATCTAATTTTTTCTCACGTCAACACATAAAAAAATTAAAACATTGTTTATTTGAAAAAAAAGAAAAAAATTAAAACATTGTTTATGGAGAAAAAGTTAAAAAAATAAAATTGCTTGAAAAAATAGAAGAAATAAATCAAAACAATAGACTTTTGGTTTCCTTCTCCTTTGTATAACTCTTCTCCTTCATTTTAGATATTCTTTTTCTTCATCTGAGTTTTTACTGTTCGGAAATGACTCATAACTTGGTCAAATCAACCAACATATAAATCATTTATTACTATTCGTCGGTTTGGGAATGATTTATTTTTCTATTTATAAGCAGTGACGGAATCAGAATATTTATAAAGGGGGTCAAAATACATTAGTAAAAAAATTATTTATTAACGCTTGAAGTATTTCTTTTAAATTCATTTTATCCAATTATAGTATTTCACAACATCCTATTCCAACCATTGTCAACTTTTGAGTTGTGAGTCTAATGACTTTAAATATATATATATATATATATATATATATATATATATATATTAATTTTTTCCGAACTATGAGACTATTAATCAGATTTTGAAATTTTTAATCAATTGATTAGCTATTTTTATAGATAAATTACAAATTATAATGTTATATATTCAAAACCTTATATTGTGGTTCATGGGATTAATTAGTTTGAAAGAATGAATTTTAGTAACAAAAACAAAAAAAATAAAAGAAGACAGATTTAATAATCTTGATAGGATAGAACTATGGTCACTATAGTACGTAGGATCCAAAAAAAATTATTTTATTTCTTTAGTTTTTTTATTTTAATTAATTTACAGAGAGAATTGTTATCACTATTTTTTGTCTCACTTTGATGATAAAGGAAAAATAAAAAAAATCAAAGGAGAAAAGGAACTCCAATGGAGACACTAATTTTGACTTTAAGCAAGGATAAAAATCACTGAATAATTTTTATTGGGATGAAAATGAGATGATATTTGTTTTTCCCGCCCCAATCCCCATCCTCATCCTCATCCTCATCCTCATCCTCATCCTCAAATAGTTATGGATTAATTAAATTATTATTTATACTATTATATATTATATAATTAAAATTGTAATTCTATGTATGTGCACACCTAGAGGGGGGGTGAATAGGTGTTTAAGCTAAAAGTGATAAACGGTGAAAACTTTTTGAAATTTTCTGCAACAGGTATAATTCAGACAGCTACGCCTGTCTGCTTTAGCTTATGTTCTTTGTTTCTTATTATCAGACAGCTAGACCTGTCTGTGTCTGGATTAGTGGCGTGAATAACAAAAAGTACAGAACGTGAATGACAATTAAAGAGATAAACAGAAGTAAAAATCACACCAAGATTTTTACGTGGTTCAGCCCCTATCCTCTACCTAGTGGCGTAATCCACGTCCAATCCCAACTAGGATTGGAGACTCTTTTTATTACTATTTAAACCTCAATACAAAAATTACTCCATGTTACAAAGAAGCCTCAAATCTGATGTTGGACACCTATGCCCCCTTTTTGCACCTCTGCAACTTGTACACCACTGCACCTCTTCTCACCTCTGAGACCCTTGAGCCTTCTATGAACAGACAAAGAAAAACCTTAAGCCAAAACTATGCTTTAGTTTGGTTTACAAAGAATGAATAGAATAAATTTCCAGCACAAAAGAATATAAAAGATTACAATAGATGGCTGGAATATTGCAGTTGAAGTGCTCTGATATAGTATGTCAACTTGATTGTAGATTTTCGAGTTCTTCCTGTTCAGCCGAAGAGAAGTAGTATATATAATAACACAAGCAATGGCTACAAAATATGTTAGCTAAGAAATCTCATTCCTATTAAAGTGACTCCACGATTTCAGCAAATATGAATAGGAAAAATTCTGCGCCAACTGCCAACTATTTGTAGCTAAAATAAAGGAATGAACCTCTTATACCCAGTCAACTATTTTGAACAAGAGAGTAACAAGGAGATAAGATAAGACTTTAAAAAAAAACTTCTGTAAACTCCCTTTTCAAATAGAATACTAAGTACAACTAATGTGGGCTCCACTAAGCAAGATAAAATCCTTAATTAAAATAGCACCCACGAAATACCAACTATCAGCAACAATTGTTCATGAATTAACCATAACCCATGCATTATAATATTATAACCCATTAATCCATGCATATTTAATATTATAATAACACATCATGAACCATTCACACTTCTAATATACTTAAATTAGTCATCAATCAAAACATCATATAATCAAAAACTAACATTCTCCCCCTTTTTGATGATGACAATTTATGCAGTACTTTAACCAACATATGCTCCCTCTAACTTTAAGCTCCCCCTAAATTTATGCATATTAGATTTCCATAACAGATAGGAAAACAAATAACAAATAAGGGAGACATATAAATAATCCCATGCAACACATAGATATCATATCCCAAATTAAAAATAGTTAACCAATAGCATCATTAGTAGCATAGTCTAATATATCCAAAAACCACAGTAAGTATCATCTCCTTATCCCCTTGTACTTCTCTCCCTTTGGCATTATCAAAAAGATGGGAGTCAAGCAGCTTCATCTGTAGCAGTCTCATAGAGAACATCATCAAGTTTCTTGTCAAATTCTTGGATTTTAACCACATATTCGTTGTGTTGAGAGACCAACACTTCTATTCGTCTGGAGACATAATCAACCTTGTTGTTCAATTCTTGAATTTGTGTGGAGACTGTTTGAAGGGCAGAGTCAAACCGAGTGCCCATATCATGGATAAGTTGAAAAAGATTAGAAATTTGAACATTTGAAGGAGGATCAGAGGAATCTGGTACAGTAGAATTAGGAATAGGAGAAGAGTTTGGAGATGGTGGAGTTGAAGTAGGAACCTTCTCATCATCCCAACATAATGTCCCAGCAGAATTCACAGTCAATTTAGATTGAGACAGGATATATTTATCAATCACATCAGAAATTTGGACGACATCTTCATTGACAAAAGAGATTCCAAAGTGTGCAAGAATTTTGGTAATAAAACCCCCATAAGGAAAACACTTTGTTTTATTTGTCAAACAACTCTCCATGTGCTTTATCATAAGTAAGGCCAAATTAAACTTTGTTCCAGAGATGATTAAAGCAGAAAGAATTAAGTCTTGATACATCATATTGGACCAACCCCCATTACGAGGAACTAAATTAGCACGAATGATTTTATGAATAACATTATTCAACGGAGTAGTTTCAACAACAGTGGGTAACCCAATAAATTCAGCAGAAGAAAACTCTTTCACAATCCTTAACTGTTCAAGGACAGTTAAATTTTCAAACTCTAAAGGCCCCTTGAGTGTGAAAGGACAAAAACTAGAGCATGGAATATTAAGAATGGAACCCAATGCAGTAGAATCAATGATCAATGTTTTGTTTTTAACAAAAGTTTTGATGACATCATCATTGACAGACATATTCCCAAAAAATTGTTTAATGAAAGTGGGATAGGCATATTTGGGTGGACTCAACATAGCAGAGAGGTTCACTTTTTCAAATAAAGTTGTGACCCCAATTTGTTGGAATAGGGAATGATCAACTGATTTCCCAAACACAATCGTTTTATTGATCATAAGATCCTGAAAACGCAGAGCATAACTAGAAGAAGTAAAAATGAGAGGAGTACCATGTGATTGAGGAGAAGGAGAAATCAGTGAGTCAGAAGAATCGGGGATAATGATGGGTTCGGTCGATTTCCCTTTTAAACGCGAAGAAGTGCCCTTCCTCTTCATAGACTCCTTCGACAAAACCCCCAAATCATTTGAAAGTCGCGTGATAAGCCGATTCGAGCGCCTTCGTGAGGAGTGAGTTGGGATATCTTTCGTGTTTTGAGTAGATTCTCTGCCGGTGTTGACCACATGTCCGCCACGAGTTTTAGCCATGGAAAACTCTTTGAAAAACCTTAGATTGTAAGAAGAAAGATGGAGTACGAAGAGAGAGAAACACGCTGAGAGAGAACAGAGAGATTAGCACGGTGGGAGATAAAAATCAGAAGAGTCCTTTGATATACCCAGTTCGCGCTAAAAATATTTCGGCTATTTTCCAACAGTGCCCCTCCTCAGCATATATATTATTATTATATATATAATTTTTTATTTTTTATTTTTTTATATATATATTAAAATTAAATACTAAAGGCAAACAAAAATATATATTAAAATTAAATTCAAAAAAAAAAAATTAAGCACAAACAGACATCCCAAGTTCTCTTCTCAATGTACAAAAACGTTCATCACTTAAAGGTTTTGTAAAAATGTCAGCCAATTGATGTTCAGTAGGGACAAATACTAACTTAATTAATCCTTTAGCAACATTATCTCTCAAAAAATGATGTCTCACTTCAATATGCTTAGTACGAGAATGAAGCACATGATTTTTAGAAATATCAATAGCACTAGTATTGTCACACATAATGGGCACATTTTCACAAATAACATTAAAATCATGTAACGTTTGTATCATCCACAAAATTTGTGAACAACAACTACCTGCCGCCAAATATTCACCTTCTGTAGTAGACAAGGCTACAGATGTTTGTTTTTTGCTGTGCCAAGCTACAATGCTTTGGCCTAAAAATTCACAAGCACCACTTGTGCTTTTTCTATCAACTTGGCACCCTGCATAATCTGCATCTGAGTATCCAATTAGTTCAAAACTTGGAGATACAGGATAGTATAAGCCTAAATTAATTGTGCCAGATAAGTATTTAAATATTCTTTTTACCGCTTTAAGATGAGATTCTTTTGGTTGAGCTTGAAATCTAGCACACAAGCATACACTATACATAATATCTGGCCTTGATGCAGTTAAATAAAGTAAACAACCAATCATACCTCGAAACATTGTTACTTCGACATCTTTACCTGTTGCGTCTGTAGTAAGCTTGACGGTAGTGCTCATTGGTGTTGATTTTGGTTTGGTATTTTCAAAACCAAATCTCTTCAATAACTCCTTTACATACTTTGATTGGTGAATGTTAATCCCTTCATTGGATTGTTTAATTTGAAGCCCCAAGAAATAATTTAATTCACCCATAAGGCTCATATCAAACTCGTTATGCATACATTGGGAAAACCACTCACACAATGAGTTAGTAGTAGCTCCAAAAATTATGTCATCCACATAAATTTGAACAATTAATAAATCTTTATTTTTGGTTTTAATAAAAAGAGTAGAATCAATTTTACCACGATTAAAACCATTGTCTAATAAAAATTTGCTTAATCTTTCATACCAGGCTCTTGGAGTCTGTTTTAATCCATACAAAGCCTTTTTCAATTTAAACACATGATGTGGATATTTTTCATATTCAAATCCTGGAGGTTGCTTGACATACACTTTGTGACGCCCCCAAAATAGGTATACAACACCTATTCTGAGTCGCCAAAATACATGGTACAGAAACAACTACATCTTTATTATTACAACACAAGAACTGTGAGTTTAAATACAAATATTGTCATTTAGACAATATCCACACTCAAATAAGCCCTCATTACAATTATTGATACATTATTTCACAAAAATAGTGAGGACTACTAAAGTAACTTCTAGAACCATCATTCCATACCCCGACTAGTACTCGCTACATTCTCGCCTCCTGAGAAAAATGGAACAAAAAGGAAAAGGGTGAGCTCAACTAGCCCAGTAAAGAACATTATGACTAAGATAATACAGAACAAATTATCGTTAGTCTTCAACAGGGAAAAATCTAATAGAATACAATAGACAACAAGTTTTAAATCAATAACTGCAGCGGAAACAGCAAACCATTAGAAGAGTCAAGTAGAGAATGAGTTCTACTATCTTCTAAGATTTAAAAGTCCATCATCAATATTTTATCCCTGTAACAACAATCAATAACCATCTTTAATCAAATATTCATCTTTGCACTACAGGCCAAAGATATTCATTTGTATCACCAGTCGGTCATGTTCATCTCAACACCTGTTCATCTTTGCACTACGGGCCAAAGATATTCATCAGTTAATCATTCATCTTTACACTACGGCCAAAGATATTCAGTAATATCATCATTTAGGACTGAGGATGATGAAAAATATATTAAAGAAAACGAATCCAGTGAAACAAAATAACAAATATTAAGGATTCGTATTTCGATTTATCTATGTCCAAAAATACCTTATAATTATTCATAGTGAAGTAGAATTCAAGAATGATCAAAACATGGATACAATCAAAGCTAGTACCCAGAATAGATATTTTGGACGAGAAGAAGAAATTTTATTTTTCGGTGAATAGTAACTCGTGAATAGTAACTCGTGAATAGTAACTCATGAATAGTAACCCCGACGTGAAAAGTTCCAAATTTGATAAAAATTTCTAACCAATATTTCGGCATAATGATATTGAAGAAATAATATCATTTTTGAATAAAATAACATCCCTTACCTCGTACAGACAGTACTTCTGGTCGGAATACCGGTATAAGGCTGAAAGACACTTGCTCTGATGAATAGAAACTCTCAAAGTATCTAAATACTCACAAAATACACTCAATAATCTAGAGAGAAAAAGAGAGAAAACTTGTTTCTGGTGTGATTTTCAATTCTAACTTAGCCCTCTATTTATAGGAAAATGTTAGCACGCCGAAGCAGACTTAACCTGCAACCTGATGGCTTTACCTGCTACTATTCCCACCCACCACATTTGAATAAAAATCTCAGCACATTTCTTCACCAACCAAGAGTGGGGCCCACCAATTCTAGAATTTTCTACCAAAATGATTAACTCCGAAAATTCAACAATTTCTGAACCAGTCATCTCGTAAAATTCATAATAAATCATACGTTCATTTTTAACGGTTCAAAATTTGTGGACATATACTCAACTTATATATGTATAACATATCCAAAAATTACCACGATCCAACGGTCGGATTAAAAATTATAACTCCCGCAAAATATCTCAAAAACCCTGATTTTTAATACCTCCATTCCGACAAAAATACTGATAAAAACCTCAACATTAACTCCTTCATTTTTAACCACAAAAATATATCCCTCATTTATATCCACAAAAATAAATATTTCCTTATCATATGAATCAATAATTAATTATTTACAAATAATATTACAGAATCACATTTATGACAACCAGGCCGTTCCCAGGAAAGAGGGGGCTTTCCAATAAGGATTTCTCCTTACTGGCGCGCAATTAGATGACCAAACCTCTCCTTAGACAGAACTTTCTAGACATTGTCAATAATGTTATCTAATAATATTATTCAAATAATATGAATTATTGATCTGATAATGGGAAATACTGTGTAGTGACAATTATTGAAACAACAGTAATATAAAATATCAACGCAGCAATTATTGAATCAATAAAATAAAATACTGAACAGTAATTACTGTAACCATTATTGAGTAGTGCCTTCTTACGTAAGAATCAATAATTGGTGCAATACAGTGTGCTACTGTGTAACAACGCGTATTACTGTGTTTTAACCCCCGGGTATTCCAACGGTAACAACTACGCCGTTATTAATAAAAACATATACTTGTCGTTTTCTTCATCCAATCGCTTTCCGTTATGGGGCCCACAAAAGACTGCGCCGTCGTACGAATATTCTCCGACAGGAAGAATATTCCACGACCAAACGAATATTCCCCGACAACAATGAATATTTTATAACCACTTGCTTATTTATGCATTTTACCCATAACTAACCTCATTAATCAATTTAACACTTACTATTTCAAAATAATAAATAGAGAGAATTTAAATTTCATTTATTAATAATTTGGGGTCTTACAACCTCCCCTCCTTATGAAATTTCGTCCTCGAAATTGACGTACGTACCTGGTGTTTCGAAAAGATGAGGATACCTCGCTTTCATTTCCGTTTCCAACTCCCAGGTCATTTCCTCAATAGCATGGTTTCTCCACAAAACTTTAACTTGTGGTATGACCTTCGTGCGTAGGACATGCTCCTTTCTATCCAAGATCTTGACAGGTACCTCTTCGTACGTTAAGTCTTCAGCTATCTCGTCCGGTTCTAACTCAATAACGTGGTCTGGGTCTTTCACATATTTACGTAACACAGATATATGAAAAACATTATGAACACGAGACATACTTGGAGGTAACGCAAGTCTATAGGCCACATTTCCTACTCGGTCAAGAATCTGAAATGGACCAATAAATCGTGGATTGAGCTTTCCTCTCTTCCCAAATCTTGTAACTCCTTTCCATGGAGCCACACGCAACAATACATGATCCCCAATGTCAAATTCCACGTCCTTCCGATGAAGATCCGCATAACTCTTTTGTCGATCCTGTGCCGTTTGTATACGTTGTCGAATCGTTTGGATCTTCTCTGTAGTCATGCGTACCAACTCTGGTCCCAACAATGTTGCTTCACCCACCTCGTCCCAGCATACTGGAGAGCGACACTTTCGTCCATATAATGCTTCAAATGGGGCCACACCTATACTTGCCTGATAACTGTTATTGTAAGAGAATTCCACCAATGGTAGGTACTTATCCCAACTCCCTTTGAAATCTAGGACACAAAGTCTTAATAGATCTTCAAGAGTTTGAATAGTCCTCTCTGATTGTCCGTCCGTTTGAGGATGGTATGCCGAACTAAATCGTAAATCTGTGCCCATAGCTTTTTGCAAGCTAACCCAAAATCTTGAAGTGAATCTTGGGTCACGATCCGAAACTATGGATACTGGCATGCCATGCAGTCTCACAATCTCATCTACGTATATACGAGCAAGACGTTCAAGGGAATAAGTCTCCCGTATCGGCAAGAAATGAGCAGACTTGGTTAATCTATCAACAATAACCCAAATAGCATTTATGCCTTGAGAAACCGTGGGAAGACCCGTAACGAAATCCATGGTAATGTGTTCCCACTTCCATTTCGGAATCTCAAGTGGTTGCAATGGACCCTTTGGTACTTGATGTTCCGCCTTTACACGTTGACAAGTTAAACACCTCGAGATAAACTTTGCAATCTCTCTCTTCATATTATTCCACCAAAATGTATGTCGTAGATCACGATACATTTTGGTACTTCCAGGATGGATTGCAAATGGTGTATTGTGTGCTTCCATCATGATCTTGTACTTCAAATCAGAATTGTTAGGAACACAGAGTCTAGAGTGAACTCGAAGTATTCCTTCTTCATCGATTCTTGCTTCTGGAATAGAACCTTCTTGCACTTTCTTCTTCATACGCATCAGCTCTATGTCCGTAGCTTGAGCAGCTTTAACTTTATCGATTAAAGTCGGTTCTACTCGTATATTTGATATCATCATGTGGGTACTTGGAGCCTTCATCTCTATCTCCATCCTTTGCAAGTCATACAAAATGGGCCTTTGTGTTAACAACATTGCACTCGTACCCGCATATGATCTTCTACTCAATGCGTCAGCTACTACGTTTGCTTTTCCAGGATGATATTGGATGGTATGATCGTAATCTTTCAACAGCTCGAGCCAACGTCGCTGCCGCATGTTGAGTTCCTTTTGGGTGAAGAAATATTTAAGGCTTTTATGATCTGTATAGATCTCCACTTTCTCCCCATACAGGTAGTGTCTCCAGATCTTCAACGCGAAAACTACTGCTGCCAACTCCAAATCATGAGTAGGATAATTCCTCTCATATTCTTTGAGTTGTCGCGAGGCATAGGCTATGACTTTCCCATGTTGCATGAGAACACATCCTAACCCTTTGCCTGAAGCATCACTGTAGATAACAAATCCATCCGAACCAGATGGTATTGTCAGAACAGGTGCCGAAATGAGTCTCCTCTTAAGCTCTTGAAAACTCTTCTCGCATTCCTCGCTCCATACGAATTTGATATCTTTCCGAGTCAGCTGAGTTAACGGGGTAGCGATTCGAGAAAACCCTTCCACGAATCTTCGATAATAACCAGCTAAGCCTAGAAAGCTACGTACTTCGGTCACCGTCTTTGGTTGCTCCCAACTTTGTATTGCTTCAATCTTCGCCGGGTCAACAGATACTCCATGTTTTGACACCACGTGCCCTAGGAAAGCTACTTCCTCAAGCCAGAACTCGCATTTCTTCAACTTGGCATATAACTTATTTTCACGCAGCCTTTGGAGTACCAGCTTCAAATGATGCTCATGATCTTCACGGCTTTTGGAATATATGAGGATGTCATCAATAAAGACAACAACGAACTGATCCAAATAATCCTTAAATACTCGGTTCATCATATCCATGAAAGCCGCAGGAGCATTAGTCAATCCAAAAGACATAACTAGGAACTCATAATGCCCGTACCGAGTTCTGAAGGCAGTCTTTGGAATATCCTCAGTTTTAACCTTCAGCTGATGATATCCAGAACGAAGATCGATCTTTGAAAAGAATTGTGCTCCTTGTAACTGGTCAAACAGGTCATCAATACGAGGTAGCGGATACCTATTCTTAATAGTGACATGGTTTAATTCCCGGTAATCAATACAAAGTCGCATACTCCCGTCTTTCTTCTTTACAAATAAAACAGGAGCACCCCAAGGAGATGTACTAGGACGAATGAAACCGATGTCCAACAACTCTTGTAGTTGGACCTTTAACTCCTGAAGTTCAATAGGAGCCATTCGATATGGGGTTTTAGAAATGGGCTTTGTACCAGGTTCAAGATCAATAAAGAATTCAATTTCTCGTTCCGGGGGTAGACCGGGAAGTTCTTCAGGAAATACGTCAGGAAAGTCAATAACAACAGGAATATTATTCAAATTTGACGTGTCTTTATTCAAATCCATAACATGGGCTAAGAAAGCTTGACATCCGTTTTTTAATAAACGAATGGCTTTATGGCTTGATATAACAGTGATTGATTTTAATGGCTTAGTTGTTTGAATTCGTACAACAGGTTGGTTAGGAATATGAAAACTAACAACCTTACGAAAACAATCAATTTTGGCATGATGAGTAGTTAGCCAATCAATCCCTAAAATCACATCAAAAGCAAGTATCTTTAAAGAGATAAGGTCAACAGGTAAGGTGATGGTACCAACTTGGATCACACAAGATTTATAAACAGTGGATGTGATGAAAGTTTCTCCTAACGGAGTCTCCACAGATAAATCAAAGTCTAACTTCTCCGGAGTCAAGTTTAAACGTTGAGCACAAGCAGGAGAGATAAAAGAATGGGTAGAACCGGTATCTAATAAGGTATAAACTTCGCATGAATTTATGATTAGCTTACCCGTGATCACCTCGTTTGGGTTCCTCGCATGTTGACCAGTCACGACAAACGCTCTTCCAGGAACCGTTGACTTTATCTTTTCTGGGACAGCTTTTTGAGTCACCATCCCCGCTGGACTTGGTTTTGCTACAGTGCAATCTCGAGCGATATGTCCTTCCTTTCCACAATTATAACATACCTTAAACTGTTGTGGGCAGTTTGGGCTGATATGTCCTTCTTTTCCGCACTTATAGCATATAACCGGTGGTCGTTCTCCTCCCTTGGAACCAATTGCTGTTGGTGCTGACGTCTTCGTATTGTCATTGTTGAATCTCCTCTTTTTAAAATCTCCTCCCGACTCGCTTCTTCTATTTTCATAGCCACGATTACCACCAGAGTGGTTGCCGTTCTTGTCTGTATTTTTCTTTCTCCGCTGGTTATCATTGTTCTGATGACTGCTGTCACCGATATGATCCTGGTTGTGATCCCTCAGTTGACCGTACTCGTTATCTCGCTCTAATAATTGAGCCCTGTTGACAACATCTGAATAGAGAGAAAATTTATGAGAAATGAGATATTGACGTATGCCGGGTTTCAAACCTCTCAGAAACATCCTCGTCATACGTTCCTCATTCTCCACCAAATGAGGTGCAAACCTGGACAACTCTGCAAACTTTGCCTCGTACTGAGATACCGTCATATTATTCTGCTCTAGTCTAATAAACTCTACCTCCTTCATATGACGAATACTTTCAGGAAAGTACTTGTCATTGAACAGTTTTTGAAATGTCTCCCAAGACATGCTGAGTGCGGTTGGATGGGTACGCTTCACAGACTCCCACCAGTAATCTGCCTCGCCACGGAACATAAAGGTGGCGAATGGAACCTTCTGTTCCTCCGTGCATCCCAAGACATCGAATATCTTGGTAATTTGCTTGACCCACGTTTCCGCCATGATCGGATCCGGCTTTCCCTTAAATTCTGGTGGTCCCAATTCTTTGAACTGTTTGGCTGTGACAAACCGTGAATTGCTATCATTTCCTCCTGTATTTTGAACACGAGTCTCCCTTGTCTGGTTTTGCATGAATTGCAAAAAACTTCTAAACATTCCATCGTTCATCATCTGCTCATTGGTGTTGTTCACAGGAGGAACATTGCCAGCCTGTTGCACGTTCTCCTCGTTGGTAAGCACCGGTGTCTCCACGGTCTCATTTACTCCACTATTAACATTCTCAGTCGACATTCTCAAATACTGCCATAAAACAAGGGTTAATTAAATAAATTAACAAATCACATAATACCCCTATATTATGACTGACCAATAAATAAGCTTAGGTAGGACACACTAGCGAAGGATTCGTCTCTCCCCTCCTAGTTCTATTCCCCGATCTCCGCCAGAGATCATATCCCTAAGCTCTGATACCAACTGTGACGCCCCCAAAATAGGTATACAACACCCATTCTGAGTCGCCAAAATACATGGTACAGAAACAACTACATCTTTATTATTACAACACAAGAACTGTGAGTTTAAATACAAATATTGTCATTTAGACAATATCCACACTCAAATAAGCCCTCATTACAATTATTGATACATTATTTCACAAAAATAGTGAGGACTACTAAAGTAACTTCTAGAACCATCATTCCATACCCCGACTAGTACTCGCTACATTCTCGCCTCCTGAGAAAAATGGAACAAAAAGGAAAAGGGTGAGCTCAACTAGCCCAGTAAAGAACATTATGACTAAGATAATACAGAACAAATTATCGTTAGTCTTCAACAGGGAAAAATCTAATAGAATACAATAGACAACAAGTTTTAAATCAATAACTGCAGCGGAAACAGCAAACCATTAGAAGAGTCAAGTAGAGAATGAGTTCTACTATCTTCTAAGATTTAAAAGTCCATCATCAATATTTTATCCCTGTAACAACAATCAATAACCATCTTTAATCAAATATTCATCTTTGCACTACAGGCCAAAGATATTCATTTGTATCACCAGTCGGTCATGTTCATCTCAACACCTGTTCATCTTTGCACTACGGGCCAAAGATATTCATCAGTTAATCATTCATCTTTGCACTACGGCCAAAGATATTCAGTAATATCATCATTTAGGACTGAGGATGATGAAAAATATATTAAAGAAAACGAATCCAGTGAAACAAAATAACAAATATTAAGGATTCGTATTTCGATTTATCCATGTCCAAAAATACCTTATAATTATTCATAGTGAAGTAGAATTCAAGAATGATCAAAACATGGATACAATCAAAGCTAGTACCCAGAATAGATATTTTGGACGAAAAGAAGAAAATTTTATTTTTCGGTGAATAGTAACTCGTGAATAGTAACTCGTGAATAGTAACTCATGAATAGTAACCCCGACGTGAAAAGTTTCAAATTTGATAAAAATTTCCAACCAATATTTCGGCATAATGATATTGAAGAAATAATATCATTTTTGAATAAAATAACATCCCTTACCTCGTACAGACAGTACTTCTGGTCGGAATACCGGTATAAGGCTGAAAGACACTTGCTCTGATGAATAGAAACTCTCAAAGTATCTAAATACTCACAAAATACACTCAATAATCTAGAGAGAGAAAGAGAGAAAACTTGTTTCTGGTGTGATTTTCAATTCTAACTTAGCCCTCTATTTATAGGAAAATGTTAGCACGCCGAAGCAGACTTAACCTGCAACCTGATGGCTTTACCTGCTACTATTCCCACCCACCACATTTGAATAAAAATCTCAGCACATTTCTTCACCAACCAAGAGTGGGGCCCACCAATTCTAGAATTTTCTACCAAAATGATTAACTCCGAAAATTCAACAATTTCTGAACCAGTCATCTCGTAAAATTCATAATAAATCATACGTTCATTTTTAACGGTTCAAAATTTGTGGACATATACTCAACTTATATATGTATAACATATCCAAAAATTACCACGATCCAACGGTCGGATTAAAAATTATAACTCCCGCAAAATATCTCAAAAACCCTGATTTTTAATACCTCCATTCCGACAAAAATACTGATAAAAACCTCAACATTAACTCCTTCATTTTTAACCACAAAAATATATCCCTCATTTATATCCACAAAAATAAATATTTCCTTATCATATGAATCAATAATTAATTATTTACAAATAATATTACAGAATCACATTTATGACAACCAGGCCGTTCCCAGGAAAGAGGGGGCTTTCCAATAAGGATTTCTCCTTACTGGCGCGCAATTAGATGACCAAACCTCTCCTTAGACAGAACTTTCTAGACATTGCCAATAATGTTATCTAATAATATTATTCAAATAATATGAATTATTGATCTGATAATGGGAAATACTGTGTAGTGACAATTATTGAAACAACAGTAATATAAAATATCAACGCAGCAATTATTGAATCAATAAAATAAAATACTGAACAGTAATTACTGTAACCATTATTGAGTAGTGCCTTCTTACGTAAGAATCAATAATTGGTGCAATACAGTGTGCTACTGTGTAACAACGCGTATTACTGTGTTTTAACCACCGGGTATTCCAACGGTAACAACTACGCCGTTATTAATAAAAACATATACTTGTCGTTTTCTTCATCCAATCGCTTTCCGTTATGGGGCCCACAAAAGACTGCGCCGTCGTACGAATATTCTCCGACAGGAAGAATATTCCACGACCAAACGAATATTCCCCGACAACAATGAATATTTTATAACCACTTGCTTATTTATGCATTTTACCCATAACTAACCTCATTAATCAATTTAACACTTACTATTTCAAAATAATAAATAGAGGGAATTTAAATTTCATTTATTAATAATTTGGGGTCTTACACACTTCCTCATTTAAATAGCCATTTAAAAATACACTTTTCACATCCATTTGATATAATTTAAATTGTCTAAAGCATGCATAGGCTAACAAAATTCGTATGGCTTCCAACCTTGCAACAGGGGCAAAAGTTTCTTCATAATCTATACCTTCTTGTTGATTATAGCCTTGATGTGACAACCCCAAAATAGGTCCATTCCACCCAACCCATTCTGAGTCGTCAAATACATGGTACAGAAAACAACTACAACTTTATTACAACAATTGTCGTGCAAAATACAACAACACATATGCTGTGAGTTTGGATACAAATATATACCAAATGTGACTCATATTCCAACCGTGGACATCACCTCACAATAACACCTTACATAAAGGTATAGTCAAAAACTGTTTTAGAAATTAGAATCTTTGGGAAGTGCTCAAGGAAACCTTCGTACATGGGAGGCCACGCGTCTAGGTTATGATAGATATCATATGGCCACAGAATTATCCTTGGTTGACCCAATAGACCCCAAAGAAAAACGAGAAGATTACTATCATATTCTTCCCAATGGTGAGTCTTCTCTTGACTTATCATTATCTCCACTGTCTCTAATTGAGAATTATACTTCAAACAAACACCAAGATTATATAGGTAGTGCCCATAGATATACTCAGCAAGTGGATGAGCACAACCCTGTCTTATGATGACACGAGGTTGTATGTCATTAGACATCTTGTATGATAGTGACAAAACACCCTTCCAACGTTGGGTTCGCCTCACCCTATTTTCTTCACCAAATATAACTACTAAATGATGACCACCGTTCTATTCCCTTGTTACCCCCGCTCGACCCAGCTACACTCTTATTACCTGAAAGGAATTGTGAAGCAAAAGGGTGAGCACAACTAGCTCAGTAAAGAATATCATGACTAAAGATAATTAAATTATCAATAGCCTTCATCAACAATAAATCAGAGATTTAGAACATATGGTAAATGATAAAAATTTCAACCATAGTTGCAGCGGAACGAGCAATCCATTAGAAGAGTCAAATAGACTATAAAGTCTATTATCTTCTCCATGTTAAAAATCCACCAACAATATTTTATCCATGTAACATCACTCAACAGTTCCTTTCCACAATCATATGAATAACTCATAATCATAATTGTGACTATAAATTTTTCTTCGCACCCAGGACGAAGAATATTTTCATCACCTGTCTTTACCTGAAACATCAAAGATCATGGTTATACCAAATCACAGTTCCTGTTTATAATCATACTAACAAATCCATCTTTGCACTACGGGCCAAAGATATTCATCAACAAACCATCTTTGCACTACGGGCCAAAGATATTCAACAACAGTTCATCTTTGCACTACAGGCCAAAGATATTCATCAACAGGCCATCTTTGCACTACATGCCAAAGATATTCATCAACAATTCATATTTGCACTACAGGCCAAATATATTCATATCTCAAAGAAATATATAATCATTTCAGAATTTATATAAACAATAATTATAACCATGTTGATCAATTCACCTTTGCACTTAAGCTTAAGATATTCAATTATAAATTCAATGGTCATGATCATACCAGTCACAATTCAACTTTGCACTACAGGCCAAAGAGAACCCTAGTCATGATCATACCAATAATCTACCCATCTTTACACTCCAGTGAAAGAGAATTTCAACATCAGGGTTATAAAAATGTTATATATGATGATAAAAATAATATGATCAACATATAGTTTTAATCTCAAGAGTAATATTCGTAACTCATGAATAGTAACTCGTGAATAGTAACTCATGAATAGTAACCCCGACACAAAAGATAGAAATTCCACAATAAAATCCATACCAATATTTCGGTATAATGATATTGAAAGAATAACATTACTTAAATTTATAAACAATTTATTTTAATTGTTTACACTTTACTAATTAATGCATTTAATCATCATAAAATGCCAACTCTTACAATTTCATCATCAATAACCAAAACCCTCATCAAAAATCTGCATATACCTCATATAGGATTCTCAAGCCATAAAATCCTATTTTCCAATTTTCTTTCTTCACAAAACATATTTAATTCATTTACTCATAACTAGACCATTTTCATGAAAAATACCAAATCAGTTCCAAAAATATTTCTTTTCTGGGATTTAGCATAATATAGTCCCATAGTGAACATATATTTTTCTCAGAATTTTTAAAAGTCATTTACTATTTTTCATATGGCCAAAATAGCCGAATATTTAGACATTTATCAAAAATTGTACTTTTGTCTAAAAATTCTGAAATTTACAGAGTATACTTCTATCATATACATGTACTCCCAATAAAAATTTCATCAATTTTGGAGTTAACCACAAGGAATTATAAGCGGTTACTTTTAAAATAGTCTTTTCTCATAAAATTCATAACTCTCAATCTATACATCCAAAAATCACCATTTTTGGACACAATCAATAAAACTCATCAAAATATCATTTCAAATTTTTCCAGAATTTTTGAAGTTCAGAAAAATTACGAAACTGAAAATCATAACAACCCTTAAAATCCCTTAATATCCCTTACTATCCCTTACCTCAAAAGAGCAGTACTTCTGACTGGATATCGGATATGATGCTGAAGGAAACTTGCACTGATGAATAGCAACTCACCAAGTATCTAAAAACTCACAAAATATGCTTCATAATATAGAGAGAGAAAGAGAGAAAGCTTATGTTTCTGGTGTGATTTTCAATTCTAACTTAGCCCTCTATTTATAGGAAAATTTTGGTAGGTTTGACCTGCAACCTGATGGCTTTACCTGCTACTATTCCCACCCACCACATTTGAAATATAATTCAGCACATTTCTTCACCAACCACAAGTGGGGCCCACCAATTCTAGAATTTTCCACCAAAATGATAAACTCCGAAAATTCAACAATTTCTGAACCAGTCATCTCGTAAAATTCATAACAAATCATACGTTCATTTTTAACGGTTCAAAATTTGTGGGCATATACTCAACTTATATATGTATAACATATCCAAAAATTACCACGATCCAACGGTCGGATTAAAAATTATAACCCCCGCAAAATATCTCAAAAACCCTGATTTTTAATACCTCCATTCCGACAAAAATACGGATAAAAATCTCAACATTAACTCCTTCATTTTTAACCACAAAAATATATCCCTCATTTATATCCACATAAAATAAATATTTTCTTATCATATGAATCAATAATTAATTATTCACAAATAATATTACAGAATCACATTTATGACAACCAGGCCGTTCCCAGGAAAGAGGGGGCTTTCCAATAAGAATTTCTCCTTACTGGCGCGCAATTAGATGACCAAACCTCTCCTTAGACAGAACTTTCTAGACATTGCCAATAATGTTATCTAATAATATTATTCAAATAATATGAATTATTGATCTGATAATGGAAAATACTGTGCAGCAACAATTATTGAAACAACAATAATATAAAATATCAACGCAGCAATTATTGAATCAATAAAATAAAATATTGAACAATAATTACTGTAACAATTATTGAGTAGTGCCTTCTTACGTAAGAATCAATAATTTCAAAAATACTGTGCAATACCGTGTGCTACTGTGCAATAACGCGTATTACTGTATTTTAACCACGGGTATTCCAACAGTGTTAACGGTAACAACTACGCCGTTATTTGTAAAAACTCAAATTTGTCGTTTTCTTCACCCGACAGTTATTCGTTATGGGGCCCACAAATAGCTGCGCCGTCGTACGAATATTCCCCGACAGAAAGAATATTCCACGACCAAACGAATATTCCCCGACAACAATGATTATTTTATAACCACTTGCTTATTTTGAAAAAATTTCATATATCACCCTTAACTTTAACTTTTATCAATTTAACCATTTACTGAATAGTAATTATAAAAAAATTGAATACTTTTATTTCATAAAATTCGGGGTCTTACAATCTCCCCTCCTTATGAAATTTCGTCCTCGAAATTTACGTACCTGGTATTTCAAAGAGTTGAGAATACCTTCCTTTCATTTCAGATTCCATCTTCTCTGTCATCATAATTTCTCCATTGCTCATCTCCTGTATTTCAAATATCATTCTAGAATACAGCTTCAAAACAAGGGTTAATTTAACAAATTAACATATCACATAATATCCCGATATTATGACTGACCAACAAATAAGCTTAGGTAGGACACACTAGCGAAGGATTTACTCATCTCTCCCCTCCTAGTTGTATTCCCCGATCTCCGCCAGAGATCATATCCCTAAGCTCTGATACCACCTGTGACAACCCCAAAATAGGTCCATTCCACCCAACCCATTCTGAGTCGTCAAATACATGGTACAGAAAACAACTACAACTTTATTACAACAATTGTCGTGCAAAATACAACAACACATATGCTGTGAGTTTGGATACAAATATATACCAAATGTGACTCATGTTCCAACCGTGGACATCACCTCACAATAACACCTTACATAAAGGTATAGTCAAAAACTGTTTTAGAAATTAGAATCTTTGGGAAGTGCTCAAGGAAACCTTCGTACATGGGAGGCCACGCGTCTAGGTTATGATAGATATCATATGGCCACAGAATTATCCTTGGTTGACCCAATAGACCCCAAAGAAAAACGAGAAGATTACTATCATATTCTTCCCAATGGTGAGTCTTCTCTTGACTTATCATTATCTCCACTGTCTCTAATTGAGAATTATACTTCAAACAAACACCAAGATTATATAGGTAGTGCCCATAGATATACTCAGCAAGTGGATGAGCACAACCCTGTCTTATGATGACACGAGGTTGTATGTCATTAGACATCTTGTATGATAGTGACAAAACACCCTTCCAACGTTGGGTTCGCCTCACCCTATTTTCTTCACCAAATATAACTACTAAATGATGACCACCGTTCTATTCCCTTGTTACCCCCGCTCGACCCAGCTACACTCTTATTACCTGAAAGGAATTGTGAAGCAAAAGGGTGAGCACAACTAGCTCAGTAAAGAATATCATGACTAAAGATAATTAAATTATCAATAGCCTTCATCAACAATAAATCAGAGATTTAGAACATATGGTAAATGATAAAAATTTCAACCATAGTTGCAGCGGAACGAGCAATCCATTAGAAGAGTCAAATAGACTATAAAGTCTATTATCTTCTCCATGTTAAAAATCCACCAACAATATTTTATCCATGTAACATCACTCAACAGTTCCTTTCCACAATCATATGAATAACTCATAATCATAATTGTGACTATAAATTTTTCTTCGCACCCAGGACGAAGAATATTTTCATCACCTGTCTTTACCTGAAACATCAAAGATCATGGTTATACCAAATCACAGTTCCTGTTTATAATCATACTAACAAATCCATCTTTGCACTACGGGCCAAAGATATTCATCAACAAACCATCTTTGCACTACGGGCCAAAGATATTCAACAACAGTTCATCTTTGCACTACAGGCCAAAGATATTCATCAACAGGCCATCTTTGCACTACATGCCAAAGATATTCATCAACAATTCATATTTGCACTACAGGCCAAATATATTCATATCTCAAAGAAATATATAATCATTTCAGAATTTATATAAACAATAATTATAACCATGTTGATCAATTCACCTTTGCACTTAAGCTTAAGATATTCAATTATAAATTCAATGGTCATGATCATACCAGTCACAATTCAACTTTGCACTACAGGCCAAAGAGAACCCTAGTCATGATCATACCAATAATCTACCCATCTTTACACTCCAGTGAAAGAGAATTTCAACATCAGGGTTATAAAAATGTTATATATGATGATAAAAATAATATGATCAACATATAGTTTTAATCTCAAGAGTAATATTCGTAACTCATGAATAGTAACTCGTGAATAGTAACTCATGAATAGTAACCCCGACACAAAAGATAGAAATTTCACAATAAAATCCATACCAATATTTCGGTATAATGATATTGAAAGAATAACATTACTTAAATTTATAAACAATTTATTTTAATTGTTTACACTTTACTAATTAATGCATTTAATCATCATAAAATGCCAACTCTTACAATTTCATCATCAATAACCAAAACCCTCATCAAAAATCTGCATATACCTCATATAGGATTCTCAAGCCATAAAATCCTATTTTCCAATTTTCTTTCTTCACAAAACATATTTAATTCATTTACTCATAACTAGACCATTTTCATGAAAAATACCAAATCAGTTCCAAAAATATTTCTTTTCTGGGATTTAGCATAATATAGTCCCATAGTGAACATATATTTTTCTCAGAATTTTTAAAAGTCATTTACTATTTTTCATATGGCCAAAATAGCCGAATATTTAGACATTTATCAAAAATTGTACTTTTGTCAAAAATTCTGAAATTTACAGAGTATACTTCTATCATATACATGTACTCCCAATAAAAATTTCATCAATTTTGGAGTTAACCACAAGGAATTATAAGCGGTTACTTTTAAAATAGTCTTTTCTCATAAAATTCATAACTCTCAATCTATACATCCAAAAATCACCATTTTTGGACACAATCAATAAAACTCATCAAAATATCATTTCAAATTTTTCCAGAATTTTTGAAGTTCAGAAAAATTACGAAACTGAAAATCATAACAACCCTTAAAATCCCTTAATATCCCTTACTATCCCTTACCTCAAAAGAGCAGTACTTCTGACTGGATATCAGATATGATGCTGAAGGAAACTTGCACTGATGAATAGCAACTCACCAAGTATCTAAAAACTCACAAAATATGCTTCATAATATAGAGAGAGAAAGAGAGAAAGCTTATGTTTCTGGTGTGATTTTCAATTCTAACTTAGCCCTCTATTTATAGGAAAATTTTGGTAGGTTTGACCTGCAACCTGATGGCTTTACCTGCTACTATTCCCACCCACCACATTTGAAATATAATTCAGCACATTTCTTCACCAACCACAAGTGGGGCCCACCAATTCTAGAATTTTCCACCAAAATGATAAACTCCAAAAATTCAACAATTTCTGAACCAGTCATCTCGTAAAATTCATAACAAATCATACGTTCATTTTTAACGGTTCAAAATTTGTGGGCATATACTCAACTTATATATGTATAACATATCCAAAAATTACCACGATCCAACGGTCGGATTAAAAATTATAACCCCCGCAAAATATCTCAAAAACCCTGATTTTTAATACCTCCATTCCGACAAAAATACGGATAAAAATCTCAACATTAACTCCTTCATTTTTTAACCACAAAAATATATCCCTCATTTATATCCACATAAAATAAATATTTTCTTATCATATGAATCAATAATTAATTATTCACAAATAATATTACAGAATCACATTTATGACAACCAGGCCGTTCCCAGGAAAGAGGGGGCTTTCCAATAAGAATTTCTCCTTACTGGCGCGCAATTAGATGACCAAACCTCTCCTTAGACAGAACTTTCTAGACATTGACAATAATGTTATCTAATAATATTATTCAAATAATATGAATTATTGATCTGATAATAGAAAATACTGTGCAGCAACAATTATTGAAACAACAATAATATAAAATATCAACGCAGCAATTATTGAATCAATAAAATAAAATATTGAACAGTAATTACTGTAACAATTATTGAGTAGTGCCTTCTTACGTAAGAATCAATAATTTCAAAAATACTGTGCAATACCGTGTGCTACTGTGCAATAACGCGTATTACTGTATTTTAACCACCGGGTATTCCAACAGTGTTAACGGTAACAACTACGCCGTTATTTGTAAAAACTCAAATTTGTCGTTTTCCTTCACCCGACAGTTATTCGTTATGGGGCCCACAAATAGCTGCGCCGTCGTACGAATATTCCCCGACAGAAAGAATATTCCACGACCAAACGAATATTCCCCGACAACAATGAATATTTTATAACCACTTGCGTAGTTTGAAAAAATTTTATATATCACCCTTAACTTTAACTTTTATCAATTTAACTATTTACTGAATAGTAACTATAAAAAAAATTGAATACTTTTATTTCATAAAATTCGGGGTCTTACACTTGAGCTACCAATCTAGCCTTATTTCTAGTAATTATGCCATTTTCATCAAGTTTATTTTTGAAAATCCATTTTGTACCAATTATAGAAACATCTTTAGGAGGTTTGACAAGATCCCATACCTGGCACCTTTCGAATTGGTTTAATTCTTCCTGCATGGCAATAGACCAATTTTCATCTTGGATTGCTTCCTTGGCACTCTTTGGTTCTATTTGAGAAAGGAATGCGGAAAATGCACAATAATTCCTTGCTTTCCTTCTTGTGTTCATCCAAGTGTCAGGATCACCTATGATCAGATTTGGTGGATGATTTCTCACTGTTCTAGATGGTATAGGAAGTTTTGCTGCAGTCATTTGCTCTTCAGGTTCAGGTTCAGGTTCTACAACGTCAAGCTCTGCTTCAAACTGATCATCTAATTCTTCTTCTAATGCAGACGGGTTAAGCTGTCTGACTTGAGGCGTCTGCATGTCTGAGTTTTCAAACGGGGCAGATGACTCAGTTTGTCTAGTTTCGTTTATTTGCTTTCCACGTTCATCTGACTTTCCTTTTGATGCAGACGGCTCAGGCTGTCCGGATTGAGCTGTCTGTTTTCCACTAATCAGAATGTCTTTTCCTGCAGAAACTTCATTTTCTTCTTTTGATAGGTCACGGTTAAATTCATCAAAAACAACATGCACTGATTCTTCAACTTTAAATTTATCAAGATTATAAACCCTGTAAGCTACTATGCATTGAATAACCAAGAAAAATAGCTTCGGTTGATTTTGCATCAAATTTTCCAAGATTACTATTAGTATTTAGAATGAAACATTTAGCACCAAACACTTTAAAATAATTAATATTTGGAATTCTGTTGTTTAGCAACTCATATGGTGTTTTCATTAGAATGGGTCTAATTAGTACTCTATTTAAAATGTAACATGCAGTACTTACAGCCTCTGCCCAAAAACTTTTAGGCAATTTACTTTCATGTAGTAAAGTTCTTGCAGTTTCTTGAAGAGTACGATTTTTACGTTCCACTACACCATTTTGTTGAGGCGTTCTTGGTGCAGAAAACTCATGTGTTACACCTTTCTCACTGCAATATGGTATAAAATCTTTTCCAAATTCTCCACCGTGGTCACTCCGTATACCAATTAGCTTGAGGTTGTGTTTTGTTTCAACATTCTTTATAAGCTTTTCAAATTCTGCAAAAGCTTGATCTTTAGTTTTCAAAAATAAAACTCATGTAAATCTTCAAAAATCATCAACTATAACAAAGGCATAATGATTATTTCCTAGGCTAGCATATCTCTCGGGTCCAAATAAATCAAGATGCAATAATTGAAGAGATAAAGAAGTTGATACCTGATTTTTGCTTGTAAAGGAATTTCTTGCTTGTTTACTTAACTGACATGCATCACAAATACTTGTCTTTTCATATTTTAGCTTTGGTAAACCTTTAACAAGGTTCTTTGTAACTAACTTGTTAATCAATTCCATATGCACATGCCCCAACCTTCTATGCCATGGAATAGTTTGATCTTGAACAGCAGCTAAACAGATATCCTCATTTTGATTTTTAAAATTTATAGTATATATATTACCTTCTCTGTTAGCTACTAAAGGAACATTATGAGAGGCATGAATAATAGCACATTTATCTTTTTCAAAAATAACTTTATGACCACTATCCATTAGTTGACTTACACTAATTAAATTATATTTTAACCCTTCAACATGATGGACATTATCAATATAAACCTTACCATTACCAATTTTACCTTTACCGATGATTTGGCATGTGGTGTCATCTCCAAAAGTAATCGTGCCTCCTTTCTTTGCAACAAGTGAGGTAAATTTAGTTTTATCACCCGTCATGTGTCTAGAACATCCACTGTCAAGTACCCATTTATGTGATGGTACTCTAGCTTTTAAGCATACCTACAAAACAAAGAAGTAACTCATCGTTTTGGTACCCAAATATGTTTGGGTCCGGTATTGTTAGTAGCAATTAAATCTCCTTTCTTTACCCAAACTTGTTTTATTTTAATTTTACTACAGTTTGTATCAAAATGCCTTTTTAAACCACATTTTCTGCAAGTAACATAAGGTGAGCAATAAAGAGGCTTGTTCCTTGGTTTATTATTAATTACTCTAATTTTATTAGTCGTGCTTTTTATATTTTTAACAGGATTATATCCAATTCCTTGTTTATCTAAGCTTGACCTTTGAGCCCCCAACATTATATTTAAATTCTCTTCTCCTTGAACAAATTTAGCAAGATCCTTTTTCAAAGATAATATTTCTTCCTCATTGTTATTTTGCATGTTTATTATTTTTTTCATCATTAAAAGCATCTATACAAGTATCTCTCATTTTCAAGCTTTATTTTAAATCATCATTTTCCTTTTTAAGGCTATTATTTTCTTCATTTAATTTGTTTGCACGATTATATAAAATTTTATTATAATTATCTAAATATCCAATTTTAGCATTCAACTTAGAAACTTCACATGATGTGCAATCCTTAACTATTTTTTGTTTTTCCTCAATTAAAGTTTCTACCTCCTTCATTAAGTCATTTATCCAATTTTTCAAGTGAGCATTTTTCTTTTTCATACGAAGGTTTTCATTTTTTAAAACAAGATAGTCAGAAATAGTAATTTCTCCAAGTTCAGGACTTACCTCAGAAGTTTCCTCATTGTGTATTCCAGTGAAGCACAGCTGAGCAGTTTCTTCTTCTTGATCTTCATGATCAGGTTCATCATCACTCCATGTCATTAGAGCCTTCCCTTTTGAACCATTTGCCTTCTTTCTTTTTAGTTGGAAGCAATCTCTTTTGAAGTGTCCAGGCCTTCCACATTCGAAACAGGTTTCTTCTTGTGGCTTTTGCTTGAAATCTTTTTTGTTGTTGAAAGTTGTTGTTGGTAGTTTTGATCTATTCTTCTTTCGGATCAACTCCCTCAATTTTCTGGTCATTAAAGCTATATCTTCATCAGAATCTTCTTCATTTCCTTCTATGTAGCTTTCAGCTTGTAGTGCCAAGGTCTTCTTCTTGGGTGCCTCATCTTCTTCATCATACAATTTTAGTTGGTTTTCAAACTCTTCAAGTTCTCCAAATAAGGTAAGAGTTTCCATTGTGCTGATTGAGACAGAGTTTTGAAGTGTAGTGACCTTTGGTGCGAATCGCTTTGGCATGACTCTAAGAAGCTTTCGGTTGATTTTCTTTTGATCAATCTTTCGTCCGAGCATGCTTAGAGAATTCATTAGAGTGAGGAATCTTGCTTGGGCATCTCTAATTGATTCATTTTTCTCCAATTTGAATAATTCGTATTCGTGCATTAGCATGCTCAGCTTGACCTCCTTCACTTTAGTAGTACCTTCGTGGCTCATGATTACTGTGTCCCAAATTTCCTTAGCCGTAATACAAGAAGAGACCTTATCAATCTCTGACTGAACCATGCCACTTAAAAGTGTATTCATGGCCTTGGAATTATAGGATAACATATACGATTCATTTGAGTCCATTTCCATGAGATTCTTTGGCTTGCCATCATCATGTCGCGGAATGACTGGTCCATTTTCGACTACCCACCATTCCCATGGGTCACGGTTCAGATAGATCTTCATTCTGAACTTCCAAAAGTTGAAGTTTTCACTTCCGAGCAACAGCGGTGGCCTACTTGTTGACTGACCTTCTTAAAAGTTTAGGTGTGCCATAGGATCTTCCCCTACGACCTGCAACGATCAATATTAGTAGAGCCTTGCTCTGATACCAAATATAATTCTATGTATGTGCACACCTAGAGGGGGGGTGAATAGGTGTTTAAGCTAAAAGTGATAAACGGTGAAATTTTTTTGAAATTTTCTGCAACAGGTATAATTCAGACAGCTACGCCTGTCTGCTTTAGTATCTGCTTTAGCTTATGTTCTTTGTTTCTTATTATCAGATAGCTAGACCTGTCTGCTTTAGTGTCTGGATTAGTGGCGTGAATAACAAAAAGTGCAGAACGTGAATGACAATTAAAGAGATAAACAGAAGTAAAAATTACACCAAGATTTTTACGTGGTTCAGCCCCTATCCTCTACCTAGTGGCGTAATCCACTTCCAATCCCAACTAGGATTGGAGACTCTTTTTATTACTATTTAAACCTCAATACAAAAATTACTCCCTGTTACAAAGAAGCCTCAAATCTGATGTTGGACACCTATGCCCCCTTTTTGCACCTCTGCAACTTGTACACCACTGCACCTCTTCTTACCTCTGAGACCCTTGAGCCTTCTATGAACAGACAAAGAAAAACCTCAAGTCAAAACTATGCTTGAGTTTGGTTTACAAAGAATGAATAGAATAAATTTCCAGCACAAAAGAATATAAAAGATTACAATAGATGGCTGGAATATTGCAGTTGAAGTGCTCTGATATAGTATGTCAACTTGATTGCAGATTTTCGAGTTCTTCCTGTTCAGCCGAAGAGAAGTAGTATATATAATAACACAAGCAATGGCTACAAAATATGTTAGCTAAGAAATCTCATTCCTATTAAAGTGACTCCACGATTTCAGCAAATATGAATAGGAAAAATTCTGCGCCAACTGCCAACTATTTGTAGCTAAAATAAAGGAATGAACCTCTTATACCCAGTCAACTATTTTGAACAAGAGAGTAACAAGGAGATAAGATAAGACTTTAAAAAAAAACTTCTGTAAACTCCCTTTTCAAATAGAATACTAAGTACAACTAATGTGGGCTCCACTAAGCAAGATAAAATCCTTAATTAAAATAGCACCCACGAAATACCAACTATCAGCAACAATTGTTCATGAATTAACCATAACCCATGCATTATAATATTATAACCCATTAATCCATGCATATTTAATATTATAATAACACATCATGAACCATTCACACTTCTAATATACTTAAATTAGTCATCAATCAAAACATCATATAATCAAAAACTAACAAAAATGTCTTGTATATATTATTATTATTTAAATTTTCTTACTTTTATTATGTATACGCTAAAACGTGATAAATTTTTATGTATATATTATTATAAATAAAATTAATATTCTACATCAGACTCCAAACATAAGAAAAGGAGATTGAATGGATTTTATCATTATCAAAATGGAAGGAAACTTTCACATATAACCTCCTTACTAGATCTGATAGAACTCCATCCAATATGTAACCAGAAGGTCTAGAATAAAAGATGACAAATAAAGCACATATCTAAGCGATCAGAACTAATCTTGTTCTTTTAGGAAAAGATATTTGAATTCAATAAACAGGAACAAGAACAATCAAAATAACATTAGAATGACATATCCTGTGCACCTTTTGCCGGGCAAACCGCCGCCACTATTAACGGGAAGAGATAAGGGATATAATCGTAGACCACGATTAAAGGATACTAAATTGTATTAATTTTGTAAATAAATATGAAAAAATATATTATTTTTGTAATTATTTTATCTATGTACTATTAATGTAATTATTTTTAAAAATATACTAAAATATGTAATTAATTTTATCTATGTAATATACTAAAATATGTATTTATAAAATAGTTTGTGTACGTAATATTACTCTTTTTTTTTTAATGAGATAATAGCATTGTTGGGCCTCATTTTTTCTTACGACACGAATCTCTCTGTGTCTGTGTGAAAAAAAAAAGGGTTAATTACATATTATAGTACATTTTTAAAAATAATTACAATAATCATACATCCATAAAATAATTACAAAAATATGACATTGTATCATATTTATTTGCAATACTAATACAATTAGGAGTCCTTAAATTAAGGGATTAGTATTAATAGGTTGATATGGTAATTTAGTTTCTATCTTCCTCAAACATTCCATTCTCGTTCGGTCTCTCTCTCTCCGCCCTTAACTCTTCGTTCGGTTTCTCTCTCTCCGCCCTTACTAGTTCTCTCTCTCCTCTTGAACTCGTCGACAGCGGACTGAATCTACTTCTTTCTCCGCCCTTAATACTTCTTTCTCTCCTCTTGAAGCCACTCGTCGTCAGCGGACTGAATCTATTTCTTCAGACGATGGAGTTCTTGCTTTGGTATGTACATGGTTGAAGTGATGTTGTCATACTATGAGTCTGTACTTCTGGCCACATTCTGTTTATGTTAATTTTTTTATTGAATAAATTTTTCTTTATCTCCATGACTGGGTTATTTGTGATAGACATCATTTAACAGCATAATATTTGCTAAAGTGGATAATTATTTTCAAATTGTTTAGGCTCTTAACATATATAGTCTGCTTTTGAATGATCATGATTGTCTCATCTCCATTTTGTCATTTTACTTCTGCATCATATACTGACACAAGACCAATTTTTGGGGGCTTGATGTAATACTTACGTTGTAGCTACGTCAAGCAATAAAAAATAGATACTATCATATAACTGTTTGGTTACTTCTGTATTATGTTTTGGTTACTGTTAGATTGTGATTCGGATACTATTTTTGTTACCTTGATTTGGTATTTTGGTTACTTTTTTATGTTGTTATGGTTACCATGTATTTGTTTAGTATACATGGTTGGCTAAACTGATTTTGGTGTACATGTTGTTTATGTATTGGTTACCATTTTTACATGTTTTGGTTACTATCATATAAATATTTGGTTACTTCTTTAGTATATTTTTGGTTACTGGTAGTTTCTAATTTGGATTCCATTTTTGTTTCCTTGAGTTGGGATTCTGGTTACTATTTTTTGTTGTTCTGGTTACCATGTATTTGCTTAATATATATGGGTTGACTAAACTGTGTTTGGTCTATATGTTGTTTATGTATTGGTTACCATTAATATATGTTTTGGTTACCAGCATATAACTGTTTGGTTACTTCATGAGTATATTTTTGTGTTACTTTTAGCTTATGATTTGGATACCATTCTTTTTCCTTTAATTGGGTTTTTGGTTACTTTTATATGTTGTTTTGGTTACAATGTATTTTCTTAGTATACATTGGTTGACTAAACTGGACTTGGTCTACATGTTGTTTATGTGTTGGTTACCATTAAAATATGGTTTGGTTACTATCATATAAATGTTTGGTTACTTCTTTAGTATATTTTTTGGTATACATATTTTTGTTTTGGTGACCTTTAAATTATGTTTTGGTTAATATTATATATAATTGTTTGTTTATTACATAAAATGGTTTGTACTACATGTTGTTTATATTTTGGTTACAATTAGTTTATATAATATAATTTTTTTGTCACTGCTTTATTATGGTATGGTTAATGTTATATTATGATATGATACATATGATTAATGGGTTCTCTATTCACTAATCCCAAGGTATTTCTCTTCCTCCCACAGGTTCATACATAATGCAGAAGTCTTTTCTAGAGAATGAGAGCAGTCATGAAGAAAAAGTAGCAGCAGCCAAAAAACTAAAGTCTCAGGAAGATTTGTAACAGATTTTGATTAGTTCGGTTGTTCATACCTTGATTTTTGTTGGATATTCATAACCATTTGTTATGGTTAGTAAATATGTAATGTTTATTGGAGCTTATGTAAATGGGATTACATATTTGATTATATTATCAATTATTTGACATTGTTTGTTGGTTCGTATTTGTTACTTCTAAGTTGTGTCTGATATATTGTTTGAAAGGTGCAGTTGGTAACCAAACATGCATAGAAGGGTAACCATTTTATTTTTTGGTAGTAACCAGATAGTTACAAGCTCGTATCATGACATATATCAAATGTTAAAATGTACATGTGAGAGTATACATAGGCTGCTTAAATTGGGTTTGATATACAGGTTGTTTCTGTTTTGTTTACCATTAAAACATGTTCTGGATACTTTTATATAACTATTTGGTTACTTCTTTATTATGTTTTGGTTACTGTTATATTATGGTTTGGCTACTATCATTGTTTCCCCAGTGTGGGATTTTGGTTATTTTTATTTTTTATTCTGGTTAATATGTAATTGTTTAGTATACATGAATTGCCTAAATTGGGTTTCATTACATGATGTTTATGTTTTGGTTACCATTAAAATCTGTCCTGGTTACTACCATATAATTATGTGGTTACTGTTTTATTATAATTATAAGTTCGTATGAGGACTGTTATAAAGTGTTAAATGTATATATTTTATTTATACCTTGTCATCATGATGGAATAAGAAACTCCAATTAAGAGTTTCCATTTATATATATGATAGTCATTTATAGATCTCATATTAAAATAAAAGTAGTTTGAGATGTAACAACTGAATAAACATTGTAAAGTAACCAAATTAATATTAGACAGTAACCAAATTACATAATCTTAGTAACCAGAATATAAACTACATTTTTACATGCAATTTTGAAGGTTTAAATGATGGAATTTGACCAAAAAACTCTGCAGTTCACCAGCAACGCTTGTGACTTTTGATCGTTGACCCGTTTCTAATGAAACTAGGCTATGGAAACGCCAAAATTCGACACTCCAAATTTGATAGAACAATGCATATCATGTTTTGCATTTCTCCAAGCGAACAAGTTGATGGAACTAGTATGCCGGTAACTTCAAATTTGGTGTATTGGTTACTATCAGTCCATGTACCGTTGAAATAAAGTACAACAGGAATCAATTCCATTGTCTGATAACAGAATAAGTACTGTAAAGTAACCAAATCAATGTTAGCCAGTAACCAAACTACATAATGTTAGTAACCAGTACATAAAATACATTTGTACATTCATCTTACAATAGAAATAATCAGTATATTGATATTTATTACCAATTAAACTATAACAGTTGTATGAAGGTAACAAATGTAGCCAATAAGTAACCATCATAATAAAACAAACAAATATAAAACACCGTAATATTATATAGTAATAATCATAACAACATATACAGTAATCAAATCCAATTTAAACAGTAACCAACACATATTTATTTAGTAGCCACAAGATAAACACATTCCTCATTGCATTTTTATAGTAAAAACCAACCAGTATAACTTGATTGTTACCAACTAAAGGCTAAACACTACAATCATGTAACCAATGTAGTTAACAAGTAACCATTAATATAAAACACATAAGTATAAGTATAATTAGATTAATACAGTAACCAGGTCAGCACTAATGAGTAACTATTATAATTTTACATAGTAACCATGTCAGCATTAGCCAGTAACCAATATAATATTAAACAGTAACCAAGTCAGCATTAGTCAGTAACCAAGTCATCATTTTTTAATAACCAAGTCAGCATTAGTAAGTAATAGTATGCACTAACCATTATAATTTTACACAGCAACCAAATAAACATTATACAGTAACCAAATCAATAATAAACAGTAACCAATTTCTATGTACTTAGTAACCAGAATATAAAACATATTTTTACATGCATTTTGCAATCAAAACAGTTAGTATACTGACTTTGTGACCAATTAAAGAGCGAAAAACTTAAGAAATGTAACCAATATACGAGTATATAGTAACCACGGGGTAACCAAATAAACATTATATAGTAACCAAATCAATAATAAACAGTAACCAACTTATATGTACTTAGTAACCAGAATATAAAACAGATTTTTTCATGCATTTTGCTATCAAAACATTCAGTATACTGCCTTTGTTAATCGACATCAATTTTGGTTACTGTACACCATAAAAAATGTTACCAACCATGTGGTTAATGGTTACTAACATTAAATAATTATATATTCATGTAAACAATTAAATTTGTTGTATTGGTTACTGTCGGTCTCTATTGTCTGACAACTGAATAAACATTATAAAGTAACCAAATCAATATTAAACAGTAACCAAATTACATAATCTTAGTAACCAGAAAATAAACCAAATTTTTACATGCAATTTTGAAGGCCTAAATGATGGAATTTGACCAAAAAACCATGCAATTCACCAGCGAAGCTAGTGATTTTTGATCGTTGCCCCGTTTCTAATAAAATTAGGCTCCGAAAAAGTCAAAATTTGACACTCCAAATTTGACAACATTATACAGTAACCAAATTTAGATTAGACATGAAGCAAAAGTAGAGTATAAACCTCCAGCAAACCAATATTAGCTCATTAGGAGTAGCTAAATTGATCAGGCAGCCGATGCTTGAGTTCATTAGGCAGCCGATGCCGATGCCTGAGTTTAGAGTGAATGTGACAAAGAGATAGCATCAAAGCTTCCTTCTTCTTTTTTTATCGTCGATGTGAAGAAGAAAGGGTTTCAGTTTGGGTCGAAGAAGAAAAGGTTTCAGTTTGGTTATGTAAAGAATCAATCAACAATCAACAATCAAATTTGTTACAGATCGAGGCTGGTTACTAATCTTGAAGTTGTTACTGATATTGAAGTTGCTGTTGATCTGAAGTTGTTGTTGATCTTCTTCGATATTATCCGATCTCAGAGTTGCATCGTCGTTGGAGAAGTCGTCTTCTCCGATCTGTCGTTGCTCTGTTTTTTTCGGATCTGAAAGTTGCTTGTTTTCTTCATTAGCGTGAATTGTTGATCGGTTGGTTGAAAATATAAAAGTCGGTAACTGACGTGTAGGGTGTTAATAACCGTAATTTTAGCAACGTAATATTGTGTTATTGCGTTATTTTTGTAATTATTTTGTGAATATTTTATTTTTGTAAATACTTTCTAATTGTTGTATATTAGTGTTAAGGACCCAAAAAAAAAAGGAAGAAGCAGAGAATATTAATTGAATTATTATCTTTGAAAACATTTAACTCCCATTTGTATTTATTCTCTTCGGTGGTTGTCTTTTATTCTACTTTCCTCTCCATAAAAAGTATTTTCCCTCTCTTTATTTCTCTGTTTTTTTCTTCATTATATAAAAAACTAAGAACACAATCTTTGCAACCAAATCCAGTGGCTATGTCTTTCAGAGGGGTAAGTTCTATGTAGTTTTGGTCCCGTTTTATCCTTTTTATTGCTCTGTATGGATCCCACTTTACTCTTTGCATGTACAGATTCTATATAAGATGTGTACAAATTTTATGCTTTTTTATTGTATGTTATATGTAGAGTTTTTAATGTAGTGATCTGGGTTTTTTTTTTATAAATTTGTTTCCCCGTATGCTATATATTTGTATTGTTCCATATGTCTAGAAATTCAGTTTAATTTAATTTTGGTGTGAATTTCCATTACTTGTAGACAATTGACCAAAGTGTGCAATTTTAACTTTAATTTTGTTAAGTTAATTAATGTAATTCATGGGTCTAATGCATAATAGAATAACAGTTTGATTCTATGTTGGCTACTGTTTGTGAGGAATAAGAATCTTTATCTTCTTGTTGGTTTTGTGAAACTGTGAAGCAAGGTGGGTCTTAATAATCTGATATAAGGTTTTCGAGTATTATAACACAAATGAATTTCAGTTGAAAATATTAGTGGGTAATTGCATTGAACCTAAAGATCGTCGGGTTTGATGATTTGTTGATGGAAAGAAATTATTCTTTGTCTGATTACCATTGTAAAGTTGAGATTAAGAAGAAAGTAGGAGTAAAAGCAAAAGATAAAATTTTAATCTTAATGTAACTTTTCGTTTCTGTTGCATGATGCAGAATAATATTTGTAATGTTTAACTATGAATTCAGATTTAAGGAGTAAAGAAAGGAAGAAGGAAATCACATTTCTTTTGATTTTCTCTACATTTTATTTTTCATTACCAAATCCATGAGCGAAAGAGATTGTTGTAAGGGTTGGAGAGGTGGGGGTGCTATGACACAAATAAGGCCAGGATGACATTATTTTAATATGCTTCATTTTGTAGTGGGATTTCTATGTGAGATTTGTGCTTGCCTAGATTTATTCTTTCCTTTTCTTGGTATAGTCTTTGAAAGGTTAATGGAAAGGCAAGGAATATTCGTAAAGGTTTTGTTTCTCAAGCATATTTCGTTTAATGTAGCAAATTATTTTATGAGTTTATAAAATATATTACCAGATTATTGGTATGCACATTGCCTTTGATCTTTCCCTCATTTTTTATAAGCATAATGGAAGGGTTAAAGTATTCTATCCATGTTCTTTTACTGTAAATGCAGTAAACATGGGACATTACAGGGCATTGTGTTTATAAACTTCTACCATTGATCTATAGAATATTAAAGTTGAGTGTGTTAGACCATCTTTCAAAACACTACAGAGCTATGATCAGCATGTGGCCTTATCTTGAGCCAACATTCATTTTTCTTGTACTTGTAGACAAATGCATCATCTGGGATGGGTGTTGCTGATCAAAGTAAAAGCACATACCTGGAACTGCAGAGGAAGAAGGTGCACCGTTATTTAATTTTTAAGATTGATGAGAAGAAGAAAGAGGTGGTGGTCGAAAAGACTGGAGGTCCAGCTGAGAGCTATGATGACTTCACTGCATCTCTACCCGAGAATGATTGCCGATATGCAGTCTATGACTATGATTTTGTGACTTCTGAGAATTGCCAAAAGAGCAAGATCTTCTTTATTGCATGGTCAGTTTTCTAATTTCTGTGATTCAAATCATGTGTTTTTTGCATTTGAAACCATCACTGATAACCCATTTATTGTCAGTTATCTTTTTCTGCTGAAACTTGAAGATTAGTTTTATATATTGATTTTTTTTGGTTCTGTACATGATGTGGAGGGATCACTAGGAATTTATCATCAAATGTTCTCACATTATTATCTATTTTGTTGAATTGTGTAATTATACTATTGCATCATCACCAAATTGTTTCCTTGCTGCATGATTAGCTTACTATTGTTTTTAATGTTCTCTAAACAAGGCAATTGACTTTCCATTGGATTACGAATTGAAGATATTAATTCTGGAATTTGTCAATATTTTGTTTCAACTGGGGGCTTTTGTTTTATGGTTCACTTATTGTTTCATAGCGGAAACTTTAAAGTGACATTTTCTACACCACTAATAAGTGGGAGGAAGGGATTGATGTTACACTTTTCTGAAGCTCTGTAACAGGTTTTGTGAGAAGTGATTGATGTTAGGTTACTATTGATATATCCATCTATCCATGTAACTATATATATATATGCTTGTACCATCTTTAAGTTACTTAATGTGGCTGCAGTGAGGAACTACATGGACATATAGGACAACATATGTATATATGTTTGAGTCTCCAACAATTATTCCAATAATTACATATCCGATTTGACCTATATATGTTTGTGTGTCTGCACACGCACATGCACACACATATAATATATATATATATATATATATATATATATATATATATATATGTTAAGCTATGCTAATGGAACAGGAAAAATTCTCAAATGATATGGACCCCCAAGAGATGAGAGGTCATTGGGTCTTGACTCCCCTGCATCTTGTTCATTTTCTTTCTTGATGCTCGTGTCAGGGGTGGTTAATAATTAAGAAACAAAAACAGCCGGCAGATATATATATATATATATATATATATATATATATATATATATATAGCAATTACTGTGAACTATGTACCCTACTCCCTGAGACACTTCGACATGGTATTTGGAGTGCAGTATATATGGTGTAAATTCTGCTTCTTTTTCTAAGCTCATTGTGTTTTTGTCATCTGGAAATATTTATGGTCCACTGGATTGAATGTTAGGAAGGCCAGTGACCTGTGGATCTTATATTTTCTATTAGTTAAAAGTTAATATCTTCCTTCGGTAGTAACACTGACATTGGCATCAGCATCGGCGTCATATTTGGTATTCTTTGTTATATGCAGCTGTTTGATTACTCTTTAATTATGTGATGTCACCATATTTTGTCAGGTCTCCTTCCGTGTCCCGCATTCGTGCCAAAATGTTGTACGCCACATCCAAGGACAGGTTTAGAAGGGAGCTGCAGGGCATCCATTATGAGATTCAAGCCACTGACCCAACTGAGATGGAGCTCGAAGTGCTCCAGGAGCGTGCTAACTAAACCCTTTTCTTGTTAAAAGGTGTTTATGGTTTTAGAGCGTAATCTATGTGCTCTAATGGCAACCTAAACGAATGGTTGTTTATTCAGCTTGTTACTTTTTATGTGCAGTACCTGTTTCTGACACCAAATATGATATATAAATACAAAGCTTAATCTAAATAATTTAGCACCTGGGAAGGCTGATCAGGAGCACTTGTCTCCTTATTGTCATGATGCTTCTCAGAAGGTGAAAGGAATGCTGTATGGATAATGATAATTCGACTTCTAATTATGTATTCTATAAAGGGCGTCGCATGTATTGATTCATTGGTTCTTCTGTTTGAAATTTTGGATTCTTAATATACACCTGAGGCAGCTGCTTGTTGCAACAATTATTAGCTAGAATGTTATGTTTGGATTGTATGAATCATGATGGGAATAGAATGTCTTGTTTCTGTGGAATGAAAAATAGTACGTGATTGTTCCATTAGATTGGAATCAACCATTCTTATTCTTGTCAAATTTGTAAAGTTTATTCCTTAGGCGAGGGTATGGAGTGGCAGTGGCGGACCCAGAATATTTTTAGAGGGGTCAAAATATATCAGTAAAAAAAATTATTTATTGACGTTTGGAGTGCTTTTTTCAAATTTATTTTGCCCAATTATATTATATCACAACATACTATTCCAACCATTGTCAACCTTTGAGTTGTGAGTCTAATAACTTTATATATATATATATATATATATATATATATATATATATATATATATATATATATATATATATTAATTTTCTCCGAACTATGAAACTATTAATCAGACTTTCAGTTTTTTAGTCAACTGATGAACTATTTTTATAGATAACTTACAAATTATAATATTATATATTCAAAATCTTATATTGTGGCTCTGGTCATCTTCTTTGGAGAAAATTGAGAGGAGCCAGTCAAAGCAAGAAAATGAATTAAGTTATTATCATTTACAAAAAATTGATACTAATATATGATTAAGTCAGTAAGACAAATGAGTGCAATATTAAGTAATTAATCATCAAACTTTTTAACATTATTTTATCTTATAGTAATATTATTAATTTATTATAGGTGGAAGAATATAAAAAAATAAATAAATTAATATCATCTCATAACAAAGATTAAGTTTAACTAATACTTATTAACATGTTTTAAATTTCAGAATCGGGGGTCATATGACCCCCCAGCCCAGCCCAGCCCAGCCCAGCCCATGTGGAGTGGTATGGAGAGACTCGTTCCGGTAAGGAATGAAATGGAATAATAATTTCATTCTCTATTTCATTTTTTTAACTTTATTCTACTTCTCCAATCTAAAATTAGCAATGAACAGTTTACTTGTACTATGGAATATTTCTGATATGAAAGAAGTATTTTTCAGCTATCTTGCCTTATCTCCGTGACACTATCAAATAGTCCGGACTCCTTTGTTAAGTGTTTATGTTTTCTATTTGGAGAACACTATCTTCGTATTAGTTTCTTTTCACATGAAGACGGAATGTTTATATAAAATTGGAATATATAAAAATATTAAAAATACATGTCAGTTTTTTTATTTTCTAAAATGTCATTACTTTTTACTTGTTTTTTGGACAAGATAAAGATAAATTGAGAAATAAAATTATTTTTATAAAAAAATATTCGTTTTATAAATGGATTCTTAATGTAAAATATTGAGAGTAAGATCGTGAAAGTTGGTCGGGAACAATAAAATGGGGACAGGGAGAGTTTGATGTTCCATGAAACTTTGGCAGTGAGTGTTTACCTGTTTTTACTTTTTACCGCGGATTAATTGCACTCACAAGGAGACATTCAGACAGACGATTATTGGTCCACTTGTATCAAAAAATCAATATAGTAAGAAAGAAGCTCACGCGATAGTAAAAATGAGGTGGGGCCTGGGGGATGATCTTATATCAATCCTCCTTTCTTCTTCTTCTTATTTTTTCCTTCCTTTTTTATTATTTATTTATCCTTTATGTATAACGTTCGAAATTTAAAATATATTTTTTTAGTTCATTTTAAAATTAAAAATATATTTTTATTTTTAATTTATAAAATAACATAAAAACTTTCTAAGTAGATTGAAATAATATCACGTCATTATCACCATATTTCTAGTCAATATTACATTAAATTTTAAAAAAATATCAATTTTCAGAACGTCATTGTTTTAAAAATATATTTATGATATTGAAACAGTATTACTCCTTTCATTTAAAAAAAGAGTCGTATTTAGCTTTTTGAATAATGCAATTATGTTTTATATTTATTCTTACTTTATTAAGCATTTAATTTAACAATAGTAATATAATAATTAAATGTTGTCGATAAACTTGAGAATATTCAAAGAAGGATATAGGACAAAGGTGTTTACTTGCCCAAGTGGGTTTGGAATTTTTTGTTTTTTTGTTAACAAAGGGATATATATGCAAAATTAAAAAAACTGTACCCACGTGTAAAAAAGATACATTATTATTAATTTTTATGTCCACTCTTAATAAAAGTTATGCGTCTGTCATTGTATATACTGTCTTTGTATATAGTTTCATGTTATATTATCATAAAAAACTATATTTAAAATATATATATAAATATATATATATATATATATGGTTGGAAATGAGATTTGAATTGAATTATAAAATTGATTTCAAAGTCGGGTCGGGTCGTGGTCGTGGTCGTGGTCGTGGTCGTGACGGGCGGATTTGTAATATATATTTTTTAGAAAAAAAAAATTTATTTAATAAATATCATCCCAATACTACGTCATTTTGACAACGGTTACACGCCAACGGATTCTATAAATAAACGGTGTGGGAAGCTTTTAAAATTTAATTTTTTTTTCCTTCCCTTTCCGTTTTGTTTCTGAAATTTTCGTTCTTGCTCCTTCCCGTTTCTGCCAGTCCCGTCCCGTTCTCCAGGAAAAATCCCCGTTCTGTGCAATTCCCGTTCCCGTTCTGTTTCTGCGAAAGTCAGTTATGCAGAATCCCGTTCTATGCAAAAGTGTTGCAGTCCCGTTCCGTTTTTTCTATCACGTTCTGCATATTTTCCCGTTTCTGTGTAAGTATATACATGCATTAATTTTCATGCATCATTTTGTAAGTTCAGTACATAACATAAATATTGGTTCGAATTGTTCTTAATTTTGAAGTGCTTCTAATTAAGAACTGGAAATCCGTTTTATCTTGGAAAGCAATTATTCATTAATCCTTAGCACCAGTGAGGGAATAAATTTGCTTTAAGGAAACTTTGTGAATTCAAAGGACTCGAATTTATTCATTCATATTTTCTGTGTCATATATATATATATATATATATATATATATATATATAAATCATCATGTTCTGTTTATTATATTTATATATATTAAATAATACTATATATTACAGATAACAATCTTAAAACAAATTTACTTTATTCTGTAAATATAGTAGTATTTAATTTATAGAATTTATTTCAACAGAAAATCATTTTAGGAAATAAATTTTCTGTATTAACAGAATTATAGAAATTTGTCACGATAATACGGTTAAGTGTAATTAATAATGTGTATAAGTTAATCAGAATATTATATTTATATATATAATACGTTGCATTCATTTTTCAAGTGCATGTTATAAGTTATTCTGTCACTTTTAAGTACATGTTATATATGAGTAATATAATAAGTTTGAGTGCATGTTTGAAGTTATTCTGCAAACTAAGTTGCATTCACTTAATTTGTTGATTTTCTAGAAAGTTTCATTAACTCACGTTATTGGTTTTTATTTTTTTTCTTGTACGGTTTGTTGATTAATAAAATTTAATTTATTATGTAATTATGTTATTATTTTCTGGAAATTAATACTATATTTAATAGTTACTAATTTTAATATTCGGGTTCTAGAATATTAATATTCTGCTAATCCTATCTTAATAGTCAGTAATATTCTGTTAATTTGTTTTACTCAAATTAATGTTACTGACTTCGTTATTATATATGCTAATATATGCAACATTAAAGTACACAAATTAATGTTACTGAACCTCTAGATTCGTTACTGACTTCTGCAAATACATTGTTTTTTTTTCATTTGTTTTTACATGTTTGTTGAATATATATATTATATATTACCTACTGCATGCATGTTACTATAATTGCATGTTTATATGGTTATAAATATTGCATGTTAATAGATATATAATATTTTGTTTATATATATTTTGTAATTATAGTAGTGTTTTATGTAAACAGAAAATTGTTTGCATATTAATAGATACTATTATGTTATTGTTTTCAAATTCATATAACAATTTATTTTGATTGTTAAGATATATTATTGTGTTAATATATAAAAATTCTGAAAAAATAAATTTTGTTACATCTTGTACAAACAGAAATTTATTTCTGTTCATTGACAATTGTCTTCTTTGTATAACAGAAATGGCATCTACTTGTACCATTCCTGCCGTGAGTATGTCTCATGGAGAAAAGCCTGAAAGGTTCAATGAAATTGATTTCAAGCGTTGGCAACAAAAGATACTCTTCAATCTCACCACGTTGAACTTGGCAAGGTTTCTACAAGAGGATTGTCCTACTCTTGTTAAAGGGAAAACTGACAAGAAAAAAGTGGCTGCTGTTGATGCATGGAAACATGCAGATTTTTTTTACAGGAACTATGTGATGAATGGTTTATAAAATACATTATATAATGTATATTGTACAATTCAAACTGTAAAAGAACTTTGGAAATCTTTAGACAAGAAATATAAAACTGAAGATGCTGACATGAAGAAATTCATAGTCGGTAGATTTCTTGATTTTAAAATGGTAGATTCTAAAGCAGTTATCACTCAGGTTCAAGAATTACAAGTAATTCTACATGACATTCATTCTGAAGGAATGTCATTAAGTGACTCATTCCAAGTTGCAGCAATGAATGAAAAACTTCCACCATCATGGAAAGACTTCAAGAATTATCTAAAGCATAAACGCAAGGAGATGAATATTGAAGAATTAATCGTGCGACTTAGGATTGAAGAGGACAATCGAGTATCTGAGAAGAAGAGTGAAAGAAACTTCATTGAAGCAAAGGCAAATGTGATAGAACAAAAGCCAAACAATAACAAAAGGAAGCGTGAAGGCAAAGATGCTTTCAAGGCCAAGAATAAATTCAAAGGCAAGTGCTTCAACTGTGGCATCCAAGGACATATATCAAGTGAATGTCGCAAGCCAAAGAAGTTCAAGAAAGAACAGAAGCCTCAAGCAAATGTGACAGAACTGGAAAAGTTGTCTGAAAATGTTTCAGATATTAATCTTTCTGCAGTTGTATCTGAATGCAATTTGGTAGGAAATCCTAAAGAGTGGTATGTGGACACTGGAGCTACTCGCCACATATGTTCCAACAAATGAATGTTTTGTACTTACAAACCAGTAGAAAATGATGATCAACTCTTCATAGGAAACTCCTCAAGTTCAAAGGTTGAAGGACGTGGAAAGATTATACTGAAAATGACATCTGGCAAAGAACTGACTTTGAATGAAGTACTTCATGTGCTAGATATTCGCAAGAATCTAGTTTTTGGGTCACTACTTAGCAAGAATGGCTTTAAATTAGTGTTTGTGTCTGATAAATTTGTAATTACTAAAAATAATATGTTTGTAGGAAAGGGCTACATGAATGATGGGCTCTTTAAGATGAATGTTATGACTGTTATACCGAAATCTATTGATATTAATAAAATAAATTCTTCTGTTTACTTGTTGGAATCTTCAAATATTTGGCATGCTAGATTAGGACATGTTAATTATGATACATTGCGTAGATTAATTAATTTAGAGTTCTTGCCTAGATTTGATATTAATCTGAAACATAAATGTGAAATTTATGTGGAATCAAAAATGACAAGATTACCCTTTTATTATGTTGAAAGAAAATCTGAACCTCTAGATTTAATTCACACTGATATATGTGACTTAAAGTTTGTGCAAACTAGGTGTGGGAAAAAATATTTCATAACCTTTATTGATGATTGCACAAGATATTGTTATGTATATTTGCTAAGAAGCAAAGATGAGGCTGTAAAAAAGTTTCAACTTTATAAAAATGAAGTTGAAAATCAACTTAGCAAAAAGATTAAAGCAATAATAAGCGATAGAGGTGATGAATATGAATTACCATTTAAAGAGATATGCTCTACTCATGGTATTATTCACCAAACTACTGCTCCTTATTGTGAGACCCCGGATTTTATGAATAAAGGTTTAAATTTCTCAAAATATTTTTTAATATTATGGTGTGTATTTGATATAATGTTATAGTTGTGGGTAGTATTTATAAATTTTGTAAAGTATGCAAGTTATTGTATAATATTCGATTGGTCGGGAAATATTCGTACAACGGCGCAACCATTGGTGGACCCCACAACGAAATTATTATCTGATTGAGAAAACAACAAAAATATTTTATAAAAATAACGGCGAAAGTTTTACCGTTAATACTGTTGAACTACTCGGTAATAAAAGTACATTAATACGCGTGGTTGCATAGTAGCACACGGTATTAATTATTGATGCTTACGTGAGAAGTCATTCAGTTTTGTTCAATTAGTGCTACAGTAATTGTTGCATAGTATCTCACGTTATTTGATTCAATTATTGTCGATATTTTATATATTGTTAAAATCAATAATTGAGACGACAAAGTTATTAATATTATCATTTGCAATATTAACGATGTCTAGAAGTTCTATCAAGGAGACGTTTGGTCACCTAATTGCGCGCCAATAGGGAGAAATCCTTATTGGAAAGCCCCCTCTTCCTGAGAACGACCTGGTCGATTAATATTGTGAATTATAATAAAGATGATAAATGTTGTTAAAATTATTAAGGTGATTTTTATGAAGTTTTGCTTATTTTATGGATTCCTATTTACCTATTTATCAAAATAATCGAAAGAAAATTATTTAAAGGTGGGGCCCACATGTGGGCCCATTTGTGTTGAAAAAATGATTTTGGAAATGGAAGAATATACGTATGAAAGTATATGTATGTATTGAGTATATGGTGGGAGAAAATGAGATGTGAAAGTAATGGGTGTGTGATGTGTGTGTGAGTGGAAAATAGTGAAAAAGTGGTAGTGTGATAGTGATGTGTAAGAGTGTAGTGAATTTGATTATTGGGTGGGTGGGGGATTGATGTTGGTTATGGGGGAGAAAAATTAAGTGGTGTATATATAATATTGATATATATATATATATATATATATATATATATATATATATATATATATATATATATATATATATAAGTTGAAAACATGTGTTTATATATATGTATTATATTTTAATTTTGTTGTGATTTTATTGGTTAGTTGATTGACTTTATTGTATTTGGTTGAAGAAATAATTCTGCAGAAATAATTCGTTCATAAACAGTACACTTCCATTCTCCTATAAATAGAAGCTCATTCCTTCATTATTTCTTACGAATTCACTGAAACTCTAGAGAGAGAAAATTATAGAGAGAAAGAAGAAAAGTTTTATGCTACTTAACTACTCTTATATTTAGTTTCTTTTACTGTAAGGGGTGTTATTCTTTCTTATTCATGAAGAAAACTGTTGCTATACATTTTCTTATTATTCTGTTGGAATAACCTGTATACGCGGTCTACCCTATACTTGGTGACATTCTTCTATTATTCTGTTGGAACATCCTGTCTGTGTGTTTTACACCGGACCTGGTTCCGTTTTTATTATTATTCTGTTGGAACATCCTGTCTGTGTGTTTTACACCGGACCTGGTTCCGCCTTTATTATTATTCTGTTGGAACATCCTGTCTGTGTGTTTTACACCGGACCTGGTTCCGTCTTTATATTCTGTTGGAACATCCTGTCGGTGCAAATTTTGCCTGACCTGGTTCCGTTATTATTATTCTGTTGGAATAACCTGTCTATGCAAAGTACCGCATACATGGTGATTTCTTTTGTTATTCCATTCTTTATTATACTCAGTTGGTTAAAGTTTTGATTTCTATACTCCATGAAATTAGTAGAATATCCTTGATATTTGCGCTTCATCCAGTATCTTTTCATGGAAATATTCTTCTGAGCATTCTTGAATTTTACTGCACAAAGTAGTATCATGTTGATAACTTGGACGTTATTAGTTCTTGAATAAATTAATTCTTGAACTTGTTTTATTGAATTCTTATATCATTGTCATCATCCCCATGTTTATATTTTTTGAAAGTCATCTGTGGCCTGTAGTGCATAGATGGACTTGGTATGATTATGACCAGGGATTATTCGGTATAATCATGACCGTAATGTTACAAATGACGTGGTAAAAATTCTCAATGGCCCGTAGTGCATTGATGGACAGTTGTTGGCATGATCATGACCATTGATGAATACACGAATATCCTTGGCCCGTAGTGCATGGATAATTTATGGTCGTGATACTTAAGAATATCCTTGGCCGTAGTGCAGGGGTGATTCGATGATGTGAATTATTTATTAAGCTGAGTCCCAGCGATAAAAGTGATGAAAAACCATTTAAAACATAAAAGATAGTAGATTTTATTCTCTACTTGACTCTTTTATTGGATTACTTGTTCCGCTGCAGTTAAACTTGATGTCTATTGTCTTTTATCAGTTTAACATTGTTGGAGACTAATGATAATTTTTCTGCATTATCTTAATCATAATATTTTTTACTGGGCTAGTTGAGCTCACCCTTTCTTTCACTGTTCTCTTCAGGAAATGAGAATATAGCTGGGACGAGTCGGGAAACGGAGTGATGGTCCAGAGGATAGTATTAGTAGTCCTCACTATTCTGTGAAATAGTGTGATAATAATTGTAATGAGGACTCCTTTTGAGTTTGTATACTCTCTAGTAGACAATATTTGTATTCAAACTCACAGTTTATGTTTTGTCATATGGTACACGACAGTTGTATTAGTAAGTTGTATTTAAATTCTGTACCATGTATTTGGCGACTCAAGATAGGTGATGTATACCTAATTTTGGGGGCGTCACAGTTGGTATCAAAGCTTAGGAATATGATCCCTGGCTGAGATGTGAGACAAGAACTAGGAGGGAAGAGACGGGGGAATTCTTTCGCTAGTATGACCTACCTAAGTTTATTTGGTATTTAATTGGTCGGTCAGAGTATAGGGATAATATGTGATATGTTAATTAACATTTGTTTTGTTGCAGTATTTAAAAATGGCATCTGAAAATGTTGAGATAAGCAATGGGGCACAGGAGACCGTTGAGTCTCCACAGATCAATAATCAGGACAATGTGCAACAGCAAGACAATAATCCTCATGTAGACAACAACAATGATCAATTGACGAACGACGGTACTTTTAGGAGTTTTTTAGAATTCATGCAACATCAGGCTAAGGCGGCTCTTGTTCATAATACAGGAGGAAACAATGGCAACCCACGGTTGGTCACCGCTAAGTAATTCAAGGAGCTGGGACCACCGGAGTTTTTGGAAAAGCCAGAACCACTTAAGGCGGAGACGTGGTTAAAGCAGATCACCAAGATATTTTGTGACGCCCCCAAAATAAATATACAACACCCATTCTGAGTCGCCAAATATATGGTACAAAAAGCAAACCACAACTTCAATAATACAATTATCGTGCAAAATACGACAACACATACTGTGAGTTTAAATACAAATATTGTCTTCTAGACAATATCCACACTCAAATAAGTCCTCATTACAATTATTCAAACACTATTTTATAGAAATAGTGAGGACAACTAAAACATCTTTGTAGAACCATCACTCCATACCTCGACTAGATCCTGCTATGTTCTCACCTCCTGAGAAGAAAAATGGAGCAAAAAGGAAAATGGTGAGCTCAACTAGCCCAGTAAAGAATATTATGACTAAGATAATATACAACAAATTATCATTAGTATTCAACAGGGAAAAATCTGATAGAATATAATCGACAACAAGTTTTAGATCAACAACAGCAGCGAAAACAACAAACCATTAGAAGAGTCAAGTAGAGAAAGAATTCTACTATCTTCTAAGATTTAAAAGTCCATCATCAATATTTTATCCCTGTAACATCAATCAATATACATCTTGAATCAAATATTCATCTTTGCACTACAGGCCAAAGATATTCATTTGTAACACCAGTCGGTCATGTTCATCTCAACACCTGTTCATCTTTGCACTACAGACCAAAGATATTCATCAGGTAATCATACATCTTTGCACTACAGGCCAAAGATATTCAATAATATCATCATTCAGGACTGAGGATGATGAAAAATATCTTAAAAAAAACGAAACCAGTGAGACAGAAGGACAAATAGTAAGGATTCGTATAACAGTTTATCCAAGATCAATAATACTTCATAATAATCAATTGTGAAGCAGAATTCAAAAATAAAGATCAAAACATGGATACAATCAAAGATAGTAATCATAATAGACATCTTGGATAAAAAGAAAAAAATTTATTTTTCGGTGAATAGTGTCGTATACGTGAATAATGCCGTATACGTGAATAGTAACTCTGACACAAAAAGTTCTAAATTTGATAAAAAATCATATCAATATTTCAACATAATGATATTGAAGAAAATAATATCATTTAAGAAGAAAATAATATCCCTTACCTCAAAATAACTGTACTTCTGACTGAATATCGGATATGAGGCTGAATAAAACTTGTGTTGAATAGCAACTTTTAAAGTATCTAAATACTCACAAAATACACTCAATAATCTAGAGAGAGAAAGAGAGAAAACTTATGAATTCTGGTGTGATTTTCAATTCTAACTTAGCCCTCTATTTATAGGAAAATGTTAGCACGCTGAAGCAAACTTAACCTGCAACCTGATGGATTTACCTGCTACTATTCCCATTCACCATATTTGAATAAAAATCTCAGCACATTTATTCACCAACCAAGAGTGGAGCCCACCAATTCTAGAATTTTTTACCAAAATGATAAACTCCGAGAATTTAATAATTTCTGAACCAGTCATCTCGTAAAATTCACAATAAATCATACGTTTATTTTTAACGGTTCAAAATTTGTGGACATATACTCAACTTATATATGAATAACAAATCTAACTATTACCACGATCCAACGGTCGGATTAAAAATTATAACCCTCGCAAAATATCTCAAAAATCCTAATTTGATTTTCAATACCACCATTCCGATAAAAATACAGATAAAACACCTCAACATTAACTCCTTCATTTTTAATCACAAAAAAATATCCCTCATTTATATCCACATAAAATAAATATTTCCTTATCATATGAATCAATAATTAATTATTCATAAATAATATTACAGAATCACATTTATGACAACCAGGCCGTTCCCAGGAAAGAGGGGGATTTCCAATAAGGATTTCTCCTTACTAGCGCGCAATTAGATGACCAAACCTCTCCTTAGACAGAACTTTCTAGACATTGCCAATAATGTTATCTAATAATATTATTTAAATAATATGAATTATTGATCTGATAATAGAAAATACTGTGCAGCAACAATTATTTAAACAACAATAATATAAAATATCAACGCAGCAATTATTGGATCAATAAAATAAAATATTGAACAGTAACTACTGTAACAATTATTAAGTAGTGCCTTCCTTCGTAAGAATCAATAATTCTAAAATACTGTGCAATCTGTGTGCCACTGTGCAACCACGCATATTACTGTATTTTAACCACCGGGTATTCCAATAGTGTTAACGGTAACAACTACGCCGTTATTTATAAAAACTCAATTTTTATCGTTATCTTCATCCAATCATTTTCTGTTATAGGGCCCACAAATAGCTGCGTCGTCGTACGAATACTCTCCGACAGAAAGAATATTCCACGACCAAACGAATATTTCCCGACAAAATGAATATTTTATAACCACTTGTTTATTTTGCAAAATTTACACATTTCACCCATAACCAAAGTATTATATCAAATTAACATCTTATTATTCACAATAATATTTAGAGAAAATTTGATTTTATTCATTAATAAGTTGGGGTCTTACAACATCCCCTCCTTATGAAATTTCGTCCTCAAAATTAACGTACGTACCTGGTGTTTCGAAAAGGTGAAGATATCTCGCTTTCATTTCTGATTCCAACTCCCAGGTCATCTCTTCAATAGAATGGTGTCTCCATAAAACCTTAACTTGTGGTATAACCTTCGTGCATAGGACATGTTCTTTCCTATCCAATATCTTAACAGGTACCTCTCGTACGTTAAATCTTCAGCTATCTCGTCTGGTTCTAACGCAATAATATGATTCGGGTCGTCCACATATTTACGTAACATTGATACGTGAAAAACGTTATGAACACGCGACATACTTAGTGTTAAGGCGAGTCTATAGGCCACAGTTCCTACTCGATCGAGGATTTCAAATAAATCGAAGGCTTGCACTTTCTTCTCTTCATCGACTCTTACTTCTAGAATAACACATTCTTGCACCTTCTTCTTTATATTCATCAGCTCCAGGTCTGTAGCTTGAGCGGCTTTAACGTTATCGATTAAAGTCGATTTTACTCGTATATCATCACGTGGGTCCCTAGAGTTATTAACTCTATCTCTATCATTTATAAATTATACAAAATAGGCTTTTGTGTTCAACAATATCGTACTTGTACTCGCGTACAATCTTCTACTCAACGCGTCAGCTACCACGTTCGCTTTTCTAGGATGGTATGGTCAGAACAGGTTCCGAATGAGTCGCCTCTTGAGCTATTGGAAAATCTTCTCGCATTCCTCGCTCCATACAAATTTTGTATCTTTCTGAGTCAGCCAAGTTAACAGAGTAGCGATTCGAGAAAATCCTTCCACGAATCTCCGATAGTAATTAGCTAAGCCCAGAAAGCTACGTACTTTGGTCACCGACTTCGGTTGCTCTCAATTGTGATTCATATCCCAATCTTGGATAGCACGTCACAATGGCACCTATTATTTTATCACCACACAAATATAGAGTCCCTTACGGAGAGTCTGACTTTGGTGCATTCCACAAAGGAAGTCACCAGATAGAGGCTCGGGTACCAACTTCTATAGTTGAGTTTTTAACTCCTGAAGTTCAATAGGAGCTATTCAATATGAGATTTTAGAAATGGGTTTTGTATCGGGTTGAAGATCAATACAAAAATTTAATATCACGCTCTGGGTTAGGCTAGGAAATTCTTCAGGAAATACGTCAGGAAATTCACTAACAACAGAAATATCATTCAAATCTGACGTATTTTTGTTCAAGTCCATGACATGGGCTAAGAAAGCTTGACATCCGTTTTTCAATAAACGAATGGCTTTATGGCTTGGTATGACAACGATTGATTTTAGTGGTTTGGTTGCTTGAATTCGCATAACAGGTTGGTTAGAAATATGAAAACTAACAACCTTACGAAAATAATCAATTTTGGCATGATGAGTAGTTAACCAATCAATTCCTAAAATCACATCAAAAGCAAGTATCTTTAAAGAGATAAGGTCAACATGTAATGTGATTATGCCAACTTGGATTAAGTAAGATTTATAAACTGTAGATGTAATGAAAGTTTCTCCTAACGGAGTCTTCACAGATAGGTTAAAGTCTAATTTCTCCGAAGTCAAGTTTAAACGTTGAGCACAAGCAGGAGAGATAAAAGAATGGGTAGAACCGGTATCTAGTAAGGTATAAACTTCGTAAGAATTTATAATTAACTAACCCGTTATACCTTCGTTCGGGTTCCTCGCGTTTTGGGCAGTCACGACAAACGCTCTTCCAGAAATCGCCGACTTTATTTTGTCTGTATCCGCCTTTGGTGTCACCGTTCCAGCTGGACTTGGTTTCGCTATAGTACAATCTCGAGCGATATGTCCTTCCTTTCCACAATTATAACATACCTTGAACTGTTGTGGGCAGTTTGGACTTATATGTCCCTCCTCTCCGCATCTGTAACATCTAACTGGCGGTCGTTCTCCTCCCCTAGAATTTGTTCCTGGTGCTGGTGCTGCTGTCGACGTCTTCCTGTCATCGTTAAATATTCTCTTCTTGAAATTTCCACTTGACTCACCTCTCCAATTATCATGGCCACGATGACCACCCGAGTGGTTACCACTTTTGTCTGTATTTTTCCCTCCTCGCTGGTTCTCATCGCTTTGATGACTGCTGTCACCAGTATGACCCTAGTTGTGGTCCCTCGGTTGAATATACTCATTATCTCGCTCTAATAATTGAGCCCTATTTACAACATCTGAATATAAAGAAAATTTATGAGAGATAAGATATTGCCGAATCTCGGGTTTTAAACCTCTCAGAAACATCCTTGTCATTCGTTCCTCATTCTCGACCAAATGAGGTGCAAACCTGGATAACTCTGCAAACTTTGCCTCGTACTGGGACACCGTCATGTTATTTTGTTCCAGTATAATAAACTCTACCTCCTTCATATGACGAATACTTTCAGGAAAGTACTTGTCATTAAACAGTTTCTGAAATGTTTCCCAGGACATGTTGAGTGCGTCAGGCTGGGTACGCTTCACAGACTCTCACCAGTAGTCTGCCTCACCGCGGAACATAAAGGTGGCGAATGGAATATTCTGTTCCTCCGTGCATCCCAAGACATCGAATATCTTGGTAATTTTCTTGACCCACGTTTTCGCCATGATCGGATCCGGCTTTCCCTTAAATTCTGGTGGTCCCAATTCTATAAACTGCTTGGCTGTGACAAACCGCGCGTTGTTATCATTTCCACCCGTATTTTGCACACGAGTCTCCCTCGTCTGATTTTGCATGAACTGCAAAAAGCTCCTAAACATTCTATCATTCATCGTTTGCTCGGTAACATTATTTACAGGAGGAATATTGTCTTCCTGTTGCACGTTCTCTTGGGTGGTGATTAAAGGTGTCTCCACAGTCTCATTCACTCCATTGTTAACGTTCTCTGCTGCCATTCTCAAATACTGCCACAAAACAAGGGTTAATTGACATGTCACATATTATCTCTACATCTGACCGACCAAATAAATACCAAATAAACTTAGTCAGGTCATACTAGTGAAGGAATTCCCCGTCTCTCCCCTCCTAGTTCTTATCTCACATCTCAGCCAGGGATCATATCCCTAAGCTTTGATATCAACTGTGATGCCCCCAAAATAAGTATACAACATCCATTCTGAGTCGCCAAATACATGGTACAAAAAGCAAACCACAACTTCAATAATACAATTATCGTACAAATTACGACAACACATACTATGAGTTTAAATACAAATATTGTCTTCTAGACAATATATACACTTAAATAAGTCCTCATTACAATTATTCAAATACTATTTTACAGAAATAGTGAGGACAACTAAAACATCTTGTAAGACCCCGAATTTTTTTTTAATAAAATAGAATTTCCTCTATTTATTATTTTGAAATAGTAAGGGTTGAATTGATTAATGTGGTTAGTTATGGGTAAAATATTCAAATATTTTAAATAAGCAAGTGGTTATAGAATATTCATTGTTGTCGGGGAATATTCGCTTGGTCGTGGAATATTCTTACTGTTGGAGAATATTCGTACGACGGCGCAGTCTTTTGTGAGCCCCATAACGGAAAGCTATTGGATGAAGAAAACGACAAAAATAAGTTGTTTATAAATAACGGCGTAGTTGTTACCGTTAATACTGTTGGAATACCCGGTGGTTAAAGCACAGTAATACGCGTTGTTGCACAGTAGCACACGATATTGCACCAATTATTGATTCTTACGTAAGAAGGCACTACTCAATAATTGTTACAGTAATTACTGTTCAATATTGTATTTTATTGATTCAATAATTGCTGCGTTGGTATTTTATATTACTGTTATTTTAATAATTGTCACTACACAGTATTTTCTATTATCGGAACAATAATTCATATTATCTGAATAATATTATTAGATAACATTATTGGCAATGTCTAGAAAGTTCTGTCTAAGGAGAGGTTTGGTCATCTAATTGCGCGCTAGTAAGGAGAAATCCTTATTGGAAAGCCCCCTCTTTCTTGGGAACGGCCTGGTTGCCAGTACTGTGGTTCTGTAATATTATTTGTGTATAATTAATTATTGATTTATATGATGAGAAAAATATTGATTTTATGTGGATATAGATGGAGAAAATTTTAATGTGACAATTGTTGAAAATTAATATTTTATTCTGATAAAATAATTCATTTAAATATATTATTTTTAATAATATATTGATGGTGATATTTTTATAATGAATGTAGGATATATGAGTATATGAGGAGGAAGAGTATTTTTGTGGCATTAAATGATTAACACATGTTTTGTGTGTTGGTGGACACAATTCTTGACCGAAAATTTATTATTTACTGTAAAATCGCCCGTTTGTGGATTTCGGTCAATTTTTGTTTGGAATTTGGAAAAACTTTCTTCTGCAAAGTTGTAGAGAATTGAATTTCCTATAAAAACTCGCGAGATTCGAATTTTCTGATAAAAGGGCTATTTATTATGAATTATTGAAGTTCTGAAGTTATGAAATAATTGATTTTTGGAAGTTTTAATTATTTTTATTAAGAAAAACGTTTTTGACATTTGAGTGGCACATGTTAATGGTGTAAATCAGCTGATGTGGTGTGCTAAGGAAATTAAGAAAATTATATTATTAATTTATTAAATTTTCTGCTTTGGTGTTCTAAGCATTTTCCTATAAATAGGGTGCTTAGGTTAGAATTGAAAATCACACCAGAAACACAAGTTTCTCTCTATTTCTCTCTCTATATCGAGCGTATTCTTGTGAGTATTTGATACTTTGAGTGTTGCTATACGGTGCAAGTTTCCTTCAGCACTATATCTAGTATTCCAGTCAGAAGTACCGTATTTCTGAGGTAAGGGATATTATTTCTTCTTAAATGATATTATTTTCTTCAATATCATTATTCGAAGTATTGATCTGAATTTTTATTGAATTTGAAACTTTTCATGTCGGGGTTACTATTCACGAGTTACTATTCACGAGTTACTATTCACGAGTTACTATTCACGAGTTACTATTCACCGAAAAATAAAATTTTCTTCTTTTTGTCCAAATATCTATTCTGGATACTAGCTTTGATTGTATCCATATTTTGATCATTCTTGAATTTTACTCCACTATGATTATTTATGAGGTATTTTTGGACATGGAATAGCTGAAATACGAATCCTTAATATTTATTCTTTTGTTTCACTGGATTCGTTTCCTTTAAAATATTTTTCATCATCCTCAGTCCTAAATGATGATATAATTAAATATCTTTGGCCTGTTGTGCAAAGATTGATGATTTCTGATGAATATCTTTGGCCCGTAGTGCAATGATGAACATGTGTTGAGATGAACATGATCGACTGGTGATACAAATGAATATCTTTGGCCTGTAGTGCAAAGATGAATATTTGATTAAAGATAGTTATTGATTGTTGTTACAGGGATAAAATATTGATGATGGACTTTTAAATCTTAGAAGATAGTAGAACTCATTCTCTACTTGACTCTTCTAATGGTTTGCTGTTTCCGCTGCAGTTATTGATTTAAAACTTGTTGTCTATTGTATTCTATCAGATTTTTCCCTGTTGAAGACTAACGATAATTTGTTGTATATTATCTTAGTCATAATATTCTTTACTGGGCTAGTTGAGCTCACCCTTTTCCTTGTTGTTCCATTTTCTTCTCAGGAGGCGAGAATATAGCGGGAACTAATTGGGGTGTGGAGTGATGGTTCAAGACAGTTGTTTTAGTAGTCCTCACTATTTTGTAAAATTGTGTATCAATAAGTATAATGAGGACTTAATTGAGTATGAATACTGTCTAGATGAAAATATTTGTATTTAAACTCACAGTATATGTGTTGTCGTATTTTGCACGATAATTTTAATAATAAAGTTGTAGTTATTTTCTGTACCATGTATTTGGCGACTCAGAATGGGTTGGATGGATTGGACCTATTTTGGGGACGTCATACATCTTTCTAGAACCATCACTCCATACCCCGACTAGATCCTGCTATGTTCTCACCTCCTGAGAAGAAAAATAGAACAAAAAAGAAAAGGGTGAGCTCAACTAGCCTAGTAAAGAATATTATGACTAAGATAATATACAACAAATTATCATTAGTATTCAACAGGGAAAAATCTGATAGAATATAATCGACAACAAGTTTTAGATCAACAACTGCAGCGGAAATAGCAAACCATTAGAAGAATCAAGTAGAGAAAGAATTCTACTATCTTCTAAGATTTAAAAGTCCATCATCAATATTTTATCCCTGTAACATCAATCAATATATATCTTGAATTAAATATTTATCTTTGCACTACAGGCCAAAGATATTCATTTGTAACACCAGTCGGTCATGTTCATCTCAACACCTGTTCATCTTTGCACTACAGGCCAAAGATATTCATCAGGTAATCATACATCTTTGCACTACAGGCCAAAGATATTTAGTAATATCATCATTCAGGACTGAGGATGATGAAAAATATCTTAAAAAAAACGAATCCAGTGAGACAGAAGGACAAATAGTAGGGATTCGTATAACAGTTTATCCAAGATCAAAATACTTCATAATAATCAATTGTGAAGCAGAATTCAAAAATAAAGATCAAAACATGGATACAATCAAAGATAGTAATCATAATAGACATCTTGGACAAAAAGAAAAAATTTTATTTTTCGGTGAATAGTGTCGTATACGTGAATAGTAATCCCGACACAAAAAGTTCCAAATTTGATAAAAAATCATATCAATATTTTAGCATAATGATATTGAAAAAAATAATATCATTTAAGAAGAAAATAATATCTCTTACCTCAAAATAACCGTACTTCTGACTGAATATCGGATATGAGGCTGAATAAAACTTGTGCTGAATAGCAAATTTCAAAATATCTAAATACTCACAAAATACACTCAATAATCTAGAGAGAGAAAGAGAGAAAACTTATGAATTCTGGTGTGATTTTCAATTCTAACTTAGCCCTCTATTTATAGGAAAATATTAGCACGCCGAAGCAGACTTAACCTGCAACCTGATGGCTTTACCTGCTACTATTCCCACCCACCATATTTGAATAAAAATCTCAGCACATTCATTCACCAACCAAGAGTGGGGCCTACCAATTTTAGAATTTTCTATCAAAATGATAAACTCCGAAAATTCAACAATTTCTGAACCAGTCATCTCGTAAAATTCATAATAAATCATACGTTCATTTTTAACGGTTCAAAATTTGTGGACATATACTCAACTTATATATGAATAATATATCCAAATATTACCACGATCCAACGGTCGGATTAAAAATTATAACCCTCGTAAAATATCTCAAAAACTCTAATTTAATTTTCAATACCTCCGTTCCGATAAAAATACAGATAAAACACCTCAACATTAACTCCTTCATTTTTAACCACAAAAATATATCCCTCATTTATATCCACATAAAATAAATATTTCCTTATCATATGAATCAATAATTAATTATTCACAAATAATATTACAGAATCACATTTATGACAACCAGGCCGTTCCCAGGAAAGATGGAACTTTCCAATAAGAATTTCTCCTTACTAGCGCGCAATTAGATGACCAAACCTATCATTAGACAGAACTTTCTAGATATTTTCAATAATGCTATCTAATAATATTATTTAAATAATATGAATTATTGATCTGATAATAGAAAATACTGTGCAACAATAATTATTAAAACAACAATAATATAAAATATCAACGCAGCAATTATTGAATTAATAAAATAAAATATTGAACAGTAACTACTGTAACAATTATTGAGTAGTGTCTTCCTTCGTAAGAATCAATAATTCTAAAATACTGTGCAATCCGTGTGCTACTGTGCAACCACACGTATTACTGTATTTTAACCACCGGGTATTCTAACAGTGTTAACGGTAACAACTACGCCGTTATTTATAAAAACTCAATTTTTGTCGTTATCTTCATCCAATAGTTTTTCGTTATGGGGCCCACAAATAGCTGCGCCGTCGTACGAATATTCCCCGACAGAAAGAATATTCCATGACCAAACGAATATTCCCCAACAAAATGAATATTTTATAACCACTTGTTTATTTTACAAAATTTGCACATTTCACCCATAACCAAAGTATTATATCAAATTAACAACTTATTATTCACAATAATATTTAGAGAAAATTTGATTTTATTCATTAATAAGTTGGGGTCTTACATATTTGATGTCTTGGGATGCTCCGAGGGGCAAAAGGTTCCTTTTGCCACCTTTATGTTGCGTGAAGAGGCAGATCACTGGTGGGAATCTGTAAAACGTACCCAGCCTGACGCACTCAAGATGTCTTGGGAGAAGTTTCAAGAGCTGTTCAATGACAAGCACTTTCCCGAAAGCATTCGTTACATGAAGGATGTGAAATTTATCAAGTTAGAGTAAAACAACATGGCCGTGTCGCAGTACGAAGCCAAGTTTGCCGAGTTGTCCCGATTTGCGTCCCACTTGGTTGATAATGAAGAGAGAATGACGCGGATGTTTTTTAGAGGTTTGAAGCCGGAGATACGTCAATATCTTATTTCTCATAAACTGTGTTTGTATTCAGATATTGTAAATAGGGCTCAGTTAGTGGAGCACGATAACGAGTCTACGCAACCAAAAGAGAGCAGCCGAAAAAATGATAATACCGGTGATAACAGTCATCAAAGCGGTGACAATAAACATGGAGGGAATCAACATGCCAGAAATGGTAACCACTTCGGTGGTAATCATGGTCAAAACAATAAGAATGGACATTTCAAGAAGAGGAGATTCAACAATGATGGAAAGACGTCAACACCAGCACCCGTTGTTAAGGAAGGAGAACGACCACCTATTATATGATTCAAATGCGGAGGGGAGGGACACATCAGTCCAAACTACGCGATGTCGTCCAAAGTATGTTATAATTGTGGAAGAGAAGGTCCCGATTTTGTCGTTCACCGAAGACAAGTTCAGCTAAGATGGAGGCACTAAAGGTCGTCCCAGAAAAGTCAAAGCCGGTAGTTTAGGAGAGAGCATTTTTTTTTCGTGACAGAGAACCTGAATAAAATTATCACGGGTATGTTAGTCATAAACTCTTGTGAAGTCTATACCGTGTTAGATACCGGTTCTACTCACTCTTTTATTTTACTTAGTTGTGCTCAATGTTTGAAGTTAACTCCGGAGAAGTTAGACTTTGATATATCTATTTAAACTCAGTTAGGAGAAACCTTCGTTACCTCCACTATTTATAAATCTTGTTCAAATCTTTCACGTTACCTGTCGATCTTATCTCTTTGAAAATACTTTCCTTTGATGTGATTTTTGGAAACGATTGGTTAACTACTTATCATGCTTTTCGTAAGGTTGTTAGCTTTCATTGTGACGCCCCCAAAATAGGTCCAATCCATCCAACCCATTTTGAGTCGCCAAATACATGGTACAGAAAATAATTACAACTTTATTATTACAATTGTCGTGCAAAATACGACAACACATATACTGTGAGTTTAAATATAAATATTGTCATCTAGACAGTATTCATACTCAATTAAGTCCTCATTATACTTATTGATACACTATTTTATAAAATAGTGAGGACTACTAAAATAACTGTCTTGAACCATCATTCCATACCCCGACTAGTACTCGCTACATTCTCGCCTCCTGAGAAGAAAAATGGAACAACAAGGAAAATGGTGAGCTCAACTAGCCCAGTAAAGAATATTATGACTAAGATAATATACAACAAATTATCGTTAGTCTTCAACAGGGAAAAATTTAATAGAATACAATAGACAACAAGTTTTAAATCAATATTCGCAGCGGAAAATAATAATTCATAGAAGAGTTACGTAGAGAATGAAATCTACGATTATCTATGAATTTAAAAGCCCATCATCAATATTTTATCCCTGTAACATCAATCAATATATATCTAGAATCAAATATTGATCTTTGCACTACAGGCCAAAGATATTCATCAGTTGGTCATGTTCACCTCAACACCTGTTCATCTTTGTACTACGGGCCAAAGATATTCATCATAAAATCATCAATCTTTGCACTACAGGCCAAAGATATTCAGTAACATCATCATTTAGGACTGAGGATGATGAAAAATATTTTAAAGAAAACGATTCCAGTGAAACAAAAGAATAAATATTAAGGATTCGTATTTCAGCTATTACATGTCCAAAAATACCTCATAAACAATCATAGTGAAGTAAAATTCAAGAATGATCAAAACATGGATACAATCAAAGCTAGTACCCAAAATAGATATTTTGGACGAAAAGAAGAAAATTTTATTTTTCGGTGAATAGTAACTCGTGAATAGTAACTCATGAATAGTAACCCCGACATGAAAAGTTCCAAATTTGATAAAAAGTTCAGATCAATACTTCGGCATAATGATATTGAAGAAAATAATATCATTTAAGAAGAAATAACATCCCTTACCTCGGAAAGACGGTACTTCTGACTGGAATACTAGATATAGTGCTGAAGGAAATTTGCACCGTATAACAACACTCAAAGTATCAAATACTCACAAGAATACGCTCGATATAGAGAGAGAAATAGAGAGAAACTTGTGTTTCTGGTGTGATTTTCAATTCTAACCTAAGCACCCTATTTATAGGAAAATGCTTAGAACACCAAAGCAGAAAATTGAATATAATATTAATATAATTATACAAATTTTCCTTAGCCCACCTTTGGTCAAAAACACCAGCCACACATGTTAATGATGTCCAACAAAATACAAAAAACGTTTTTCTTCAAACTAATAAATAAAACTTCCAAAAATCAATTATTTCGGAACTTTAGAACTTCAATAATTCATAATAAATAGCCATTTTATCAGAAAATTCGAATCTCACGAGTTTTTATAGGAAATTCAATTCTCTACAACTTTTCAGAAGAAAGTTTTTCTAAATTCCAAACAGAAATTGACCGAAATCCATAAACGGACGATTTTACAGTCAATAATAAATTTTCGGTCAAGAATGGTGTCCACCAACACACAAAACATGTGTTAATCATTTAATGCCACAAAAATACTCTTCCTCCTCATATACTCATATATCCCACATTCATTGTAAAAATATCACCATCAATATATTATTAAAATAATATATTTAAATGAATTATTTTATCAGAAAAAGATAAAATATTAATTTTCAACAATTGTCACATTAAAAATTTTCTCCATCTATATCCACATAAAATTAATATTTTTCTCATCATATAAATTAATAATTAATTATACACAAATAATATTACAGAATCACAGTACTGGCAACCAGGCCGTTCCCAGGAAAGAGGGGGCTTTTCAATAAGGATCTCTCCTTACTGGCGCGCAATTAGATGACCAAACCTCTCCTTAGACAGAACTTTCTAGACATTGCCAATAATATTATCTAATAATATTATTCAGATAATATGAATTATTGTTCCGATAATAGAAAATACTGTGTAGTGACAATTATTAAAATATCAACGCAGCAATTATTGAATCAATAAAATAAAATATTGAACAGCAATTACTGTAACCATTATTGAGTAGTGCCTTCTTACGTAAGAATCAATAATTGGTGCAATACCGTGTGCTACTGTGCAACAACGCGTATTACTGTGTTTTAACCACCGGGTATTCCAACAGTATTAACGGTAACAACTACGCCGTTATTTATAAATAACTTATTTTTGTCGTTTTCTTCATCCAATCGCTTTCCGTTATGGGCCCACAAAGACTGCGACGTCGTACGAATATTCTCCGACAGTAAGAATATTCCACGACCAAGCGAATATTCCCCGACAACAATGAATATTTTATAACCACCTGGTTATTTGAAATATTTGCGCATTTTACCCATAACTAACCACATTAACCCTTACAATTTCAAAATAATAAATAAAGAAAATTAAATTTTATTTGTTAATAATTTGGGGTCTTACATTCATATTCCTAACCAACCTGTTATGCGAATTCAAGCAACCAAACCACTAAAGTTAATCATTGTCATATCAAGCCATAAGTAAAGAGCTCTATTCCTTTCGTTGTTGACTTCCTTGTGCGGAATGCACCGAAGCCAGACTTTCTGTAGGCGACGTCGTGAATGACGATAGCAAGTTGATAAGTATCAATGTGACGTACTATCCAAGTCTTGGATGAGGGTCACAGTTTTGAATGATATTTCTATTGTTAATAAATTTCTTAACGTATTTTTGAAGACTTCCTGGTCTACCCTAGAGCGTGAAATAGAATTTTGTATTGACCCCAGAACAAAACCTATTTCTTAAACCCTCAAATATTTCTTCAACCAAAATGAATGTATAATGCGCCAAAGACGTTGGCTCTAGCTGTTGAAGATTACGATCGTACCACTTAATATCATCGTGGAAGTGCGAAGGTAGTAGCTGACGCGTTGAGTAGAAGATCGTATGCGAGTGCGATGTTGTTAACACAAAGACCTATTTTGTATAACTTACAAATGATGAAGATAGAGTTAAAGACTCTAGGAATTCACGTGAAGATAACGAATATACGATTAGAATTGACTTTAATCGATAAAGTTAAAGTCGTTCAAGCTACATACTCAGAGCTGATAAACGTGAAGAAGAAGGTTCAAGAGGGCGTTATTCTAGAAGCAAGAATCGAAGAAGAGAGGAAATCTCAACCCTCGATTTAATTGGCCCATTTGAAATCCTCGATCAAGTAGGAACTGTGGCTTATAAACTCGTTTTACCACCAAGTATATCGCGTGTTCATAACGTTTTTAACGTATCGATGTTACGTAAATATGTGGACGACCTGAACCACATTATTGATTTAAAATCGGACGAGATAACGGATGATTTAACGTATGAAGATGTACCTGTTAAAATCCTGGAATATATTCTACGCTTAAAGGTTATACCTCAAGAGTTAGAATCTGACGAAGTGTCCTCATCTGTTCGGCATACCAGGTACGTACGTAAATTTCGAGGGCGAAATTCCATAAGGAGGGGAGATTGTGAGACCCCAGATTTTATGAATAAAGGTTTAAATTTCTCGAAATATTTTTTAATATTATGGTGTGGATTTGATATAATGTTATAGTTGTGGGTAGTATTTATAAATTTTGCAAAGTATGCAAGTTGTTGTATAATATTCGATTGGTCGGGGAATATTCTTTTTGCCGGAGAATATTCGTACAACGACAGAATCATTGGTGGACCCCACAACTGAATTATTGTCTGATTGAGAAAACGACAAAAATATTTTATAAAAATAACGACGAAAGTTTTACCGTTAATACTATTGAACTACTCGATAATAAAAGTACAGTAATACGCGTGGTTTCATAGTAGCACATGGTATTGATTATTGATGCTTACGTGCGAAGTCATTCAGTTTTGTTCAATTAGTGCTACAGTAATTGTTGCATATTATCTCAAGTTATTTACTTCAATTATTGTCGATATTTTATATATTGTTAAAATCAATAATTGAGACGACAAAGTTATTAATATTATCATTTGCAATATTAATGATATCTAGAAGTTCTGTCAAGGAGAGGTTTAGTCACCTAATTGCGCGCCAATAGGGAGAAATCCTTATTGGAAAGCCCCCTCTTTCCTGGGAACGACCTGGTCGATTAATATTGTGAATTATAATAAAGATGATAAATGTTGTTAAAATTATTAAGGTGATTTTTATGAAGTTTTGCTTATTTTATGGATTCCTATTTACCTATTTTTTAAAATAATTAGAAGAAAATTATTTAAAGGTGGGGCCCACATGTGGGGGCTACATGTGGGGCCATTTGTGTTGGAAAAATGATTTTAAAAATGGAAGAGTATACGTATGAAAGTATATGTATATATTGAGTATATGGTGGGAGAAAATGAGATGTGAAAGTGATGGGTGTGTGACGTGTGTGTGAGTGAAAAATGGTGGAAAAGTGGTAGTGTGATAGTGATGTGTAAGAGTGTAGTGAATTTGATTATTGTGTGGGTGGGGGATTGATGTTGGTTATGGGGGAGAAAAATTAAGTGGTGTATATATAATATTGATATATATATATATATATATATATATATAAGTTGAAAACATGTGTTTATATATATGTATTATATTTTAATTTTGTTGTGATTTTATTGGTTAGTTGATTGACTTTATTGTATTTGGTTGAAGAAATAATTCTGCAGAAATAATTCGTTCATAAATAGTACACTTCCATTCTCCTATAAATAGAAGCTCATTCCTTCATTATTTCTTACGAATTTACTGAAACTCTAGAGAGAGAAAATTATAGAGAGAAAGAAGAAAAGTTTTCTGCTACTTAACTACTCTTATATTTAGTTTCTTTTACGGTAAGGGGTGTTATTCTTTCTTATTCATGAAGAAAACTGTTGTTATTCCATTTCTTATTATTCTGTTGGAATAACCTGTATACGCGGTCTACCCTATACTTGGTGACATTCTTCTATTATTCTGTTGGAACATCCTGTTTGTGTGTTTTACACCGGACCTGGTTTCGTCTTTATTATTATTCTGTTGGAACATCCTGTCTGTGTGTTTTACACCGGACCTGGTTCCATCTTTATTATTCTGTTGGAACATCCTGTCGGTGCAAATTTTGCCTGACCTGGTTCCGTTATTATTATTTTGTTGTAATAACCTGTCTATGCAAAGTACCGCATGCATGATGATTTCTTTTGTTATTCCATTCTTTATTATGCTCAGTTGGATAAAGTTTTGACTTCTATACTCCATGAAATTAATAGAATATCCTTGATATTTGCGCTTCATCCAGTATCTTTTCATGGAAATATTCTTTTGAGCATTCTTGAATTTTACTGCACAAAGCAGTATCATGTTGACAACTTGGACGTTATTAGTTCCTGAATAAATTAATTCTTGAACTTGTTTTATTGAATTCTTATATCATTGTCATCATCCTCATGTTTATATTTTTTGAAAGTCATCTGTGGCCTGTAGTGCATAGATGAACTTGGTATGATTATGACCAGGGATTATTCAGTATAATCATGACCGTAATGTTACAAATGACGTGGTAAAAGTCCTCAATGGCCCGTAGTGCATTGATGGACAGTTGTTGGCATCATCATGACCATTGATGAATACACGAATATCCTTGGCCCGTAGTGCATGGATAATTTGTGGTCATGATGCTTAAGAATATCCTTGGCCGTAGTGCAGGGGTTATTCGATGATGTGGATTATTTATTAAGCTGAGTCCCAGCGATAAAAGTGATGAAAACCCTTTTAAAACATAAAAGATAGTAGATTTTATTCTCTACTTGACTCTTTTATTGGATTGCTTGTTCCGCTGCAGTTAAACTTGATGTCTATTGTATTTTATCTGTTTAACATTGTTGGAGACTAATGATAATTTATTCTGCATTATCTTAGTCATAATATTTCTTACTGGGCTAGTTGAGCTCACCCTTTCTTTCACTGTTCTCTTCAGAAAATGAGAATATAGCTGGGACGAGTCGGGGAACGGAGTGATGGTCCAGAGGATAGTATTAGTAGTTCTCACTATTCTGTGAAATAGTATGATAATAATTGTAATGAGGACTCCTTTTGAGTTTGTATACTCTCTAGTAGACAATATTTGTATTCAAACTCACAGTTTATGTTTTATCGTATAGTACACGACAGTTGTATTAGTAAGTTGTATTTGAATTCTGTACCATGTATCTGGCGACTCAACATGGGTGATGTATACCTAATTTTGGAGGCGTCACACTTATTCACCTCAATCTAATGGTATTGCTGAACGCAAGAACCGAACATTGAAAGAAATGTTGAATGCTATGTTAAACAGTTTTGGAGCACCCCAGAATTTGTGGGGGGAAGCTTTGCTTTCTGTCAATTATATTCTTAATAAAGTGCCTCATAAGAAAACTCATAAAACACATTATGAAATATGAAAAGGTCATAGACTTTGCTATAAATACTTAAGATTGTGGGGGTGTCTAGCAAAAGTGATGGTTCATAAACTTAAAAAGGTTAAAATAGGACCAAAAACAATTGATTGTGTTTTCATTGGTTATGCAAATAACAGCAGTGCTAATCGCTTTCTTGTTCATAAATCTGAAATTAATGATATTCATGTTAATACATTTATTGAATCAAGAGATGCATTATTCTTTGAGAATATTTTTCCATATAATGAAAATAAAGATTCAAATTCAAACAAAAGACCTTTGGATGCTACTAGTAATAATCCTAAAAATATAGACAAAGAGTCTGTATCGGATGAACCTAGACGTAGCAAAAGGGCAAGGACTTTAACGTCTTTTGGCCTGGATTTTCTAACATTTTTGTTAGAAAATGATCCTCAAACGTACAAAGAGGCAATATCCACTCCAGATGCTTCTCATTGGAAAAAAGCAATAAATAGTGAAATTGAATCCATCATGCAAAATCATACATGGGAATTGGTGGACCTTCCACCTTGTTCTAAACCCTTAGGGTATAAATGGATCTTCAAAAAGAAGATGAAAGCTGATGGTTCAATTGATAAATACAAAGCAAGGCTTGTTGTTAAAGGCTATAGACAAAAGGAAGGATTGGATTATTTCGACACTTATTCACCTGTTACTAGAATAACATCTATTCGGATGCTAATAGCAATAGCATCTTTAAATACACTTGAAATACATCAAATGGATGTAAAGACTGCATTCTTAAATTGTGAATTAGATGAAGAAATATATATGGAACAACCTGAAGGTTTCATTGCTCCTGGACAAGAAAGGAAAGTATGCAAACTTGTTAAATCCTTGTATAGATTAAAACAAGCACCAAAACAATGGCATGAGAAATTTGATAATGTTATGTTATCAAATGGATTTAAAATCAATGAGTGTAACAAATGTGTTTATGTCAAAAGCACTCAAAAAGAATATGTCATTGTTTGTCTTTATGTGGATGATATGTTAATCATGGGTAGAAATAATGAAGTTATAAACACAACAAAATGTATGTTGTCAAATAGATTTGATATGAAAGACTTTGGGGTTGCTGATATAATTTTAGGAATCAAGACTTCTAGAACCTCTGATGGAATTATATTATCTCAATCTCATTACATTGAGAAAATACTTGAAAAGTTTAACAAGTATAATATAATTCTGAATAAAACCCCAGTTGATATAAATCTTCATCTAGCTAAAAACGAAGGTGATAACATAGCTCAATTAGAATATTTTCGTATAATAGGTAGTTTAATGTATGTCATGAACTGTACTAGACCAGATATAGCTTATTCAGTAAGTAAGCTAAGTCGGTATACGAGTAATCCAGGTAAAGATCACTGGAAAGCTATTTTGAGAGTTTTGGGATATTTAAAACATACTCAAAACTATGGACTGCACTATACAAGATATCCAGCAGTATTGGAAGGATATACTGATGCTAATTGGATATCTGATACTAAAGATTCAAAATCCACAAGTGGATATGTATTTACACTTAGTAGTGCAGCGGTGTCTTGAAAATCCTCAAAACAAACGTGTATTGCAAGGTCTACAATGGAATCAGAATTCATTGCGTTAGACAAAGCTGGAGAAGAAGCTGAGTGGCTTCGTAATTTCTTAAAGGATATTCCAAATTGGTCAAGACCTGTGCCAGCTATATGTATACACTGTGATAGCCAATCAACGATTGGAAGAGCACAGAGTCATTTATATAACGGTAAGCCACGCCATATATGATGGAGACATAATACCGTTAGACAATTGCTCTCAAATGAAATTATCTCAATTGACTATGTAAAGTCAAAAGATGATATTACGGATCTGCTTACGAAAGGTTTAACAAGAGAGCAAGTGGAAAAATCATCGGGGGGAATGGGTTTAAAGCCTACTGTTTAAATAAGAGTCGTCATAGTGGCAACCCAACCTAGCTGTCTGGAGATCCCAAGATCTATGTTCAATGGGCAAACCGAACTATGTAGTACTCAGTAAAGCACTGAGGAGATAATTACTCCTAACCATTCCAAAATGAGACAGTGCACATCTGCCGCAAGAATCAAGATAAGATACGCTTTTAATGATTTTTATATCTTGAAATATGTTCAAGTGGGGTATTACAGGATACTCTTGATAGAAGTCACCTACGTGAGTAAGAAGGGGGCCACTTCTGTGAGAATTTTGAAGGCTGAATTCTCTAATATACTCACGGAATCAAGAGGTGTTTCAAGGCCAAAATGAACACAAACGTGAGAACCAATTATGTCTGAAGAGATATTTTGTGAATTCTATTGTCTTGGTTTACATAAAAAGCTGACAGTTCAAAGACATCAAGTCTACTGATTAGCCAAGTAAATCCGATAGATTTTACTAGGGCAAGTTCAAAGCCACTAAGCTACTTATCCTGATGAAATATCTTTTCTTATGTACTCGAACTAGTGTCTGCATATTCATAACATATTTTGCATATTGTAAAGCCAATTTTACATTCATGTGGGGGATTGTTGGAAATGAGATTTGAATTGAATGAGAAAATTGATTTCAAAGTCGGGTCGGGTCGTGACGGGCGGGTTTGTGATATATATTTTTTAGAGAAAAAAAATTTGTTTAATAAATATCATCACAATACTACGTCGTTTCGACGACGGTTACACGCCAACGGATTCTATAAATAAACGGTGTGAGAAGCTTTTAAAATTTAATTTTTTTTCCTTCCCTTCCCGTTTTGTTTCTGAAATTTCCGTTCTTGCTCCTTCCCGTTTCTGCCAGTCCCGTCCCGTTCTGCAGGAAAAATTCTCGTTCCCGTTCTGTGCAATTCCCGTTCCCGTTCTGTTTCTGCGAAAGTCCGTTCTGCAGAATCCCGTTCTCTGCAAAAGTGTTGCAGTCCCGTTCCTTTTTTTCTATCCCGTTCTGCATATTTTCCCGTTTCTGTGTAAGTATATACATGCATTAATTTTCATGCATCATTTTGTAAGTTCAGTACATAACATAAATATTGGTTCGAATTGTTCTTAATTTTGAAGTGCTTCTAATTAAGAACTGGAAATTCGTTTTATCTTGAAAAGCAATTATTCATTAATCCTTAGCACCAGTGAGGAAATAAATTTACTTTAAGAAGACTTTGTGAATTCAAATGACTCGAATTTATTCATTTATATTTTCTGTGTTATATATATATATATATATATATATATATATATATATATATATATATATATATATAGTTGATAAGTGAGTGGGTTGATAAATCAAAACAGAAGACATATTCTACCTTATTAGATAGTTCAGATTCTGCTTGAGCGAAATAAAAGATGTTGTCCACATTACTGACTAGTGACAGATAATTATATTTGTTATGGGTACTAAATACAATTCCATAAAATGAAACCATAGTTAAAAGTAAGGTTTTCAAATTCGGTCATCGAATCGAAAAAGGTAGAGGTATCGGCAGCACCGGCCCTGGGCTAAAGCTTTCTTATATCACTGTACAGTATATATACACTAACATATATGTCTTTGACCATACAATCAGTGCATGGCTAGTTTTATTCTAATGGATGAGCATAATTGATTATGTAGAATCATTCTGTAAAATATTTAAAATTTTGACAAATAAAATTATTACATAAGAAAAACTAGATCCAACACTACTAAAAATTCTATTATGTACATTTAAAAAAATACCAACCAGTTCACATAAATTAAAAAATAATTACTTCAATATATCTCAATTAATTTCAATCCTTGTAAGTCTATGCATTTGTCCATCATAATTATGTCTTTACTCATTCTTGTGTTTTTTTGCAAATATGTATAATCCCATTTTTTCTCTTTAATATGGCTAGTGCAAACTTTACAATTATCTCTATTAATAGATTATGGGTCATGCGTACTTTACTTATTGGTATTAAAATTCGACAGGTAAAGACTGAGGTCATAATATAGCCAATATAATACAAAAGAAAATAGGTAAACTCTTGCTGGGAAGATTTTGAGTTTTACACTATCTACCATGGGTACTATTTGAAGAATAACTAAACAGGTTAACTCTTGTCATAGCTTGGATATGTCACCCCCTGATTGATCTCTGTGAAACTATTTAAAATTCAGTAAGGTTACATTCCATTACCTGAACTATAAAATTTTATGCTTCTTTATTTATAATTTGCCCATTATAAGTGAGTGTTATTCAAGAGGAGCTGTTAGTCGGTTATTATATTTGATATTCTTTCGTATTTATGTTCTTTTGTTCAGAGAAAGTTCTTAGTTTTTTTTATACCTATCTTAATAGCAATTCGCAAAGGGCTCAATTTTTTTTGTCGCTTTAGGCCTTGAAAAACTCAGGGCCGACCCTGAGTATCGGGTGGATGAGTTACTGGTCCAACCAGTGGTCGAACCGTTATTGATGTCATTAATATATAAAAATATATATTATTAGTAATTAATAAAATTTTAAAAATCTCTTTTTTTATGAACTAAAACATAATAAAGTTGAACTACGTACAATATTATTAAAAATAATTAATTTTAATATTAATTTTTTTTGTAAAAATAAAAAAATAAAAATTAGGTCGCAGGTGAATCGCTGGTTCGACAATGGTCTATCGAGTCAACTGATTTTTAACCAAAACCGATTATGTGATTCAAATTAAATCAAAATAGACCTGATTTCAATTTTTACCGGTCTGAGTCGTCTAACCGTCAATTTGATCGGATTTTTAAAACCATGGTTAAAAGAAATTCTTGTTACACTTGTGAATTGTGATGGACAAAAACTACTCCATACATAAAGAAAAAAAAAAGCTTACTTTAAATAGGATAAGTGGATTATTATTTGCATGTTGTATAGAATCTAAGTTGGAAGAGAGAGTTGTCATAAAAGAAATATCTAAAGTGATTAAAAAAAATCTAGATGTATGGACTGTGTCCCACACTACCATAATTGTTTGGGTTATACAATGAATATGGATAATAATATAAGTATAACAAACTACAGGTTATTAGGATTTTCTTTATTAATGACAGGACATTACCTTGAACTGTTTTATGTATAAATAATTTTAAAATAATACTAGTAATATCCTAGTATCGACATTGTTTTGTACTGTTCTGTAATCTAGATGACTCTTGTTTACAGTTGTTGGTCATGATTTAATTAATGATACACATGTACGGACATTGAATTTTTTTAATCTTCTTTGACATGCATGTATAATCAGGACGGTCCAAATTTGTTGGGGGGACTCGAATCAAATTTTAAATTAGATTTTTTTAATCATTTAATATTTGTATGATTGTACTTATAATTACTTATTTGTTTGGAAAAAAAAATTAAATTTCTTTGATAAATTCTACTCCGTTCCTAAAAGATTATCGTTTTAGAAAAAAAAATTTGTTCTAAAATATTTGTCGTTTATAACTTTCGAGAAGAATAAATTATTACTTTCCTATATTATCCCTACGTTCTCTCATTGTTTCAAGAAATTCTCTCCCTTGTATTAATAGTTTTCAACTTCCCATGAAGGGGTAGTGATAGAATTTCAAATAAATTTTACTTGGTAAATGATATTTTTTTAATCCATGTACAAAAATCTTAAACGATAATATTTTAAGAACGGAGATATTAAAATATATGAATTATTAAAATTTAGGGGTCTTCTCAATTTTAGAGCATCAAGCCGTTGCTTAAATGACTTAATTATTGGACCAACCATGTGTATAAGGTGTAATATATGTCATACAATTCTGTATTATATCATTTTTGTGTTGAAAATATCGAATATATATAAGAAATAAAATTTAAATATTAACTATAATCACTTTAAAGATAATATCGACTAATATTAGCTCATGTAGTATTTATAAAATGTTTTTAAAAAATTGAATTGTAAAGATGATAAGGATGTGAAAAAATATTAGAGGGACTGTTGATTTAAAAAAAAAATTAATAATGTAATACCTTCATATTCAAAATTAATTAAGAAAAGCATTAATATGTTATCAATGAAAATCTATTAAATTTTTAATACATAAAATAATAGATTTCACTTTGCAAAACTACATGAAAAGTGAATATTATTTCCTTATTTATACTCGTACTGTCACGCTAGTGTCCAAGCACAGTTGGGTTAGACACTTTATCAAGAAGATTGTAGAACAGAAGAAGAATGAAATGGGCGTTTTGACAGATTCCCAATGAGGGGCTCACGCCAGATCAGGGTATTATTCAACCCCTTCTCTTCAGTCACTGTATCACTTTCTCTATAATGTATTGATATACATGGAGAAATAGAGATTACTTTATTTGTTTCTTTCTGTTCAACTTGTTTGTTGGTGGTCCCGGGGAAAAAAATATTGTTTAGTAAACTGTGAAAAAAAATCGTGGTAGTTTGTCTGGGGTTTGTACCGCTTGGTCACATGATGTTTTGATCTCATGCTTATAAAATCCTTACTGTTTGGCCACAAATCTAACAGTTCTTGAAGAATTAAGGTTACAAAAAAGGTGGTTTTTTTTTATCCTGATTGGGTTGCCTTCTTTATGTGGTAATTTTCACTTTGCCTTTTGGTTTTTGGTTAAGGTTTGCCTTTTGTTTGGTGGGTTTGAAGATATTTTAGTGTTTTCCGGAGCTTGATTGATGGTTAATGGTTGGGTTTAAGATCTGATTTGGTTTATGAACAGAAGAATTGGGCTGGCCATTAGCTTTGACTTTATGTGGGGGTGATTTTGAGCTTGTGTAAGTGGTAGCTGAAATTGAATTGCTTCTTTGCAAGTTGGTTGTATCTGGTATTCAGTGGTTCATCTTTAAATTTGCTTATATGGGTTTTCTTGGATTTGGAACATGTTAGATTTGACTGATCTTGGATCAAAGGGAAGTTTGGGTTGAAAAGAAGGCATTTTGAGATTTAAGTCTTTGATTTGAACTAAAGGATCTGAATTCTTCAAGATGGATACCAATTGTAAGACCATTGTTTGGTTTAGGAGGGATCTCAGGATTGATGACAATCCTGCGTTGGCTGCCGCTGCAAGGGATGGCTCTATTCTCCCTGTGTTTATATGGTGTCCCAAAGAAGAAGGGCTATTTTACCCGGGACGAGTTTCAAGGTGGTGGTTGAAGCAGTCTCTCATACATTTGGAGAGATCTTTGAGTTCACTTGGTGCTTCACTTGTTCTAATCAAAGCTCAGACTACTCTTGCTGCTCTTTTGGAATGCATAAATGCTGTTGGGGCGACAAAAGTAGTATATAACCATCTTTATGGTATGTTTTTGCTTCTTCTTGTCCTGTTTTGTTTTCCTTTTCAATTGTCTTTCTAGTGGCAAAATGATCTTTCACTTCTTAAATACTAATTTTCTAAATATTATTGAATATTTGATGGCTTGATGCATGCATGATCCTTCTTTGGTATTCTGTCATATTATATAGTTAGTGTCCACTGGATCCTTGGAGGATGATTTCACTACTATTTTTTCCCCTTCTAAACTATGATAAATTAAATACGTATCTCAATAAAGGAAAGAAGCAACCTTGGGTTGCAAACTATTGAAAGAGCAATAATTTCAACTGCAAGACCAACAGAAATTTAAATTGCAAACCAAGGAGTCTGAAATTTTCTTTTCTCATCAAAGTGCATTGGAAACACAAACCAGGGGAAATATTTAGAAAGTAAATATTTGATAAAAATTCCTCATGGGACTCGCAGCTTTTATAATTAGATCAGTAAGTTTAACACCCAATCCTCGAGATTGGTTGGTCAGTGTATGAAATGTTAATGTGCTCTCAGATAGTTAAATATGAACCTGACTATACTTATTCTTAATAGAAAACTCGATTGAACATCGTCTTCCACTAAATGGAAGATAACTTTAATATTTCTGATTTTGAAAAGAATATGAAAGAGAAATGACTAGAACTGGGAGAAATGGCATGTAGGAGAAATCATATTATTTCTGTCTCGTGTTTGATTTATAATGTACTTCCTGTCTTTAGTTTTATATTTAATTATTTATATACAGATCCTATTTCACTTGTTCGCGATCACAATATCAAACAAAAGCTTGGGGAGCTTGACATTTCAGTGCAAAGCTATAATGGAGATTTATTGTATGAACCATGGGACATATATGATGATGAAGGTCATGCCTTTACAACCTTTGATGCATACTGGACGAGGTGCTTGCAAATGCAAAATGAAACTGTTTCACATCTTCCTCCATGGCTATTAGTTCCAGCTTCAGGTACCCTTTTTAGCTTTCTTCTTCAATTATAGTACAAACAACTGTTTATCGCAGTCTTACTTTAACTGTAATTGGGCATTAGATCATCTGATGAATTTCTCAGTATGAAACTAGTAAGGAAAGTCCAATCCTGGCTGGACCATTCTGAGAGGCAAAATTATGGCTTTGAATGATTTTATTGATATAAACATCAGAGGAAAAGTCAAAGAGGAAAACAGAAAAGAAATGAAATAAACATGAAAACTAATCGTATTTTTAAATTTGCCAATGACAGGATTAGTTAAAAATTGCTCGATTGAGGAACTAGGTCTTGAAGATGAACTAGAAAAACCTAGTAATGCCTTATTAGGAAGAGGATGGTCTCCAGGTTGGACCAATGCCGATAAGGTTCTAACTGCATTTGCGGAGCAGCATCTGATTGACTACTCGAAGGATAGGCTAAGGGTTGCAGGGAACTCGACATCGCTCTTGTCCCCATATCTTCATTTTGGGGAATTAAGTGTGAGGAGAGTATTCCACTGTGTGCGTATGAAGCAGATAGTGTGGGCAAAAGAAGGAAACTCTGTTGGAGAAGAGAGTAGCACACTGTTTCTTAGGGCTATTGGGTTTAGAGAATATTCGCGATACATTTGTTTTAACTTCCCATTTACTCATGAAAGATCATTGTTGAGCAACCTGAAGTTTTTCCCCTGGCATGCGGATGAGGCCTATTTTAAGGCTTGGAGACAAGGTCGGACTGGTTATCCATTGGTTGATGCAGGAATGAGAGAGCTTTGGGCAACTGGGTGGATGCACAATAGGATTAGAGTGATTGTTTCTAGTTTCTTTGTGAAAGTTCTGCTTCTTCCGTGGCAATGGGGGATGAAGTACTTTTGGGATACACTTCTGGATGCAGATTTGGAAAGTGATATCCTTGGTTGGCAGTACATATCAGGTAGCTTGCCAGATGGACACGAGCTTGAGCGTCTAGATAATCCACAGGTACGTCGTGGTTCCATGTTTTATAAACTTTTTGCAGTATCTATTGTAAAATAATTTACATAGTACCCTATTGCTGAAAGAAATGAAATTTTTATATCCTTAAAACCTGAATATTTTCAAATTGGAAAGTATCAAAATATACCAGACGAAGTTTTGCAATTATGTAGCTACTAAGAAGTAAAAGTTTTCAATTTGTTATTGATCAATCTTCAAGGCCAATATAACCCAAGAAAAACAGCGTTGACACATATTTTGATTTGTGAAGTTGTAAACGTTGTGTTTTCTTCCATACTAAATTTATGTTTAGAACGAAATAATTGTAAACTGACATGTTTTGACATTTTATAGTATATATATTTAATTACGTGTATGCTTTGAATATGGTAACATCACCTCAAACTCGGCATGTATGTGGATGTGAGGCTCATGCCCTTAAGAAACATAAGGAGATCTAACCACATGCTAACAAAATTGATCTTTGTAACTTACTGTTTGGTGAAACTTTCTGCAAGTACTTTCCTGTTGATTTCTTTTTCTCCTCTTTTCTTTCAGTGACAAACTTTAAGTAAATAAGCTTACTGAAAATAGCAAAAAGATAATTTGAATAAAAAAAAGTTGCTTCATGATGGCTTTGTTATACCTTACTAATTGACTGATCATATGGCACTTTCAGTTGATACCTCTGATTTTGTATCCCCCAATTATGATTCAGGTTCAGGGATTTAACTTTGACCCAGAGGGTGAATATGTGATGCAATGGCTGCCTGAGCTAGCAAGAATGCCCACCGAGTGGATCCATCATCCTTGGGATGCACCTCTTGCTGTGCTCAAAGCTGCAGGGGTGGAATTGGGAGTTAACTATCCAAAACCTATTCTTGACATTGATTTGGCAAGGGATCGCTTAACTGAAGCAATAATAATTATGCGGGGAAGAGAAGCAGCTGCAAGAGCAGAGAAATCCGATGGGACAGATGAAGTTGTTTGTGATAACTCTGAATATATTGATAATTCAGCCATTCCAAAGGTTATTCTAAAGGAGAAGGCTCCTTGCCCTGCTACTTCATCTCATGACCAGCAGGTGCCCTCAATTCAAAATTTCAAGAATGGCTTGTCTAATCAGAAGAGATTAATGTCTGTCAAAGAGGAAGGACGATTTCAAAAGAACTTGCATAATGACAACAGTGAAGGTGAGACATCAAAAGTGGACGACGACTTGTGCTCTACGGCTGTATCCTCTTCCGCGAAAAAGCAGAACACTAGCAGCACGAGTTCTTTTTCTGTTCCCCAATTATGCTTTGCATCTTCTGACCTGAAGCAGCCATGCCACGTAGAGATAGATATAGAGAAAAGTTCAACCAAGGAGGGTAAGTGATGTGCCATTAGAGTTCATAATTTCTCCGACTATAATTACCTAAAACTTGCTCAGTAGGTTTTCTGTTATAGAATCTTTAGCTTCTATTGGTCGTTTAATGTGCACTAACAATTAATATGAATTGTGCAAGTGCTAATAATGAGCTGTATTTTCTCCTTCAAAATTTTCCTGTTCCTTATGATCTCCTTTAGCTGTGTACCTCTATATCAGATTTCTGGGACAATGATCTCTGTCTCTTTTTCTTTCTTTTTTTTTCTTTTTTTTTTTTGGTGATGTGCAGGATATACGGGAGCATGATGGTGTATTGGCAATGAACTCCCTTGCTATCGTGTATTTAGAAAGAGAGAAGGATCATCCGGTAAATAAATGCTGTATAGTTTTGCTACCATGCTTTTCTAACTTAGATATGTATTCTTGTAAATCTGTACTCTTGCTTAGAACTTGTAATTTGTTGTTTCTTGTCTCCCTTGACAAATGACGGACTTTTAATATGCCTCTTAGGGTAAAATATGGGATGTTTCTGTTTCAGTTAATGTAATATTTTCATGAAATGAGGGATTCAGATTTAAAAGTTATTATTTACCTGTTCATGACTAGAAAATACTCGATGGATAAGTTTTATTTGGATTAGCAGTGTCGTGTCCATTTGTGATGGGTCATAAGAATATTAATTTCCAATTTGACATTTACTTATTCTTTATGTATATTATGATTTGTTTAATGCACAATTTACAACAATTCAATAACCAACTATTTTCTATGTTGGAGAACCTAGTGATCAATTTGCTAAGCACAACAAAATTAAGTTCCCTTGTCAAAGTAGAGAATGAGAAGAAGAAGCTACTATATATATATATATATATATATATATATATATATATATATATATATATATCGAAATATCTGTTTTAACTTCTGATTTCTCAAAAATTTCAAAAACACAGCTTATATTACCATCCAAAAGACTACACTATTAATTACAAAGCACAAGTGCTTATTTCATCTTAAAAAGTAAGCTCAAGAACCTATAGGGACTCGACTCAAGTACCCCAGTAGCATAAATATATACAACCTAATTAAACTGGAACTGTCCTAATGTCATTACGTACACTATCCTGAGGCCTTGTTTCCATTCCCATATCTCCCACATTTTCCTGTGACATTTCCTCCAATGATTTTCCATTCGATTCGGGCACAAAGAATGTAAACAGCATACCAAGCAAAGCTGATAACACCAAGAACTATCAGTGAATTCTTCACCCCAATACCGGGTGGATACCCTTTATCCGTCTTTGTCCTGTCCTGGCTCTGGGCTGCATATAAAAAGCCGAATGCCCCTACCATTGCTCCAGCCTTCCCGGCTGCAGCAGATATACCATGACACGTTGAACGTAGCCTTGCTGGGAAAATCTCAGCCGGAACAACAAATGTGGTGGCATTTGGACCAAAATTCGAAAAGAAAAAAGTTAGCAAGTACATTACCACAACCGATTCTGTTCTCCTTATGTGTCCAGTGATCATATGGAATAGCCAAAGCAAACAGGAATACAGTCATGAAGAAGAATCCCATTATTTGAATTGCAAATCTTCATGCGCCAGTAGTAAGTCAAGGCAGCAGGAATAGCACCAAACATGAGCTATCTTGTCAATTGCTTGTTCTGCTTCTATATCCACTTGTAAGACTTTGGACATATCTGCAGCGGCTTGTTTGGCATTTTTGGCCACTAAGGCAGTGTACCTTGCAGTTTCTGGCATTTTCATGCGCCAGTAGTAAGTCAAGGCAGCAGGAATAGCACCAAACATGAGAATTATGCGCCAAAGGTAATCAGCTTGTGGGACAACAGAGCCCAAAGCATTATCTTCTTATGCTGGTGCAGGATACTTGGCCTTAAAGGCCGCGGAAACAATGATTGCAAACACCCCACCAGCCATAATTCCAATTCCCTGCATAGCAAAGACCGCTGCTATGAAGGCTCCACGAGTCTTTTTGTTGGCGTATTCGGACATAATGGAGGCTGAAAGAGGGTAGTCGCCGCCTATCCCTATCCCAAAACCTAGCCAGAAGCGAAAGAAGCAAAGTGTGGCCATGACAGATTTTGGGTTTTTGCCAAAGGATAGGCCAGAGGCTATTGAGCAAATGACCATGAGCATAAGTGTCAAGCCATAGCCTCGTTTTCGCCCCATTTTGTCACCAAGCCACCCGAAGAAGAGCTGACCGGCTAGTGTCCCACAAAACGCTACGCCATTCACTGCTGCCGAGACATTTGGAGGCAGAGTTCCTGGTTTTGGATAGCCATCTTGGTGGTAATATATGCGGCCGAGCAATTTAGTGATGAGAGAAATGCAGAACAAATCATATGCATCTGTGAAGAATCCCATTCCAGCAAACACGACCACATGGTATAAAAAAAACATAAAGTAACAAATGTTATTAAAGCTAAGCTACTCCATATAATATAACAACTGTTGAAATTTCAAGAAAATAGATTCATTGAGATTTTATAATTTTAGTGATTCTTTAATGTGGGATAGTAAACTTATGGGTATTATAATATATACGCATGTACGTACATGCAATTATGCAAATATGAACATGAAAAAAAAATCTCTCGAGAAAAATTAAAATATTATGGCTAGATGAGCATCCAATTGCTTTCTTTAATGAAATAAAAACTCTATGCGGTGCAGACATGATAATAAATAAATAGCTGAATTTATATCAAGATACTCCATATTCAATTTCAAGAATACTTTAATTTTAATCCATGTTTTCCCCTAAACTTTTGTTTTTTTTTTGTTTACTTCAAGAGAATAGACACCCATTCATCTACATCATACTTTAAAATAATAAAGCTTTGCCATTTCACTTCTTCCAAAATTCTAAATTAACATTAATAATACACATACGTACTTCTCTTCACAAAAAACTAGTATATATATATATCAGAGCCGGCCCTGGGCAAGGGCCACCAGGGCAACCGCCCAGGGCCCATAGTTCAGAGGGGCCCAAATTTTTTTATAAGATTATATATTTATGTGTATAAAAAAATAAAATAATAAAAAAATTAGTGATATTATGCATTAAAAATAATATGTTATAAAATATTAAATATGATAGTATAATTGATTATTTTGCATCTAAAAATACAATAAGAAGACATTTTAAATGATGTTTGTTGGTTTAGATTTCATTGGGCAAAAATAAAGAAATACTCACTGTAGTCGGTATGTTTTACTGATTACACCATTGAACTTTTAATTTATCAAATTACACCACTAAACTAATTATTATTTTGAAATTAGGTCATTCCGTTAAAAATAAATAAACGAACGTTAATTTTTTATCTATAAAACTAATGAATTACCCACTATAATTGATACATTTGACTGATTACATCATTGAACTTTAATTTTTCAAATTACCCCATCAAACTAATTAAAAATAATTATTTTAAATATTTTTAAAAATAATTATTATTTTAAGTAAAAAATATTAGAAACTTTTTTTTATTCATAAAATAAGTAGAGTTTTATAAAATGTAAATTCAAAAAAATTAAAGTGATTTTAAATTAAATTAATGTTTACTTAATTTTTTAACAGAATGAGACATTCTTAATATTAGAATTTTTTTTAAAAAAACTAAAAATAGAAATTAAAATAAAAAAACAGTAAAAGATAAATAAAAAAATTGATTCAATTTTTTCAAAAAAGAAATTAATAATTTTTATAAATAAATATTATTTTCAAGAAAAAAATCGAAAAATTCTTCATATTTTAAAAAAACGAGTAAAATTTTATAAAACATAGATTCAAAAAAATAAACTTTATTGTCAAAAGGAAAAAAAAGATTTTTTTTAAAATCAGTAAGGTTTCATAAAACTTTAATTTTTTTAAATCTATATCTTATGAAACTTTACTCATTTTATGGAGAAAAAATAAATAAAGTTTCTAATATTTTTTACTGAAAATAATAATTATTTTTAAAAATATTTAAAATAATTATTTTTAATTAGTTTAATAGGGTAATTTAAAAAATTAAAGTTCAATGGTGTAATCAGTAAAACTTGCCAACTACTGTGAGTATTTCATTAGTTTTACCGATTTCATTGATATTTTTATTTTGTAAGTACATATGATGATTTTTTGCTTCGATGACATTTTAAAGTGTTCTTCCTTATCTTTTGTAAATTCTTATAATTTTAATAAAAATAATTAGTTGATAATTTATTTATTTACTTATTTAATTTTTATAAAGAGGCATACTTAAAATTTTTTGCCCTAGGCCTTAGAAAATCCAGGACCGATTCTGATATATATATATATATATATATATATAAGATAAACAAAAGTAGAGTAATGAAGAGTTATAGATCAAAATATCTCACCCCATATATATATATATATATATATATATATATATATATATATATATATATAAGATAAACAAAAGTAGAGTAATGAAGAGTTATAGATCAAAATATCTCACCCCAAAAGTTGTTCAACATTAGTCGGATAGTTTTTGATGAGAGAAGAGTGATATATATACTAATAATATAAATGGGATTGGAGGGAATTGGTTACGTATTTAACTCCTTCCTATTCTTATCTTTCCGTTCTCTTTTATGTTTAGTAAAAGCTTGGATCCCCATCCGACGGTTCTGATTATTCCACGTGGCATTGGAACAGAATATCATATTATTATTATTATTATTATTATTATTATTATTATTATTTGGATGAAACCCATCACTAATCTAATAATTACCTTTTAAAAGATTATAATTTTATACATAATTAAAAAAATAGAGAAAACAAGAGAGAATGTAAAGCTCGTATTGTTTTGCCTTTTAATTTTTTTTTTCTTTTTTTTTCTTTTCTTTTTCAATTGGAAAAAAGAAAAATAAAAGAAGAGAATAAAAAGTATCCAATATAACTATGAAGGTCAAAATACAAATAGGTAAAATTGTAAAGAGCTCGTGTCCAATAGAATTTTAGTTAATTTAATATCACCTTTACTCACAATTTTTCCTATTTCCTTTTACTTTCTAAAATTTAGAAACTTCCATCATAATTTAAGAAATTGACGTTCTGAGGATTACGTGTAGGACTGAGCAAAAAATAGATATAATCGAATAACCGAATGGAACCGAAATAATTTAACCGAAATTTATTGATAATTCGGGTATATTTTACAATTTGTTATATCCGATTTACGGGTTCGGGTTTGAGTTTCGATTTTGTGTTATTCGATAAACCGAATATGACCTTTAAAAAAAATGAAGGCTTAAAGTTCACTCTCACTCTCATAAGTTGTAATAATCGAATATGAACTCTTCATTCTCAACAGTCATCACTGTCATCAGTGTCTCATCTCTAATTTCTCCATCTCTCAGATCTCGACCACTCATCAGTCTCTCATCTTGATCTGCCCCAACCCTAAACCCCAAGCCCCAAACCCCAAACCCCAAACTCAAAAGTCTTCCCAGTCCCCAAATCGCAAGTCGCGACTCTACTTGGCCTCCGAATGACGAACCAAAATTTGGACGAAACCTCATCTCCGAGCCTCTGACGGTATTTATCGATTCCGAGGTATCTAATTTATTTCTCTCTCCTGTTTGGTTGCTTATCGATATTTTTCAAGAAAAAAATAAAATATGACATGGTTAGTGATTGGCATGAGACTACGGGGTTTTTTGTTTTGAATTTTTAAATTGAACATTTTTGTACTTAGGGGTTGTATTCGGTTGACCCCTCAAACGCTTATCTTATTTATATTCGTCTGCAAGTATTTGATTTGCTTCACAGAACTCTGCACAAATTTTATCTTGCGATCGCTTATTTTTCCCCTTTATGTATTTGCTTGAATTGCTTCTCTTTAAATTACCTCACTCTTTTGGTGGTCCTTGTCGTCTGAATAATTGTGCACTATATATGTGCCCTTGTCTGGGTTGAAGATGTGTCTGGTGGAGAGCAAATTAAAGGAGGCGCCATAGCTTGTATGCTGCTTGCACTGTTGGGTTTTGTTTGAGAAAATTTCGGTTATTATTCAAACAACCGAATAGTAAATTTAGAAATTCGGTTACTGAGTAATTTGATTATTTGTTCGGATACTAAAATTGTACAAATTTTGATTTTTGATTATAACCAAATTGTCTATTCGTTTCAATTATAACCGAATGATCAGTTCTAATTACGTCTTCAATATTAAAAATTTAGAATCAATATTTGATCTAGGACAGAGAGAGTATATAATATATCAGGAGGGGAGGTATTAGAATATATAATTCCAAACAAAATTTAGACGTTAAAATGCCAGGAGGGGAGGAGGGGGTGCTATTAGATAGCATATTTTGGAATATAATTTTATCCTACCAGTAAATAATTCCAAGTCAAATTTTTATCAAACAATCCAAAAATTGAAATATATTAAAATGATTGAAATAATAATTCTGTCTGTTAACGCCAAGATCTTCTCCCACGTCCCAATCACGTAAGACGTTATGATCCTGCACAGTTCAACAAGTCAACACCAAAAGCTTGACGGCCTGACCGTCGGGGGATAGCTCCGGCGTGAGAATCAGTACAGGCGATCACAAGGTTAACAATGGAGGAAAATAATGAACAGTGTCTGAGTGGATGTGAATCAAGATAATGTTGTGTGTCGTGTTTTGTTACCTCTTTTTCTTTTGTTATCCTTGTCCCATACGTTCCCCAGACTCGGTTTACTGTGCCACCCACTACCTCCTGACACCTCCTTCCATCTTCGGTCATCTCAGCCGAAAGTGTGTAGCTTATTTTCCTACCTGCTACCACTGTTACCTCCCGCCGGCAATCGGAGTCCCATCCTCATTAATGCCATGCAGACAGGTGGCAGGCGTAACAGTCAACTACTGCTTTTGTGATGATTACCGATCAAAGATAAGATAAGTAATACCTTATGTAATGGACCAACCCCGTGACTAAGCCCAATATTATAGTCAAGTAGCGAGGCCCAAGTTGTTTGACCCAATATGGTAAAGGTGATATAGTCCAAAAGACAAGCCCATTCGGCCTGGCCCAGTAGGAAAAGTATTCTGGCCCAACACTGTCAAACAAAAATCTTTTTTGATCAAATAATACAAGAAATTGAAATATATTAATATATTAAAATAACTGAAATAGTAATTCTTTCAAACAAAATAACATAATTACTATATCAATCATCGTAGCAACAAGGCTCGACACTATATAAACTTCTGTAATACAGTTATTACTCAAAAATAATAATAGAATATGCAAATTTGGACCCTTCTTTAGCATGAGCAACTAAAGAACATGCCGTTAGCCATATTCAAATCTAAATAATCTATCTTCAACAATCATACACTGCGAATAAAAAAAATCAAATAAAGAAAACAAAATCTCTCAAATGAAGAAAGCAAAATATCTCAAAAGATGATAATGAACTATTCTCACGAGGAAAAGAAACTCCACAGAGATTAATTTATTAGATCAAAATAAAAGAAATCTACATAAGAGTATCTCCAAAAGGAGAGCCTCCCCTAGATCTGATACGAAGGTTAGAGAAAAAAAAAAGTGTCGAGATAAAATAGATTAGATAAAGAACATAAAGAAAAAAGTAACAAAATTAACCTAAATTGCAAATTAAGAAACGTAAAGGATAAATTTTATGTTAAATTCCCCGATATGATTTTTGTTGGGCCGTGATATTTTACATATTGGGCTTACTTTATTTTGGACATGTGGAGCTATTGGGCTGGACCATTAGGTGAATAATGGTCTTACTTGGGCTTTGACCGGTGATGATGACATGAATAGGCTTTGACTGTCCATTCTGCATTTAATTAATGAGGATGAGACAGAATCGGCCGGCGGTGGAAAAAGGTGACATACAGTGGGGAAATGAGCCGGTGAGCTACTGCAATGGGCTGGAGTCAGAGGGCAAGTCGGCTGCTGGCAGGTTGAAGATTGAAGTATATAAGGGAAGAGCAAGATAACAAAAGAGGTAACAGATATTTTCATTATCAAAACACTAGAACTAAATACTCTCTATTGTTATCCTTGTATCGGCCTGCACTAACTCTTACGTCGTAGCTATCCCCCGACGGTCCAAGCCGTTAAGCTTCTGGTATTGACGTGTTTACTGTGCCGGATTGGACACGTTTTTACTTGATTGAGGCGCGTGGAAAGATTTTGCCGTTAACATTGGCGCTAGAAGGAGGGCTATTTTCTAGTGTTTCTGTTTCAATCACACCTATTCGTTGTTATACGTCGAAAGTTATGGTGAGGAGTAGAACGGTTACCCCTGAAGGACAGCCGATGGCTGTTAGTTCGTCTATACAACAAGTCTCTGTCAAGGATAGGCTGAGTCCTTCAAAAAGCAAACATGATAGTATTGCATCACGAGACGTTTTTGAAGGTTCTCATGCAAAGGTCTATATTGATGTCAAAAGAAGATTAGTTTATACTGCTGATAAAAGACTTGACCAAGATCGGAAAAGGGTAGAAGGCACACCGCCTAGAATTCAACACCGAAGTGGTCGGTTGATAGAGCATCCAAGTTGGCCAAGATGGCCGAAGAAGCTGACAAAGCTTTAAAAATTCTTCTGAAGTAGAGGGAAGAAATTGCTGAACAGATGGTTCATTTAGCCGAGATGGAGGATGAAATGTCTAGCCATACTCGACCTAAAGAACGAGGTCGATCCCTGGAGAAACGATTTAGAAGAGGAAAAGAGCCTATGCACTCTGGGGGAATATCTTGAAGTCGCTCGCAGGACCGAAGAAGATCAAAGAACCATACTCCTGAGGATTCGAAGAGGGTACACCGCCCAATGGATTCTCGGGAATATGGTCGAAGTAAGCAAAGGAGCAGGTCAAGAAGGCACCCCCCCCCCCCGAGAATACAAAGAAGGCACCCCGCCTTAAGTATTCTCGCCATAGTGAAAGAGCTCGACACCGAAGCAGATCCAGAAGCCGTACTCCTGAGAATTCGAAGAGGGTACACCGCCCTACGGATACTCATCATCGGAGAAGTCCGTCTAAAGCTGCGAGTTCAGTTGGGAAAGACCAGACTGTCCAGAAGAAGGAAAGCTCTCCTAAGAAGGAAGTTACTTCACAACCAGAAGATATGGAGTTCTTGGTTAAAGAATTGAAGGAGCTTTAGAAGCAGTTAGACAAAGTTCAACAAGTAAAAGACACTTCAAAAAAAAAGGCGCCTCCTTTTTTCTCGGAGATTCTTAAAGTGAAGGCCGACCCTATTAAGAAGCTTCCTTACATGGAAAGTTATGATGATTCCGGGGATCCATATGACCACAACCAGGCATTTGAAAGGTTGATGGATTACTATGATTTTTCAGATGATGCCAAGTGTTAGACTTTTGTGACGACGTTAAGGAAGGATGCGAGGCAGTGGATGGGGACTCTGCCTTCAGATTCAATCTCATCTTGGGTAGATTTATGTAGTAAATTCCATGCTCGTTTTGGAAGCAACAAGACGAGGGGAAAGCCTACTGGCTCGTTGGCTCAAGTTCGTCAATTTTCAAATGAGTCTTTGAGTCAGTATGTGAAGAGATTCAGAGAAGCTGTTGACCAAGTATTTGATCTCAATGATCTTTAGGCTGTTAGGCTGTTTCAGAATGGTTTGGACCTGGTGAAGTCAGAAAAGCTGGTGAACAAGCTGATGTTCAACCATTCGAAGAGCTTAGCCGAAGCGTTTGAGAAGGCCAAGGGTTATATTGTGGTGGAAGAAGCTATGAATAGCTTAAAGCGTCCTTTTTTAGACAAACTGAAGGAGAAAGACAAAGATAGAGCCGATGGCGACCAAAAGAAAAATGGTGGGAATAATGATCATTCAGAAGGGGGTTCTAAGAGATACAACAACAATTGGCGTCAGGGAGGAGGTCGTCCGCCTGTTCCAGACCAAAAGGTGAACAAAGTGTACACTCAGCTGAACACGGATCGAGCCACCATCTTGGATCGGATTAAAGACCAACCTTATTTTGAAACCCCTTATGACAATCTTAAACCGGGTTCTGGTAATTCTCGTAGATATTGTGATTATCATCAGGCATCTGGGCATGGAACTAATGAATGTCAGAGTTTAAAGGAGTTAATTGAAAAGAATGTCCAGAGAGGTACGTTAGTTCAGTATGTGGCAAGAAGAGAGCCTCAACGAGATCAACAGAGGGATTGGAGGCCTGTTCAGGCTGCTCAACCGGTTCAACCTGCGTTACCAGTTCTTAATCAGCCAGCATAGCATGTTGTTGATGTAATTACTGGGGGGAACTGCTGGTAAGCTTATTGAGAAGAAGCGACGAGGATTTCTAGATTCAGTCATGTCAGTGGCGGGTACTCTCCCGAAGACTGATAGACCTTATCCAGGTACGATAATTTCTTTTACTGATGAAGATTACCCTTCTGAGCCCATCAAACCCCATGAAGGAGCTCTGATGATTACTGCCCAGGTGGGTTCGGTGGACATGAAGCGAATGATGATCGATAATGGGTCTTCTGTGGATATACTGTACGCACATGCTTACCAGAAGATGCATTTGGATGGACGAAAGGTGGAGATCGGGTAGGAGGCTCCTTTATATGGCTTCAGCAACGATCCAGTCAAGGTGGTAGGGACTATCGAGCTGTCAGTCATCTTTGGAACCGCTCCCCAACAGGTAGAAATAATGTGCAAATTTTATGTTATGCATGTAGATTCGGCTTATAACGCCATTTTAGGAAGACCCACCTTGACTGCTCTTCAAGCAGTGATGTCAATTCCCCACTTTAAAATTAAATTTTCGACGTCACATGAAGTTGGTGAAGTGGCTGGAGATTTAGATTTGGCTAGAAGATGCTATCGAAATGCTGTAGCAAGCAAAAACAGGCTATGGGTATCGAGATCGAACCATTTATTGAGAGCATTTCGGAGCCATCAGGAATTTGATACCGTTCTCGGATAATTCGAATATCCTTGCTGGGGGTAGCAGCAGATTTGGGATTTGATCCTGAAGTTGTTTTTGCAAGACTTTGAGTAGGATGAATAGTAGCAATGGGTGTCACAGAGATGGGGGTAGAGTTATCTGAACTTTGAGATGCCATTGTTAGCCGCTTGCAGAGAGAAGAAGAGATCGAGAGGAGGAAGAAAGCCAGATAAAGTCTGAAATTCAAATTGAGCAGGTAAAACTGTCAAATATAAGGGAAACCGGTTTTTCTAGTGGCTGCCTTTTTGGTTCTTTACGAAACTCGAGGGCGGCACATTTATTGTGACTCCCCCAAAATAGGTATACAACACCCATTCTGAGTCGCCAAAATACATGGTATAGAAACAACTACATCTTTACTATTACAACATAAGAACTGTGAGTTTAAATACAAATATTGTCATCTAGACAATATCCACACTCAAATAAGTCCTCATTACAATGATTGATACATTAATTCACAAAAATGGTGAGGACTACTAAAATAACTTCTAGAACCATCATTCCATACCCCTACTAGTATTCGCTACATTCTCGTCTCCTTAGAAAAATAGAACAAAAAGGAAAAGGGTGAGCTCAACTAGCCCAGTAAAGAACATTATGACTAAGATAATACAGAACAAATTATCGTTAGTCTTCAACAGGAAAAAATCTAATAGAATACAATAAACAACAAGTTTTAAATTAATATTCGCAGCGGAAAATAATAATTCATAGAAGAGTTACGTAGAGAATGAAATCTACTATTATCCATGAATTTAAAAGTCTATCATCAATATTTTATCCCTGTAACATCAATCAATATTTATCTTTGCACTATAAGCCAAAGATATTCATCAGTTGGTCATGTTCATCTCAACACCTGTTCATCTTTGCACTACGGGCCAAAGATATTCATCAAGAAATCATTCATCTTTGCACTACATGTGACGCCCCCAGAATAGGTATACAACACCCATTCTGAGTCGCCAAATACATGGTACAGAAAGCAAACTACAACTTCAATAATACAATTGTCGTGCAAAATACGACAACACATACTGAGTTTAAATACAAATATTGTCTTCTAGACAATATCCACACTCAAATAAATCCTCATTACAATTATTCAAACACTATTTTACAGAAATAGTGAGGACTGCTAATACATCTTTCTAGAACCATCACTCCATACCCCGACTAGATCCTGCTATGTTCTCACCTCCTGAGAAGAAAAATGGAACAAAAAGAAAAAGGGTGAGCTCAACTAGCCCAGTAAAGAATATTATGACTAAGATAATATACAACAAATTATCGTTAGTCTTCAACAGGGAAAAATCTGATAAAATATAATCGACAACAAGTTTTAGATCAACAACTGCAGCGGAAACAGCAAACCATTAGAAGAGTCAAGTAGAGAAAGAATTCTACTATCTTCTAAGATTTAAAAGTCCATCATCAATATTTTATCCCTGTAACATCAATTAATAATCATCTTTAACCAAATATTCATCTTTGCACTACAGGCCAAAGATATTCATTTGTATCATCAGTCGGTCATGTTCATCTCAACACCTGTTCATCTTTGCACTACAGGCCAAAGATATTCATCAAGTAATTATACATCTTTGCACTACAGGCCAAAGATATTCAGTAATATCATCATTTAGGACTGAGGATGATGAAAAATATCTTAAAGAGAACGAATCCAATGAGACAGAAGGACAAATAGTAGGGATTCGTATAACAGTTTATCCAAGATCAATAATACTTCATAATAATCAATTGTGAAGCAGAATTCAAAAATAAAGATCAAAACATGGATACAATCAAAGATAGTAACCATAATAGACATCTTGGACAAAAAGGGAAAATTTTATTTTTCGGTGAATAGTGCCGTATTCGTGAATAGTGCCGTATACGTGAATAGTAACCCCCGACACAAAAAGTTCCAAATTTGATAAAAACTCATATCAATATTTCAGCATAATGATATTGAAGAAAATAATATCATTAAGAAGAAAATAATATCCCTTACCTCAAAATATCAGTACTTCTGGTCGGAATACCGGTATAAGGCTGAAAGAAACTTGCTCTGATGAATAGAAACTCTCAAAGTATCTAAATACTCACAAAATACACTCAATAATCTAGAGAGAGAAAGAGAGAAAACTTGTTTCTGGTGTGATTTTCAATTCTAACTTAGCCCTCTATTTATAGGAAAATTTTGGTAGGTTTGACCTGCAACCTGATGGCTTTACCTGCTACTATTCCCACCCACCACATTTGAAATATAATTCAGCACATTTCTTCACCAACCACAAGTGGGGCCCACCAATTCTAGAATTTTCCACCAAAATGATAAACTCCGAAAATTCAACAATTTCTGAACCAGTCATCTTGTAAAATTCGTAATAAATCATACGTTCATTTTTAACGGTTCAAAATTTGTGGACATATACTCAACTTATATATGTATAACATATCCAAAAATTACCACGATCCAACGGTCGGATTAAAAATTATAACCCCCGCAAAATATCTCAAAAACCCTGATTTTTAATACCTCCATTCCGACAAAAATATGGATAAAAACCTCAACATTAACTCCTTCATTTTTAACCACAAAAATATATCCCTCATTTATATCCACATAAAATAAATATTTCCTTATCATATGAATCAATAATTAATTATTCACAAATAATATTACAGAATCACATTTATGACAACCAGGCCGTTCCCAGGAAAGAGGGGGCTTTCCAATAAGGATTTCTCCTTACTGGCGCGCAATTAGATGACCAAACCTCTCCTTAGACAGAACTTTCTAGACATTGCCAATAATGTTATCTAATAATATTATTCAAATAATATGAATTATTGATCTGATAATAATGCAGTAACAATTATTGAAACAACAATAATATAAAATATCAATGCAGCAATTATTGAATCAATAAAATAAAATATTGAACAATAACACTGTAACAATTATTGAGTAGTGCCTTCTTACGTAAGAATCAATAATTGGTGCAATACCGTGTGCTACTGTATTTTAACCACCGGGTATTCCAACAGTATTAACGGTAACAACTACGCCGTTATTTATAAACAACTTATACTTGTCGTTTTCTTCATCCAATCGCTTTCCGTTATGGGGCCCACACAAGGCTGCGTCGTCGTACGAATATTCCCCGACAGCAAGAATATTCCACGACCAACCGAATATTCACCGACCAAAAATAAATATTTTATAACCACTTGCTTATTTTGCAAAATTTGCACATTTCACCCATAACCAAAGTATTATATCAAATTAACCCCTTATTATTCACAATAATATTTAGAGAAAATTTGATTTTATTCATTAATAAGTTGGGGTCTTACAACCTCCCCTCCTTATGAAATTTCGTCCTCGAAATTGACGTACGTACCTGATATTTCAAAAAGGTGAGGATACCTCGCTTTCATTTCTGATTCCAACTCCCAGGTCATTTCTTCAATAGCATGGTTTCTCCACAAAACCTTAACTTGTGGTCGTGCGTAGGACATGCTATTTCCTATCCAAGATCTTAACAGGTACCTCCTCGTACGTTAAATCTTCAGCTATCTCGTCTGGTTCTAACTCAATAATGTGGTTCGGGTCTTTAACATATTTACGAAGCATAGATATGTGAAAAACATTATGAACACGAGACATGCTTGGAGGTAATGCGAGTCTATATGCCACATTTCCTATTCGCTCAAGAATCTCAAATGGACCAACAAATCTTGGATTGAGCTTTCCTCTCTTCCCAAATCTTGTAACTCCCTTCCATGGTGCAACACGTAACAATACATGATCCCCAATATTAAATTCCACGTCCTTCCGATGAAGATCCACATAACTCTTTTGTCGATCCTGTGCCGTTTGTATACGTTGTCGAATCGTTTGGATCTTCTCTGTAGTAATGCGTACCAATTCTGGTCCCAACAATGTTGCTTCACCCACCTCGTCCCAGCATACTGGAGAACGACATTTTCTTCCATACAACGCCTCAAATGGAGCCACACCTATGCTCGCCTGATAACTGTTGTTGTAGGAGAATTCCACCAATGGTAGGTACTTATCCCAACTCCCTTTGAGATCTAGGACACAAAGTCTTAATAGATCTTCAAGAGTTTGAATAGTCCTCTCTGATTGTCCGTCCGTTTGAGGATGGTATGCTGAACTGAATCGTAAATCCGTGCCCATAGCTTTCTGCAAGCTAACCCAAAATCGTGAAGTGAATCTTGGGTCACGATCCGAAACTATGGATACTGGCATGCCATGCAATCTCACAATCTCGTTCACGTACATACTAGCAAGACGTTCAAGGGAATAAGTCTCACGTATCGGCAAGAAATGAGCGGACTTGGTTAATCTATCAACAATAACCCAAATCGCATCTATGCCTTGAGAAACCTTGGGAAGACCCGTAACAAAATCCATAGTAATGTGTTCCCACTTCCATTTCGGAATCTCAAGTGGTTGCAATGGACCCTTTGGTACTTGATGCTCCGCTTTTACACGTTGACAAGTTAAACATCTCGAGATAAACTCCGCGATCTCTCTTTTCATATTGCTCCACCAAAATGTATGTCGAAGATCGTGATACATTTTGGTACTCCCAGGATGGATTGCAAACGGTGTGTTGTGTGCCTCCATCATTATTCTATGCTTCAAGTCAAAATCGTTAGGAACACAAAGTCTGGAGTTGACTCGAAGTATTCCTTCTTCATCGATTCTTGCTTCTGGAATAGCACCTTCTTGCACTTTCTTCTTCATACGCATCAGCTCTATATCCGTAGCTTGAGCAGCTTTAACTTTATCGATTAAAGTCGGTTCTACTCGTATATTTGATATCATCATGTGGGTACTTGGAGCCTTCATCTCTATCTCCATCCTTTGCAAGTCATACAAAATGGGCCTTTGTGTTAAAAACATTGCACTCGTACCCGCATATGATCTTCTACTCAATGCGTCAGCTACTACGTTTGCTTTTCCAGGATGGTATTGGATGGTATGATCGTAATCTTTCAACAGCTCAAGCCAACGTCGTTGCCGCATGTTGAGTTCCTTTTGGGTGAAGAAATATTTGAGGCTTTTATGATCTGTATAGATCTCCACTTTCTCCCCATACAGGTAGTGTCTCCAGATCTTCAACGCAAAAACGACTGCTGCCAACTCCAAATCATGAGTAGGATAATTCCTCTCATATTCTTTGAGTTGTCGTGAGGCATAGGCTATGACTTTCCCATGTTGCATGAGAACACATCCTAACCCTTTGCTGAAAGCATCGCTGTAGATAACAAATCCATCCGAACCAGATGATATTGTCAGAACAGGTGCCGAAATGAGTCTCCTCTTGAGTTCTTGGAAACTCTTCTCGCATTCCTCACTCCATACGAATTTTGTATCTTTCCGAGTCAGCTGAGTTAACGGAGTAGCGATTCGAGAAAATCCTTCCACAAATCTCCGATAATAACCAGCTAAGCCCAGAAAGCTACGTACTTCGGTTGCTCCCAACTTTGTATGGCTTCAATCTTCGCCGGGTCGACAGATACTCCATGTTTTGACACCACGTGCCCAAGGAATGCTACTTCCTCAAGCCAGAACTCGCATTTCTTCAGTTTGGCATATAGCTTGTTTTCACGAAGCCTTTGCAGTACCAGCTTCAAATGGCGCTCATGATCTTCACGGCTTTTGGAATAGATGAGGATGTCATCAATAAAGACAACAACGAACTGATCCAAATATTCTTTGAATACACGGTTCATCATATCCATGAAGGCAGCAGGAGCATTAGTCAATCCAAAAGACATTACTAAGAATTCATAATGCCCGTACCGAGTTCTGAAGGCAGTCTTTGGAATATCCTCAGTTTTAATCTTCAGCTGATGATATCCAGAACGAAGATCGATCTTTGAAAAGAATTGTGCTCCTTGCAACTGGTCAAACAGGTCATCAATGCGAGGTAGCGGATACCTATTCTTGATGGTGACATGGTTCAATTCTCGATAGTCAATACAAAGTCGCATACTCCCGTCTTTCTTCTTTACGAATAAAACAGGAGCACCCCAAGGAGACGTACTAGGACGAATAAAACCGATGTCCAACAACTCCTGTAGTTGGACTTTTAACTCCTGAAGTTCAATAGGAGCCATTCGATATGGGGTTTTAGAAATGGGCTTTGTACCGGGTTCAAGGTCAATAAAGAATTCAATTTCTCGTTCCGGGGGTAGACCGGGAAGTTCTTCAGGAAATACATCGGAAAATTCTCTAACAATAGAAATATTATTCAAATCTGACTTGTCTTTGTTCAAATCCATAACATGGGCTAAGAAAGCTTGACATCCGTTTTTCAATAAACGAATAGCTTTGTGGCTTGATATGACAGTGACTGATTTTAGTGGTTTAGTAGTTTGAATTCGTATGACAGGTTGGTTAGGAATATGAAAACTAACAACCTTACGAAAACAATCAATTTTAGCATGATGAGTGGTTAACCAATCAATTCCTAAAATCACATCAAAAGCAAGTATCTTTAAAGAGATAAGATCAACAGGTAATGTGATAGTGCCAACTTGGATCATGCAAGATTTATAAACTGTAGATGTAACGAAGGTTTCACCCAACGGAGTTTCAACAGATAAGTTAAAGTCCAATTTCTCCGGAGTCAAGTTTAAACGTTGAGCACAAGCAGGAGAGATAAAAGAATGGGTAGAACCGGTATCTAGTAAAGTATAAACTTCGCAAGAATTCAAGATTAGCTTACCCGTGATCACCTCGTTCGGGTTTCTCACGTTTTGGCCAGTTACGACAAACGCTCTTCCAGGAACCGCTGATTTCGACTTATCCGGGACAGCCCTTGGAATCACCATCCCCGCTGAACTTGGTTTCGCTACAGTACAATCTCGAGCGATGTGGCCTTCCTTCCCACAGTTATAACATACCTTGGATTGTTGTGGACAGTTTGGGCTGATATGTCCCTCTTTCCCGCATTTGTAACATCTAACTGGTGGTCGTTCTCCTCCCCTAAAATTTGTTGTTGGTGCTGGTGCTGCTGCTGATGTCTTCCCGTCATTGTTGAATCTCCTCTTTCTGAAATTTCCACTTGACTCACCTCTCCTATTATCATGGCCACGATGACCACCGAGTGGTTACCGCCTTTGTTCGTATTTTTCCCTCCTCGTTGGTTATCATCGCTCTGATGATTGCTGTCACCGGTATGACCCTGGTTGTGGTCCCTCGGTTGAGTATACTCATTATCTCTCTCTAATAATTGGGCCCTGTTGACAACATCTGAATATAGAGAAAATTTATGAGAGATAAGGTATTGACGAATCTCAGGTTTTAAACCTCTCAGAAACATCCTTGTCATTCGTTCCTCATTTTCGACCAAATGAGGTGCAAACCTGGATAACTCTGCAAACTTCGCCTCGTACTGGGACACCGTCATGTTGTTTTGTTCCAGTCTAATAAACTCAACCTCCTTCATATGACGAATACTTTCAGGAAAGTACTTGTCATTGAACAGTTTTTGAAATGTTTCCCAGGACATGTTGAGTGCGTCAGGCTGGGTACGCTTCACAGACTCCCACCAGTAGTCTGCCTCACCGCGGAACATAAATGTGGCGAATGGAACCTTCTGTTCCTCCGTGCATCCCAAGACATCAAATATCTTGGTAATTTGCTTGACCCACGTTTCCGCCATGATCGGATCCGGCTTTCCCTTAAATTCTGGTGGTCCCAATTCTTTGAACTGCTTAGCTGTGACAAACCGCGCGTTGTTATCATTTCCACCCGTATTCTGCACACGAGTCTCCCTCGTCTGATTTTGCATGAACTGCAAAAAGCTCCTAAACATTCCATCATTCATCGTTTGCTCGGTAACGTTGTTTACAGGAGGAATATTGCCTTCCTGTTGCACGTTCCCCTGGGTAGTGATCAAAGGTGTCTCCACGGTCTGATTTACTCCATTATTAACGTTCTCAGCTGCCATTCTTAAATACTGCCATAAAACAAGGGTTAATAGTCATGTCATATATTATCCCTATACTCTGACCGACCAAATAAACACCAAATAAACTTAGTCAGGTCATACTAGCGAAGGAATTCCCCGTCTCTCCCCTCCTAGTTCTTGTCTCACATCTCAGCCAGGGATCATATCCCTAAGCTCTGATACCAACTGTGACGCCCCCAGAATAGGTATACAACACCCATTCTGAGTCGCCAAATACATGGTACAGAAAGCAAACTACAACTTCAATAATACAATTGTCGTGCAAAATACGACAACACATACTGTGAGTTTAAATACAAATATTGTCTTCTAGACAATATCCACACTCAAATAAATCCTCATTACAATTATTCAAACACTATTTTACAGAAATAGTGAGGACTGCTAATACATCTTTCTAGAACCATCACTCCATACCCCGACTAGATCCTGCTATGTTCTCACCTCCTGAGAAGAAAAATGGAACAAAAAGGAAAAGGGTGAGCTCAACTAGCCCAGTAAAGAATATTATGACTAAGATAATATACAACAAATTATCGTTAGTCTTCAACAGGGAAAAATCTGATAAAATATAATCGACAACAAGTTTTAGATCAACAACTGCAGCGGAAACAGCAAACCATTAGAAGAGTCAAGTAGAGAAAGAATTCTACTATCTTCTAAGATTTAAAAGTCCATCATCAATATTTTATCCCTGTAACATCAATTAATAATCATCTTTAACCAAATATTCATCTTTGCACTACAGGCCAAAGATATTCATTTGTATCATCAGTCGGTCATGTTCATCTCAACACCTGTTCATCTTTGCACTACAGGCCAAAGATATTCATCAAGTAATTATACATCTTTGCACTACAGGCCAAAGATATTCAGTAATATCATCATTTAGGACTGAGGATGATGAAAAATATCTTAAAGAGAACGAATCCAATGAGACAGAAGGACAAATAGTAGGGATTCGTATAACAGTTTATCCAAGATCAATAATACTTCATAATAATCAATTGTGAAGCAGAATTCAAAAATAAAGATCAAAACATGGATACAATCAAAGATAGTAACCATAATAGACATCTTGGACAAAAAGGGAAAATTTTATTTTTCGGTGAATAGTGCCGTATTCGTGAATAGTGCCGTATACGTGAATAGTACCCCCGACACAAAAAGTTCCAAATTTGATAAAAACTCATATCAATATTTCAGCATAATGATATTGAAGAAAATAATATCATTAAGAAGAAAATAATATCCCTTACCTCAAAATATCAGTACTTCTGGTCGGAATACCGGTATAAGGCTGAAAGAAACTTGCTCTGATGAATAGAAACTCTCAAAGTATCTAAATACTCACAAAATACACTCAATAATCTAGAGAGAGAAAGAGAGAAAACTTTTTTCTGGTGTGATTTTCAATTCTAACTTAGCCCTCTATTTATAGGAAAATTTTAGTAGGTTTGACCTGCAACCTGATGGCTTTACCTGCTACTATTCCCACCCACCACATTTGAAATATAATTCAGCACATTTCTTCACCAACCACAAGTGGGGCCCACCAATTCTAGAATTTTCCACCAAAATGATAAACTCCGAAAATTCAACAATTTCTGAACCAGTCATCTTGTAAAATTCGTAATAAATCATACGTTCATTTTTAACGGTTCAAAATTTGTGGACATATACTCAACTTATATATGTATAACATATCCAAAAATTACCACGATCCAACGGTCGGATTAAAAATTATAACCCCCGCAAAATATCTCAAAAACCCTGATTTTTAATACCTCCATTCCGACAAAAATATGGATAAAAACCTCAACATTAACTCCTTCATTTTTAACCACAAAAATATATCCCTCATTTATATCCACATAAAATAAATATTTCCTTATCATATGAATCAATAATTAATTATTCACAAATAATATTACAGAATCACATTTATGACAACCAGGCCGTTCCCAGGAAAGAGGGGGCTTTCCAATAAGGATTTCTCCTTACTGGCGCGCAATTAGATGACCAAACCTCTCCTTAGACAGAACTTTCTAGACATTGCCAATAATGTTATCTAATAATATTATTCAAATAATATGAATTATTGATCTGATAATGAAAATGCAGCAACAATTATTGAAACAACAATAATATAAAATATCAACGCAGCAATTATTGAATCAATAAAATAAAATATTGAACAGTAATACTGTAACAATTATTGAGTAGTGCCTTCTTACGTAAGAATCAATAATTGGTGCAATACCGTGTGCTACTGTATTTTAACCACCGGGTATTCCAACAGTATTAACGGTAACAACTACGCCGTTATTTATAAACAACTTATACTTGTCGTTTTCTTCATCCAATCGCTTTCCGATATGGGGCCCACACAAGGCTGCGTCGTCGTACGAATATTCCCCGACAGCAAGAATATTCCACGACCAACCGAATATTCACCGACCAAAAATAAATATTTTATAACCACTTGCTTATTTTGCAAATTTTGCACATTTCACCCATAACCAAAGTATTATATCAAATTAACCCCTTATTATTCACAATAATATTTAGAGAAAATTTGATTTTATTCATTAATAAGTTTGGGTCTTACACTACAGGCCAAAGATATTCAGTTATATCATCATTTAGGACTGAGGATGATGAAAAATATTTTAAAGGAAACGAATCCAGTGAAACAAAATAACAAATATTAAGTATTCGTATTTCGGTTTATCCATGCCCAAAAATACCTTATAAATAATCATAGTGAAGTAAAATTCAAGAATGATCAAAACTTGGATACAATCAAAGCTAGTATTCAGAATAGATATTTTGGACGAAAAGAAGAAAATTTTATTTTTCGGTGAATAGTAACTCGTGAATAGAACCCCGACATAAAAAGTTCCAAGTTTGATAAAAATTTCCAACCAATATTTCGGCATAATGATATTGAAGAAATAATATCATTTTCGAATAAAATAACATCCATTACCTTGTAAAGACAGTACTTCTAGTTGAAACACCAGATATAGGCTATGACTTGAACTTGCACCGTATAGCAACACTCAAAGTTTTAAAATACTCACAAGAATACGCTCAATATAACGAGAGAGAAAGAGAGAGAAATCTTTAGTTTCTAATGTGATTTTCAATTCTAACCTAAGCACCCTATTTATAGGAAAATGCTTAGAACATCAAAACAGAAAATTTAATTAAATATTAATATATAAATAAAATTTTCTACGCCAACCATAGACTTCTGAATTCAGCAACTTAGCATGTGATTAATGAGACTCATAATGTAAGACCCCAACTTATTAATGAATAAAATCAAATTTTCTCTAAATATTATTGTGAATAATAAGGGGTTAATTTGATATAATACTTTGGTTATGGGTGAAATGTGCAAATTTTGCAAAATAAGCAAGTGGTTATAAAATATTTATTTTTGGTCGGTGAATATTCGGTTGGTCGTGGAATATTCTTGCTGTCGGGGAATATTCGTACGACGACGCAGCCTTGTGTGGGCCCCATAACGAAAAGCGATTGGATGAAAAAAACGACAAGTATAAGTTGTTTATAAATAACGGCGTAGTTGTTACCGTTAATACTGTTGGAATACCCGGTGGTTAAAATACAGTAGCACACGGTATTGCACCAATTATTGATTCTTACGTAAGAAGGCACTACTCAATAATTGTTATAGTAGTTATTATTCAATATCTTATTTTATTGATTCAATAATTGCTGCGTTGATATTTTATATTATTGTTGTTTCAATAATTGTTGCTGCACAGTATTTTCATTTATCAGATCAATAATTCATATTATTTGAATAATATTATTAGATAACATTATTGGCAATGTCTAGAAAGTTCTGTCTAAGGAGAGGTTTGGTCATCTAATTGCGCGCCAATAAGGAGAAATCCTTATTGGAAAGCCCCCTCTTTCCTGGGAACGGCCTGGTTGTCATAAATGTGATTCTGTAATATTATTTGTAAATAATTAATTATTGATTCATATGATAAGGAAATATTTATTTTATGTGGATATAAATGAGGGATATATTTTTGTGGTTAAAAATGAAGGAGTTAATGTTGAGGTTTTTGTCAGTATTTTTGTCGGAATGGAGGTATTAAAAATCAGGGTTTTTGAGATAGTTTGCGGGGGTTATAATTTTTAATCCGACCGTTGGATCGTGGTAATTTTTGGATATGTTATACATATATAAGTTGAGTATATGTCCACAAATTTTGAACCGTTAAAAATGAACGTATGATTTATTACGAATTTTACAAGATGACTGGTTTAGAAATTGTTGAATTTTCGGAGTTTATCATTTTGGTGGAAAATTCTAGAATTGGTGGGCCCCACTTGTGGTTGGTGAAGAAATGTGCTGAATTATATTTCAAATGTGGTGGGTGGGAATAGTAGCAGGTAAAGCCATCAGGTTGCAGGTCAAACCTACCAAAATTTTCCTATAAATAGAGGGCTAAGTTAGAATTGAAAATCACACCAGAAACAAGTTTTCTCTCTTTCTCTCTCTAGATTATTGAGTGTATTTTGTGAGTATTTAGATACTTTGAGAGTTTCTATTCATCAGAGCAAGTTTCTTTCAGCCTTATACCGGTATTCCGACCAGAAGTACTGATATTTTGAGGTAAGGGATATTATTTTCTTCTTAATGATATTATTTTCTTCAATATCATTATGCTGAAATATTGATATGAGTTTTTATCAAATTTGGAACTTTTTGTGTCGGGGGTTACTATTCACGTATACGGCACTATTCACGAATACGGCACTATTCACCGAAAAATAAAATTTTTCCTTTTTGTCCAAGATGTCTATTATGGTTACTATCTTTGATTGTATCCATGTTTTGATCTTTATTTTTGAATTCTGCTTCACAATTGATTATTATGAAGTATTATTGATCTTGGATAAACTGTTATACGAATCCCTACTATTTGTCCTTCTGTCTCATTGGATTCGTTCTCTTTAAGATATTTTTCATCATCCTCAGTCCTAAATGATGATATTACTGAATATCTTTGGCCTGTAGTGCAAAGATGTATAATTACTTGATGAATATCTTTGGCCTGTAGTGCAAAGATGAACAGGTGTTGAGATGAACATGACCGACTGATGATACAAATGAATATCTTTGGCCTGTAGTGCAAAGATGAATATTTGGTTAAAGATGATTATTAATTGATGTTACAGGGATAAAATATTGATGATGGACTTTTAAATCTTAGAAGATAGTAGAATTCTTTCTCTACTTGACTCTTCTAATGGTTTGCTGTTTCCGCTGCAGTTGTTGATCTAAAACTTGTTGTCGATTATATTTTATCAGATTTTTCCCTGTTGAAGACTAACGATAATTTGTTGTATATTATCTTAGTCATAATATTCTTTACTGGGCTAGTTGAGCTCACCCTTTTTCTTTTTGTTCCATTTTTCTTCTCAGGAGGTGAGAACATAGCAGGATCTAGTCGGGGTATGGAGTGATGGTTCTAGAAAGATGTATTAGCAGTCCTCACTATTTCTGTAAAATAGTGTTTGAATAATTGTAATGAGGATTTATTTGAGTGTGGATATTGTCTAGAAGACAATATTTGTATTTAAACTCAGTATGTGTTGTCGTATTTTGCACGACAATTGTATTATTGAAGTTGTAGTTTGCTTTCTGTACCATGTATTTGGCGACTCAGAATGGGTGTTGTATACCTATTCTGGGGGCGTCACAGTTGGTATCAGAGCTTAGGGATATGATCCCTGGCTGAGATGTGAGACAAGAACTAGGAGGGGAGAGACGGGGAATTCCTTCGCTAGTATGACCTGACTAAGTTTATTTGGTGTTTATTTGGTCGGTCAGAGTATAGGGATAATATATGACATGACTATTAACCCTTGTTTTATGGCAGTATTTAAGAATGGCAGCTGAGAACGTTAATAATGGAGTAAATCAGACCATGGAGACACCTTTGATCACTACCCAGAGGAACGTGCAACAGGAAGGCAATATTCCTCCTGTAAACAACGTTACCGAGCAAACGATGAATGATGGAATGTTTAGGAGCTTTTTGCAGTTCATGCAAAATCAGACGAGGGAGACTCGTGTGCAGAATACGGGTGGAAATGATAACAACGCGCGGTTTGTCACAGCTAAGCAGTTCAAAGAATTGGGACCACCAGAATTTAAGGGAAAGCCGGATCCGATCATGGCGGAAACGTGGGTCAAGCAAATTACCAAGATATTTGATGTCTTGGGATGCACGGAGGAACAGAAGGTTCCATTCGCCACATTTATGTTCCGCGGTGAGGCAGACTACTGGTGGGAGTCTGTGAAGCGTACCCAGCCTGACGCACTCAACATGTCCTGGGAAACATTTCAAAAACTGTTCAATGACAAGTACTTTCCTGAAAGTATTCGTCATATGAAGGAGGTTGAGTTTATTAGACTGGAACAAAACAACATGACGGTGTCCCAGTACGAGGCGAAGTTTGCAGAGTTATCCAGGTTTGCACCTCATTTGGTCGAAAATGAGGAACGAATGACACGGATGTTTCTGAGAGGTTTAAAACCTGAGATTCGTCAATACCTTATCTCTCATAAATTTTCTCTGTATTCAGACGTTGTCAACAGGGCCCAATTATTAGAGAGAGATAATGAGTATGTGCAACCGAGGGACCACAACCAGGGTCATACCGGTGGCGGCAGTCATCAAGCGATGATGAAACCAGGAGGGAGGAAAAAATTCGAACAAAAGCGGTAACCACTCGGTGGTAATCGTGGCATGATAATAGGAGAGGTGAGTCAAGAGGAGATTTCAGAAGAGAAGATTCAACAATGACGGGAAGACGTCAGCACCGCACCAACAAAACAACAAATTTTAGGGGAGGAGAACGACCACCGTTAGATGTTACAAATGCGGGAAAGAGGGACATATCAGCCCAAACTGTCCACAACAATCCAAGGTATGTTACAACTGTGGGAAGGAAGGAAGGTCACATCGCTCGAGATTGTACTATAGCGAAACCAAGTTCAGCGGGGGTGGTGATTCCAAAGTGTCCCGGATAAGGCGAAATCAGCGGTTCCTGGAAGAGCGTTTGTCGTGACTGGTCAAAACGCGAGAAACCCGAACGAGGTGATCATGGGTAAGCTAATCTTGAATTCTTGCGAAGTTTATACTTTACTAGATACAGGTTCTACCCATTCTTTTATCTCTCCTGCTTGTGCTCAACGTTTAAACTTGACTCCGGAGAAATTGGACTTTAACTTATCTGTTGAAACTCTCCGTTGGGTGAAACCTTCGTTACATCTACAGTTTATAAATCTTGCATGATCCAAGTTGGCACTATCACATTACCTGTTAATCTTATCTCTTTAAAGATACTTGCTTTTGATGTGATTTTAGGAATTGATTGGTTAACCACTCATCATGCTAAAATTGATTGTTTTCGTAAGGTTGTTAGTTTTCATATTCCTAACCAACCTGTCATACGAATTCAA
>CM029022.1:28542923-28625423 GCA_016801055.1 Panax notoginseng
CCATATATATTATTAATTTTTTTGATAGAGCGTTATAATTTATATATGTAATAACTAAACTTTTCTTAAATATTTGGAAGAATGTTACAGATATGAACCTTCCATCATATTTGATCCTAGTCATTGGTTTTAAGGTCTAGTAACTATAAAAAGGCGTTCTCATTTTGCAAAAATCATAGACATGTCTCTTGTTAATAAATAAGAAAATAAATTTTGGATCGTTAAATTTAATGTTTCGGAATGAGAGGGTTTCATATTTTAAAACGTTTGCACCAAAATATAATTGGAGTTATTAATTTACGAATCATTTTTTTCAACATCAAAGGACAACACATGTCAAAGGATGGTATCAATCCGATTACGTTGTTTGATGAAATTCGTGATTATATAGATAAAATGCAGACGAATAATATTTTTAATAACATAAAGACCTTCAAGGAAGTTGTTAAGGATCTACTTGTTTAATAGTCGTGTTTATCTTTAAAAATATTTAGTGAAAATTACTTTTGAAAATAGTAATATTTTTAAAAGGAGACGGTGCTTTAATCTTTAATTGAACCATAAATATAAGGAACGATTATTTGTACAATTATGTATTAGTTCTATAAATCTTTCAAATTAATTAAATAAATAAATAATCACCAATTTCATTGAGACTGCCACTAGCATCTAAATAAGAATTTCATGAAAGTGGATAGAACAATCAAAAAAGTAGGCTAATTTGCACTATTGACCTTAAGAAGGAAAAAATCCAAAATAATTTACCAATATTACATGCCCTTAATTTCAACTTGCAATAAATTTATAATTATTAAGTTTATTAATACATAAGATTGGTAGGCATTATCGATGACCTCACTTATTACATATCTCCCTATAAAAATTATCACTAATAGTCTTTCACATAACTGACAATCAAATAATCAATATATATATATATATATATATATATATATATATATATATATATATATATATTAATCAATTAAAATATCAAATCGCGTTGCAAAAGAACATAAAAATTTAGCCAAAAAAATAATATAAAAGGATAGACTATTATAAAAACATGTTTGCATAATTTCAGCATGTAAAAGTACGAATAAGCAAAAAATTGTTTTTGACATTTTGTTACAATTTCACGTTTATAGTTAATTAGTACATGCAAGCGGAAAGACGATTGAAGATAACAAAGTTTCAATAATAGCTAATGCTACTCCCTCCGTCTCAAATTATTTGATGTTTTAAAAAAAAATTGTTATACCAAAATAATTACACTTTGTTTTTTTTAGACAATTAAAATGATTATATTACAAGTTTACCTTATTCATTTATTTTTTCTCCTCATAAATGTATAATTATTCTTTCTCCTCGTAAGTGTATAATTCCTAATTTTTGTATTCTTATTTTTTCTATTATCCATAACCTCTTGATTTTTTTCAACCATCAAATTATGCGTCTTTTAAAAAAAAAAAACAAAAAAAAAACTGCACACACCATTGTGTGTGATATAACTGGTATATATAAAGTCGGGTAAAAATTTGCATTTCATTTTCAAAAGGCAAAATTAATGAGTTTCCCACTATACTTGATACGGTTTACTTATTCCACAATTGAATATTTAATTTATTAAAGGTCACAGTTAACTGTCAGTGCAACTCTTATTAGCGACCAGGGAAATGATTAAGTTGTGCTCAAGTTTATTTGTATTTTTGTAGTGACCCTTACTCTTACTAGCGGTCAGGCAAAACGACGTTGTCGTACGTGTTTCACGCTGCCTTTTTTCCTGGTCGTCGATAAAAGTAGTAGTCAAACAAAACGCGTCATTTTTTGTCAATACGCTGTCGTTTTTTCTTACCATTAGTAATCAGTAGGAGTAGCGGTGAGTCGACTATCAAATAGCTGACAACAAGGATGAACTTGGTTGGACCAACACAATTAGCCGCCTTCACCGCTATTGTGGAGCATAATCGAGCCGCTTGGACCATTGGCTAGGAATTCAACAATTTTCCACATTTTACAGTTCAATCTCAGAATGTCATCAACTTTACATATATATATAATTATTAATTACTAATGCACTGTTATAATCAACAGGGAGTAGTGGTTTGTGGTTTCATACTCTTCACTCAGCTGCGGTGCACGGAACATACTTTGTTCTGGGTGAAAAGCAGCTTTACATGGGCAGGTAAGGTAAACCATCATATTTTTTCTTACAAACATAGAGATAATAAATAATAAAAATTCGAGATATAATTTTATTTTTTTAGAATTTAATTTATAAAATCTTAACATTCAAAATAGATGTGAGAATCAACTTAAATTTTGAAAGCAACAATGAGGATCCCAACAATGCAGATATATTCCCTTCAGCCCCAAAGGATACGATCCAACATCCTGATGACAAAGACATGTTGTACAAGCTATTTCATTTATAAGTAAGCAAATCAAGTGTAAGACTGTAAGTAATCACATTGAAATGGGGAAAAAATATATTTACTGAGAAATCAGATTTGCAATAAAAAAAAATTCATCTACCAATTTTTAGCCGGTGGGATTGGCTTCAGATCATCAATTGAAAAGTGAAACTGTTCCAAGTAGTCATAAATCACACAAGTAAAGCATTGCAACTTGGCTACAATTTATTTTTGAGTGCCACAAAATAGTTCCAGATATATAGTCAACTGTTTGTATGCAATTAGAAATATAGGATGCTGAACAGTACAAGTATTACTAAAACAAGTAAGTTTGATCATTAATTTATTGCAATTAAACCCTATTTCAATCTAAACATTAATGAAGAAAAAGATTAAAAATAATAGAATAGAAGTAATATTTACAGCTACATAGGGATACCGCATTTGTTGAATGCTGAAGGTGGTGTTGCAGTAACATTAAGCTGCAGGCGGCCTGAGCTCATGATCATGAGATGTATCACGAACAGATGGAGGAAGATAATGCCACATTGGAACAAAGCTATAGCTAGGGAAAACAGGCATATTGTTGGGCCCGGCCTGATATGCTGCTGCAGGGTGGGCTGGCATACAGCCAGCAGGCGAAACTCTCATTGTTTTCAACTGCTGCTCCATCCTAGTTTTGTCTGCTTTCAGTGCTAGTTTCTCTTTACGGAGTTCATTCTTCTCTGCCTGTTTATTATGGAGATTTGTGAAACTAGTAGCACTTAAAGTGCCCAAATAATAAAGAGTTAGATTGTTCACAAGACAACCTCAGAATCCTGGTATTTTCCCTTTTAGATACAAACTTGAAGCATGTATTAATAACACACATTAAATCTTTTCCTTGGGACCTCACGCCCATAATATTAAAATTTAGATATTTATTGCCTAATACTTTGCCCTCACAAAATACAAAATTACTTAATAACATAGTATGCTGACTAAACAAATATTCAAGTACAGAATACATTAGAATGAGACTAAACCTAATGGCCTCGAAGTATACAACGATATTTATTCAGTATATCACCAATACGCTCATTAGCAATGGAAACCTATCAGTATTTCAAGTTCCAAATCCTAAAGTAATCCATTGTAGGACCAAGTTCGATAAAAAGGCCCGTAAAGAGCATCACTTTGGGTCCAACTTATACTACGATAAGTGGACCCCACTTAACATGATACTAGTCTCAAAAGAAGGCATGATGATTTCGACTCGGAAAGTCAATATTTTGATGCTCATGTATCGACACTACTTCCAAAGTCGGACAAGTTGGTTGTTTCCCTAAATGTAAACTTTGTTTTTTCTTCTAAGACATTTAACCAATTCTCTCATCAACTACAAGAAATAAACTATCAAAATGGATATTGATTCTGCTCTCGTTAAGAATGCGGTCCTAACATAACTAACCTTTAGTGATCTTATTTCTTCTTGTAGCCTTTCATTCAGCTCTTTGTACTCCTGAGATTCAGTTTTAAGCTGATTCAAAACTCGGATGGCATCTCCAAGGATGGCAGATTTGTCGGTTGTAGCAGGTCTCCCAGGTTCCAGGGTAGAGCTCAATTCCAGGAACCTGCAGGAGAGAGTCAAGATTTTCCATCAAAAATATCTCTGATTAATTTTTTTAAGATAAGTGCTTGCTATACAGATCTTATCCTAAATATATATTGAAATCAGATCCATAACACTTTCTTGCATCTCAAAGTATGATATTTAAAAACACAAAAGAATATTTATAGTACCCCTTGGATGGTAAACAGTTTAATGTAAGAATTCTGAACCCTTGGACAAAAAAGTTCAGTTTTACTTGTGCACTTGCACAAATAAATGCATCTGTACACATAACAAATAGACTAATTCAACCCACAAACTACAGTATATTATTTTTTGGCCAGTGAAAGAATAAAATTCAATCACTTGATACAATGGAATAGAAAGATGTGTGCCTGTCGTTCAATCTTTCCCTTCGTTGTCTTTCACGGCAAGCTTTGGTCCCAATTCTGCTGCATGATTCATTGCGTCCCCTAGTAATTAACAACATAAAATCCATCATCAGTATTTGATGGCAAGATTACTCAGTCATATTATTAGTACTTGTCACAGAGAGGAAACATAAAGTCGCATTTAGCAAATAATTAATTTTATGCCCAAGAGTCGATAAAACTACAAGTACCGTGAAGTCCATGTGCATGCCCAGTGGAATATAATCGTAATACATAGACCATTCGATCAACAACCAAGGAAAATCCACATATAAGCGAATTTAAAACAAAGTCAATTCATACAATTGATGGAGTATCGACAATGACAAAATATAGACTAAGAAACTAACAGAAAACAAATTATCTAATACTACCCCAACACATAAACATGCACTACAGTAATATTATACTTGTGTGTATTACATAAGACTGCACATATTTGGTCTTGAGTTAGGTACAATTGAACAAGCATTCTTAATAAGCTCAAGTTTTTATGGCTAATGCAAACCAGTTCAACCAGTAAAAAAGCAGGTTCTTTAATTCATTCAGAGATTCAAGAATTAGAGTACTTTTGCTTGTTCTTAAATGTTACCTCTATTTTTTTTCTTATTTTTTTCCTTCTGGAATCCGGACAGTGATTCCCCGAAAATAAAAGCTATAAATATTGCAAAAATAACAACAGTCCAAATAACCTTAATCTGATAACACATATATATAGATAACAGAAACATTTTTATCAAAAGGCTTAAACAAATTTATCTAACAAGGACCAAGATGCCGCACTGTTTACCCCACATAAATCAAGTGAGCAATGCAAACATCAAAATACTACCTAATAGGTTGCAGTTAAATTATTCAACTCAAAAATTATAAAAAATAGATCCCATACAGACAATAATTAACTTCGAAGATAAGAGCACCATCAATAAAAAAAAACAATATCCTATGCATAAAATGCGATACGACAATACCTCTTTCTTGAGCATTCTTTTTCAGCACATTCTTTGCCTAGTGACATAGCTCCACTAGTTAGTGAATAATCAAATTCTGGAACAGCACTGCAACCAAGAAAAAAAGTCGTGAATACATGCAATAAACTGTAATGTCAATTCCTCTTCTTTCTTATTCTTTTTGTGACAGAATTTGAATATTAGTTTGACAGAAATAATTCTTCTTTTTTAATAACTAAATTTGACAAGAATCCTGGTTGTTTGACTACTTTAAATTGCTGAAAATAAATAACTGAAAAAATAGATAATGGAAAACAAGAATAGCTCTATACTTAGAAGTCCAAATGGTTTCAATTCATTGTGTTATGGTCTCAAGAAACTGTATCCAAGATGGGATCTGGAAACTTGAACATAAGATGGGATCTGGAAACTTGAACATAATTTACACGGTATGTGCTTCAAGAGATTACAAAAAACTATTTTGGGGGGGGGGGGGACTGTAAAATCCTTCACCATTCTCTGAAGCCTAAACCAGTACAGTCAAGTTAATATCAAAAGGCACAAACATTATTAGTCATCACTGGTCAATCAAACAAGAAGTTCGTGCATTTAAAGAAGTTATTGTATCTCTAAGAATCACTATCTAGAGCAATATCCCTTACCACCTAAAATTGATTCCCTGCATTGTAGTCAATTTCAGAATAAATTAAATGTACTAGATATCCCTTCCATAGACAATCCAATTTCTTTATAAAACATAATAAAAAAACATTAAAATATTTTTTAGCTTATGAACTAATTGTCCTGTGAAACAAAGAAGTAAGCAGCCTGTAGTAAGAGGGTCAAGAGAACTAATTGTGAACCTTGTAGACCATCCCTATGGGGACCGTGAAGGGACTAAATTTATCAAGTTGTTCCAAAGGGTCAAAATGCCTAGTTATTAAAGGAATTCATTGTCGGTTTTGTGTCCAAAAAAAAGATCATGGAGTTTTTTTTTTATAATGTGGGGTTTTCCAACTGCAGTCGGACTTGAATCAGCTTGAGCTGGCGGTCCGTGGCTCCATGAGCATTTCTGCCTTGACAACTGTTGCAAGTGGGAGTCAAACCTAAGATGTCAGGGTTTACGGCTCATCCCGATCTTGGAGTGTTTGTAATGCTTACTCTCAAACAATTCGATAACGATATTCTTTGTTTCTGTCTTTATCTTAGAACCAAAGTAGAATCACCTTAATTATCTCAAAATTTGTCAAAATCTACTGCTATACCAATTACTAAATCAATATTTAACTTCAACAATTCTTACAACTAAAAAAAAACACAAACAATAAATTACACTCAAAATTTTAAAATTGAAAACCTTAAATAGAAATTTATAGCTAAAATTAGTCATCAAGGCTCAAATAATGAATCACTCCTCTAAATGATTTCTTCAAGCCTAATTCCTACGGCAGGATGCAGAATATTTCAGAGCACTACAACTACCATATGCAATTAATAAAACAGATAAAACCAATTGATCTCCGAACTTAATTTTTCCACTAACAAAAAGAATCAAAGGAAACATTTCACGTTCCTTCTAAAAATATCCGAAAAGCTAATAATTCCTTCAATTGTAAGAACCTAATAAAAATAACCACTTGCAGAAATCCTTTCAACTAAAAATCAAATGAAAAATACCTAAATTGCTCTATGACTGACAATTAATGTCAAACCTAAAAAAGATCAAAACTTCTGCATAGCCTGTATTATATAGATGACGCATATATGTACATATACATAATCAGAAAAAGAAATATTGGGGAAAACCTTTGACTGATCCAATCGAAATCGGCGGAAGCGACGTCATCGATGAGGGTGGTGTAATCGATCAGATCCCAGCAACTATTATCATCTAATGAATCCATCAAAGTTGGAGATTTTCGATTATTTTTTTTTGCTAAATGATTTTCGATTATTCTTTTACATTCACCAATTATTACTCTATGAAATAAAGAAGAAATTCCAAGGTCTTGTGTTTGATTTGATTTGATGTGACAGAAGCAATAATAAAGGATATTTAATCAGATTGTGCGGACTGAGTCACCATTATTAGCTTTAGAATTAGAATTTGTTTCGCCGCATTTTCCCCTTTTTATACGGAACCCCCTCCCCTCCAGGCTCCAAAGTGTTTGTTTGGCGAAAATACTAGTGTAATGGGTGGTATTTATGTAAAATATACAACCAAATATAGAGAAACAATAAGAAGCAAAAATAAATTTAGGAAGGTAATAATAATAAGGAAATAATTGCAATACACAACCGTGTATAATTTATTTGTGTATAATCTGTCAAAACTACGTCATTTTGATAAGATTATTTTTTATTTCTAATATAGGAGTAGAGAAGTTGTTAACATACTGTGTACAAATAAAATATACACAGCTGTCAGTTGTGTATGACCATATGAGAGCAGATCATCTGTCCCCAAATTTTCTGTCTCTTTGTGTCCCTCCACTTACATTTTGACACATAGTCTCTTACTTAACATTAATTAATTCTAAAATAAAATAAAATAACATGTGTCATAATTTAAGTGGGGGGACACAAGGGGAACAGGAATTTGGGGACAGAGGATCTGCTCTCATGACCATATTGCCCTAAGTATAATAAATGTGAAAAATAAATTACAAATTTACTAATTATTATTATTTTTCTATATTTGTGGTGCTTATTATTGTCTCTTTATATATGTGGTTTAATATAAAATCCTAAAATTAGATGATATCTTCTTCTTCTTTTGAATTTAGAAGTCTTTTTTAATTTTGCATGGTTCAGTTATGTAGTTATGAGAATTATGGTAGATATATAAAATACTTTAAAATAAACAATTGTAAATAAATTTTTTACCACCAATTAATCGTGTGGCACTTGAGGTCACCTCTACCAAATAACTAACATTACCAGAGTGGGGAATTACATGTAATCACAATTAACATATGACCAAATGGTCATCCCCGGATCACATGTTGTGGCTTAGAATTAGTTTACTTTGTTCATTCATATGCTGGATCATTATTTGGAAAGGTCATGTTGTTGAGATGAATAATATCTACAAATTAATTGGTGAGTGTTTCTAATTAATTAATTGTTCTTGGAATGTATATTAATACTTATTTTAGACTAATAAAATTAAGATATTGAAGGAAACTAAGGATAGATTTCAATCGTTTTATTCGGAGGGTTTTGTTTAATGATTTTAGACAGAGGATACTTATTTAACATAAAATCCATTGATTCAAGATATTATAGATGACAGAGAAGGAAGAAAACTTATTATGTGGCCATTTTATCCTTTGGTATTGATCTTGAACAATGGTGCAGTGCAGCTGAACTGTAGGCAATGGGTGAAGGAATAAGCATGAATTTGATTAAGTAAGGAGAGATAGGGAGCCATCCAAATGGAAATCTGATTCTGGACATGAAGAATCCATGATATACCAACATGGAGAAATTGTAGCTATCAATCTAATTTTGTAATAGACGGTAGATATTAAAGTTTGGCTTCCATTACATTAAAAAAAACCACTCATCAAACTATATTTAACTAACAATCTTAATTAAATATATTTCTTGAATGGAATGATAATTAAGATACACTGTTTACTAATGAATGCTTGTATCATTATTATTCTCTTAGTTACCTGATTTTTTAATTACTAATAATTAATTAGTTATTTCTCTTAACCAACCCTATCATCAAACCACATTCATTTAATTAAGATTTTGGTTGCATTCATTTAATTAAGATTTATAATTGAATTAATTATTGATTTTGTTACGAGTTTTTCATCTAATTAAACTAGAACCTCGAAATCTCTAGTGTTTTTTCATTTTCAATCATAGCAAAAATGATATATCCAAATTCAATCATGCTACTATCACATAAAAACGTCACATACCGCTGACGTGACACCCATAGATTTGTCGTTGACATGACCCGCTTAACTCAACAACAAATTCATGAGTGCCACATCAGCTCACATATATGTGATTATTTTATATGATAGTAGCATTTTTGTATCCAAAATACAACATGACATTAATTAAAGACCAATAGTTTTGTAGATAAATACAAAGAAATATATATATAACGGCAAAAGAAAATATGATTAAATTCACTTTTCAAACTCCATTCATGTAATAATAATATGATTAAATTCCCTCTGATCAAGGCAAAAGCTTAATTAAGTAACGGAGAAATTGAAATTCCACTTAAGGAGTGCGAACAATTTCTCATAACATAAATATATTATGTCCGTTTCAAAATTAAAAATATATTTTAACTTTTTAGAATTAATCCGTGAAATTCTAAAATTTAAAATTGATATAACTTTTTTAAGTTTCGAAAACAATAAATTTGATAATTAGTATTATCTCCGTTCTCAAGAGGATGGCACAAGTAAATATTTCACACAAATTAAGAAACATGTAATTAGTAATTTTTATTTGTAGACATTGACAATTCAATTACTCTCTATTTTTTTTTTCAAAAAATAAAAGATTCATAAGAGGAGTGATTAAAATTTTAAAATTGACAATTTAGTATACCTCAAAAATATTTACTTATTTCTATCAACTTCCATTGTTTAGTCCTTGATTCCAATTAATCACAAATGTTTAACCCCTTGAATCCCCATTACTAACCTCGATTATTGAGGATAACGAAGAACGTGGAGTGCCACTCATTTTTATTAGAATTTTTAATGTGTAATTTTTTTGCATATACTTCCAAATCAATTAATTTTGATTATATATGACAACCTTATAGTCAATCTAAAATTCTCTATTTTCTAAACCAATTTTCAAACTTGTCAGAATTTTTTTGACATTCTGTCTCAAAAGATAAAAGTAATGCAATAGGTCATAAAAATAAAATAATAATAATTACAATTGGTTTGATATTTTAATTTATAATTTATTTTATTTATTATATAAATATTATTCTCCCGTCTCATAATAAGCGTCTTAATTTAAATTTCATGATCAAATTAATGTAATCTATAAAAATCAAATTAGGGCGTTTATTATGGGATAAGATAGTAGTATAATCTAGTGAACCAAACTAAATTTTAATCATAATGTAATACTATTAGAATTACTGCACAAATACAAAGAACAAATAACTTATATATTAACCATATATATTGTAATAACTTATTATCATTACATTACGACTATTGTATTATAAACTATTACATTACATCAAATTTCTATTTTGAAGAACCAAACGCCACCTTAGTGTTTTCTTCCTTTTTTGAGAAAATCGGAATAGTCATAATTAGACTTAGCAAGAGTGGCTCATACACAACGGTTGAGCCCAATTCACCGCTGTAGACATATATCTTTTTAAGTCAAATCATAGGCCTATTTTTACAGAGCCCAATTTTGGCCCAACAACTCACGTGTGGCTCAACCCGTTTCTTAATAAAACTCAAAAACTAATTTATTTCATTAACTCTATCCACTATAACAATACTCTAAAGGTAAGAGTCAAATTCATTCTTCTAAAAATTAAAAAAAAATATACTTCATCTGTTCGTAATTATAAGATCAATATTGATGTTTAAAAAGTTAATTTCAAACATTTAAAATTGAGATAAATTCATTTAGTTTTTGTCAATACGATTATGAATATTATAAAGTACCTAAAAAATACTACTAGTTATAAGACTTACTGTTCTGAATACTTAAATGAGTCATGTCAATTTTGAATTTAGAAATGTCGAAATAACTTTTAAAAATTTAATAATAATCTTATAATTTAATATGAAGAGAGTATTATTTTTAATTTCCATATCACTATGTCTAATCACAACAAGAAGTTGCACTTTCTAATTATTTTTAAACCACCCGCACACACACAACCTATATAATACAAAATTCTAACTATAACAAAAATCATACCATCCCTCACCAAACACTAGACTTATTGGCAGTACATGATTTTGTCAATAAAAAGGGATGGAAAGGCATATACTTTGGATTCTTGTCCCATGTCTCTAGCCCTCTCAAAAGCAAGCAAATCATGATCAGAAAAGAAAATATAAATTCAATTGAAAATTTTCGAACACAAAATTGAAAAGGAAAACTAACTGCTCATGTAATGTAATCCAAGAACATATATAGTAGTAGTGCAGCTATGGATTAAAGTTTCAAATCAATTAAATTTGATTATATGTCACCAAAACCTACCCACCCACCCTATAGAGTATATATAGTCTCTAAATAATTTTAAAAATACACAATAACTATTATAAAAAAAAAAAAAAAAAGAGAGAGTCAAACATGTCCCAATTTCATTGCTCCAAACGAACTGCCCTTCTTGACCCCCTTCCATTCCCAAACGGAAAAAACGATCTTCGGATTCTGTTACTGCAACCTTCAATGTCGCTCACAATGCCATTGCCATTTCTATTCTGCCGTACAACTTGTTGAACTGCCGGATAAAGCTGCCGATCCGTTGCCGAATCCATCGAAAAAGATCTCCTAATAGGCTGGACTGATAATCTCTCATCTTTTCCCCTAATATCAATACACTCATCTCCCATACTTGAAACATGACCATGGCCAAATATTTTGGCTCTTTTTTTCACTATTTTTTGTTCAAACTTACAACTAGGGGATGCTTTCACTTGTACTTCTCCAGAATTCAATCTTTCTTGCGCTCCAAGCAATGGCCCATCACCATTAATTTCTTCACCCAATTCAATAACAACATAATCTTCATCCCTGCCAATAAAATTATCAGTGTATTGGCCTTGATCTTGATTAATAGGGGAAGAAGTTGGAGCAATGATTGGATTTAATATTGGGAATTGAATTGCCATTGAAATGCTTGTTCTGCACAATGGGCAATTTGCATTGTTTTGAAGCCAAACATCAATGCAATCAATATGAAAAACATGCCCACAATTTGGTATGATTCTCAATTTCTCTGCTTCGTGAAACTCATTTAAGCAAACTGCACAATCACTACCCTTTTCAGGGTCTTCTTTTTGAGCTTTCTTGAACTGAAAAATTGGGATTGAACGAATCACAGATTCTTCCAATCCTCTGTTTTCAATGGTGGGAATGTATCCGATTAAAGGGTCATCGCGACGACGATTTCTGGACAGCGAAAAGCTCCTAAGAATGTCGATTCTGTGCCAATTTAGGCAGCATTTGATGACAAAAATGTAGTAGCCTAATAGCAACAAAGCTGTGGCTAATATGCCAATAATGGCTACTACTATGATGGGGAAATTGCTGTTGTGTGAGGAATGTAAATGTGTGGAGCTTGGTGGGGTTTTGATGGGAGAAAGAGATTGGGAAAAATGGATTAGATCCATGGATATTGAAGTTGTGGACAGATTTTGGGTTTTTTCTGGATCTTGAAAAAACACGAAAATGTTTTAAGTAAGTGCAGAAAATGTTAAACGAGGGATGGGAAGGAGAAGAGGAATGATAGGTATGGAAATGGCCAATGGGGTCAGTCCTCCAGTATCACAACGAAGGAGCAAACCCACATTGACTTAATTAAGTTTTTTGAAGGGCTGCCATGAATGATAAGTCTTCACTTTTTAAGTGGGGTAGAAAGAAAGAAAGGGAGAAATGTATATTTTTAAAGTGTTAGAAAATTACAAAAAATATATATGAAAATTTAGGCATAATATATATATATATATATATATATATATATATATATATATATATATTATATTTTGACCCCATTAAAATTTTATAAATTTTCTATCAACGGATTCAAATTTAAAATATATGCTATTAGTTATTATATTATTATTGTAATAAAATATAAGGAAATGATATTTTCATATGTGCTCCTTTCACATAAAGGTGAGACACCCTATTCTCTTGTGAGAGAAGATCATATAAAAATATCACAATTACATATAAAAATAATTCTCCCAAAATATATGTTTTATATGTACAACCCAAATTGCAAAGTTATTCAAGCACTATGTAGATCTCTTATTACAGGTATTCATATATGTCTGTATTTAATGCCAATATAAATTTATTAGGAGTATTATATATGTAATAAAAATTTGTACAAAAAATTGGCTTGGGAGCGTCTGTCTCCAAACTTCTCCGTCAACTTATTTATAGACTCATAATAATTTTGACCCCATTAAAAATAAAGTCCAACTTTGTTATAAACATATCATTACTAATATATTGGGTAGACTGATTACTGTCCTATCATAATTATTATATTTCTAAAAAATATTTAAAATATTAAATTTTTTTGCTTAAAAATTGTCATTTTTTAAATTTATTTCTAATTTGAAACATATATTTATATTCAGTATACATAAATATAGAGAGAGATAAAGGGAGAAAAGGGGAGTCTGAGTAGTAGTTGGGGAAGGGGAATATCTCGCCAACCAATGAGAGAAATTTTGCTGGCAAGAAATATTTTAGTTCTTTATCCGACTAAACTGCAGTAGTATTTAGTACTACCATTACAAGTTTACAACAACTACTATAATACTATAAGAATAAGTCTTGGCGGACAGGTCCAATGGACCGGAAAATTAGACCGCTTCTAATTTTTATTTTTTTTGTAATTTTTTAAAAAATATATAATATTTATTTTAACTGAAATTTTTATAAAATATAATATTTTTAGATATAATTTGGATACATATATAAAATAGGATTATAAGTTTATATAATCATGTTCTTGTATATGTATCAAAATTACACCTAAAATACTTTATTCTGTAAAAATTCTAATTAAAATAAATACTATACATTTTTTTAGAAGTCACAAGAAAAATAAAAAAAGAAATTGTCCAATAATTCGGTCCCTATAGAAGAACTCATACTATAATGTAAGAGAACCCTATTTTCGTATATATTTTTGATATTTTTATGTGATTCTTTTTTATATGAATCTGAGACTTATTATATGTGAGAGAGGACCATGAGAAAATATCAGTTTTCATAATTTATTATATATTAACTCTAAGATAAAAGTCTGGGTTGACTTTTAATTTACACGTATTAAAAAAGAAAATAAAATGTCAAAATTATTTATATTTAAATTATTATTTAATTGTAAATGACTAGTTCCATATATATATATATAAAGAATATAGATTTGATTTGAGAGTCTGAGACTACTTATATATTATAATAAAGATTTTTATGATGTGATCAATGGATTATATAACTTTGTTACCGCAAGGTATGGGCTATTTGAATGTGTTTTCATAGCTATTTGAATGCTTGCAGTCCATTATATATATATATATGTCAAATGACTCAAATAGGTTTCATATTTAGCCACTTGTGTTTCATTTTATGTAATCTTACCCTCCCCCCTCCCCTCCTCCTTTAAAAATAGGTCCTATTTTCAAATTCATTTTGACATAGTTCTTTTCTTTTGTAAATTCTTTTTGACACAACTATGATTCATATTTACATCATATAATAAAAAAGACTCCTCAATTTTGAAATAAATTGTTCAATTATTAATAGAAAACAAAAAAAAAAGATTTTTTTAAAGCCGTTGTTGCTCATATTTTTAACAAAATACAAACAAACCAAACAAGTTTCAACTAACTTTATTATATAAAACTGATAAATGCATGCATTTCATATTTATTTTTTTACTGATTACACTTCATTGTAGATAATTTATTCGAATATTATAGATAAATGAGAGTTAAATAGAAAATAATTAAATGAAAAATTAATTAGAAATAATAGCTAGGGATGCTCGTGTCGAGTACCTGCCAAATGTCAATCAGTGTTCAGTATACCCACCGCCAAGTCAGTACATGGAAGATGAATATATAAAGGGAATTCCTTCCTTCAAGGTACAACTTAGATCATTAAATTAAAAGGGCCAAAATATAATTTCAAAATTAAAAAAATAATGTTTTTTAATGAAGTATTTTTAGTTCGTGCTTTGGCTAATAACATTATTAAAATTAAGAAATTATTCAGATACCATGTGTATATATACTCATACGAGCTAGCTAGCTATATTCTCATCAATCTCTCACTTTTTTTATTTTTTATTTTTATTATTTTTCGTTCTTATGTATATCATATATAGAACATTGGACAGTTAGGGGAAGGGAGGGAATAAGATTCAAACTTCTCCTTTGATATTTCTAAATAATTTACAATATTCATCATTATATGGATTAAATTTAAAAGAATATTTGTCAATTTTGATCGAATTTAAAAATATTTTAAATTAACTTTTAAAAATTAATAATGATCAAATAATATGGAGAAGAGGGGAGGGGAGGGGAGGGGAGGGAGTATATAATTTGGGTCCAATAATTATAATGTACTCAATCTATGTAAAAGGTTTCATGTATTATTATTACATTATGATATAGGTAGGATCGGATTCTTAAGGGTGATTACTTCCAAAAATGCTTGATCATTCATAAGCTCATCCATCCTTAATCATTCAGCACGATTTGGTAAAGAAAGTTTTCTCCCAAAGTAATCAAAAAAAAAAAGTTTCTTAATTACCCACATGCAACCCACCCATCAAAATTAAAGCAAAATCTCTCAAAGCATATATATATATATATATATATATATATATATATATATATATATATATATATATATATGTCCCCACCGCAATTAAAGTTTAAAATTCATCACAAGATATTGCCTAGCTAGAAGCAAAAATACCTAAAACGCGTTTTGGGGAGTAAAAAATAGTAATGAGTTGAGTTGAGTTGAGTTGGGTTGGGTTGGGTCCCAAATACACTAAATGGTAGATAGATATCACACACGAAAAGTCAAATCTATGAAAGGAAAAGAAACCTAGAAAAAGTGATATTAATTTATACTAGTTGTACATATATATAAGGTGTCAGCATCTCCAGCAATGCAATCCTAGACTATATATAATCTAGGAACACAGATTTCCCTCCAGCAGATAGATTAAATATAGTTCATTGAATTTTTCGAGGAGGCACAAAGACTATATCAAGGAACTTGAGTTGATTGACTATAATTTTTAATATATTTAAATGGGAGAGATGGGTGAAGAAGAAGAAGGAAAATAGAGATGCTAAAGAAGGAGAAGCAACTGAAGAAGGAGATGAAGGACAGAGCTTCTCCAAAAGATATAAAAAAAATTAGAACGACAAAGTTTTTTTTGTCAGAAAGGTAATAAAATACTAACGGATATAAATTGAAATGTAAATTAGAAAATCTATAAATATATACAATTGTAAGTATTTTGTTAATAATAGTTTGTATTTTTATTATATTTAATAATAGTTTTTTTTAATTCATTGATTATTTTAATCTTTTTATATTATAGTCCACGAGATAGTCTATATGATAGTATATCTGCTAGAAGGATTGAAAACTAAAATACATATGCTGATATCATATAGATTAAAATAGTCTATAGAATAGCCTATCCGGTGGAGATGCTATAAGGGACCGACAGCTTCCATAGTCCATAGTCATACTATACTTGTGTTGACTAGCTAATTATAGACATGCAAGGCAAGGCCACTTAATTGTGCGTAGAAAATGACTAGTCTTTTCTTTTTCATTGTCAAAGGCCGAGGCCAAACCCACGTTGGAAGAATTTTTCTAGAAAAATGTCAAAATGGTGCAATTTCTCATCATTCACATCAACACCATCATTATCATTATCTAAATAATGTGAAACCTAAAAAGAGCTAACGAGTCTAGCACTAGCAACTTGTTAGTTTGGAGAGGTTTTCCCCAACTTACTTTTTATTTGCAAAAAATTTTGATATCATCTTTAATTCCTCCATATTATATTATTTACGGAGATCGAATCACAAGTCCGAATCAAATTAAATCTAATCGTCTTAGGGCTTGTTCGGGAATTACTTATTTTAAATGACTTCTAAGTTAAAATATAAGTTGACTTATAAGCTATTTTAAGTTAGTTATGACTTATAAGTAAAAATATTCGGCATCAATTTGATTTATAAGTTAAAAATTAAGTTAAAACAAGTAGTGAAGGTGTTCAGTTCAAATGACTTAAAAGTTAAAATAAATGTAAAGATTATTAAAAAAGACATTAATAAAAAGAGAGGCAAAATAGAAGAGGAGTACTATTATTAATAACTTAATTATTTATATACAGACAAATCTTTCTCATATTTTTTGATGTGGAACCAGGGTATTACAAAATCTCCCAATTAAATTTTTAAAATTCCCGTCAGAACCGATCACACACACGGTCCATAGATCTTTGTCTATCTGGTCATTGTGGCATAATGCCGACTGAACGCTCATATGTGTGTGTACCTTTTTGGGCATGGCAACACATTTTCAATGGCCCAATTAATAGTTTCCAAGGAACAATAAGCATAATTTGACCTTATAACATTTTGTCTACATATAATTTTGATGACAAAACATTAAAAATGCAATTGGGCAACAAAGTTCGTTCATGGGGTTAAGTGGCCACTTCAACTTTCATGTGTTAATATGCCAAGTATTCCGCACCTCGCCTTCCATGTGTTTATCTGCCGAGTGCTCATGACTTTAGTTCCATGTGTTTTGTGCATTAGCGTGCTTGTGAGTTTCATGCTCAAAACGTATTTCAGCAGGTCTGAACAATGGTCTTATGTATTTGAATTCATATTAATGTTATAACCATTAGAATTTTTTAGTTGCTATATAAACAATGTTTAGCGTGTAAATTATTGTTAAATGTGCAATGCATATTAATAAATATATCTGACATGCATCACTGGTCACAATTTAGTGAATATGATTTTATGTGATTGTGTCGAATATTATATCTTAAATCTAACAAAACATTTGAGTATCCAGGAGTTTATTGTCTAAAACACTAATACTCACATCTATGAAATTTATCTACATAGTGGGACCTTCAATTGTGAGTGCTCTTGGTTGTTTGGGACTAGTGGTGAAGCCAGAAAATTTTATTAATGAGGTCAAAATTATTACCGAGGTACAAAAAATTTGACGGGGGTTCGGGGACAGTGCTACCGAGCCAATTTTTTTTAATACTTTATACTTTTGAGTATATATATATATATATATATATATATATATATATATATATATATATATATATATATATATACTACATTACAATAAAAATATAATGAGTAATAATATATGGCATATATACACTATATTGACTCATAATAGATTTTTTTAATCACAACTGTTCATAAGTAAGTAATTCATTATTTATTTTTAAAAATAATATAAATTAGATTATTATTTAGTTTAAAACATTATAGAGACAGATATAAATATTGAGAGGATATGAGTCATATGTGGTTAAAATTTGATTGACAAAGTTATAAATTTTTAATTTGACCCCGTATAATAGAAAATTTATAAAATTTTAGTGGGGTCAATTTATATATAATACTTAAAATTTTTAAATTTTACCTTACATTATAAAACAACTTTTTTTCTTCAGATCGATTGACCCCAGAAAGGTTTATATGGCTTCGCCACTGTTTGGGACATGAACCCTGTGACACCCTCAATATATATATATATATATATATATATATATATATACGGGGAGGATCCAAAAAAGCGGACCAATGAACGGACCAAGGCAAAACGCGGGTTTATCGGTTCGACGGGTTGGCCCTGAAACCCGCGTGTTTTTGCCTTGGTCCGTTCATTGGTCGCTTTTTTGGTCCGCTGGAGATCCTCTCTGTATATATATATATATGAATCTTAAACTCACCATTTATCTAGTTCATCTTGCTCACCCCGACGGACCGAACATATAGCGATGGACTGAATCGTCGTCCGGTCCGTCGCTAAAGGGGGGTGATCAAGATGAGCTTAAAATTCGGACTATATATATATATATATATATATATATATATATATATATATATATATATATATAAAAGCTATATGTACATACACAGTCAGGCTATAACGACGAGTTTTTTAGACTATAGTGACGGTTCACTCGTTGCCATTGTCATAGCTCAGAATAGCTATAGCGACGTTGAAACCGTCGCTATAGCCTAAAAAATCGTCGTCATATGTATACATAATTTTTTTTTCTATATATATATAGGGTTTTTATTCGTGGTAATTGTTTCATCAATCATAATCTCTATTGTTGATCAATGGAATGGATGACATGAATTGAAAAGAATTTTATCCCTACCGCTACAGCCTATAGCTAAAACAACAAAACTTGTAGCGGCCAGGTTAATTACTCCCATAGTCCTCCCATATTATTATAATTATTATGCTTGATTGCTGCAGCTGTCTTTTTTATATAATTGCTCCAGTGCTTGCCGCTATAGACTATAAAGCAATTTTACGGTTATGCCCCTCCGTTTCATTGTTGCTGCTTTATGATGCCACATATTAGAAATTTGTGATTGATCTTTGTTTTTATGCCTTAGTTTCATGGAAATGACCAATTGATTTATTATTAATGTACTTATTATTATTATTATTATTATTATTATTATTATTATTATTACAACTACTACTACTATTACATGTTAATGAATTCATGAAAAGTACTAATTGATTTTATTATTAATGTACAATACGTATTGTACATTAATAATAAAATAAATTATTATTTTCCATGATAATAATAATAATAATAATAATAATAATAATAATAATAATAATAAAAAATCAATTGATAGTAAGTAAAAATATTATCCATTAATAATAAAATCAATTATTACTTTCTATGTACTACTACTAATAATAATGATAATATATAATAATAATAAAATCAATTGGTAGTAAGTAAAAGTATTGTATATTAATAATAAAATTAATTAATACTTTTCATGAAATTAAGGCATAAAAACTAAGTTCAATCGCAAATTCTTAATATGGGGCATCATAAAGCACCAGCAATGAAACGGAGGGGCATAATCGTAAAATTGCTACACTGCCTTTACAGCATATAGCGGCAGGCAGTGTAGCAATTAAGAAAAGCAGCTGTAACAATAAAGCATAATAATATAATAATATAGGAGGGGCATGAGAGTAATTAGGCTAGTCGCTACAAGCTTTGTTGTTGCCGCTGCATGCTGTACCGGTAAGGATATATATTTATGCTAATGCTATGAATTTTCTAAAGAAACTAGATCAGAAGGAAAGATAAGAAGAAGAAGAGACACGTGGCAATCTTAACTCTCAAGTGTTATATATATATATATATATATATATATATATATATATATATATATATATATATATATATCGGTCTGGATCTTAAACTTATCCCTTATTTAACATACATTGTATACCCCTCTTTAGCGACAGACGATTCGGTTCGTCGCTATATATAGAACCGGTATCTTAGTTTTTAACGACATACAACCTATAGCGACGGACCGAATCGTCGCCCGGTCCGTCACTAAAGAGGGGTGAGCAAGTAAGCTAGATAAAAGGTGAGTTTAAGATTCAGACCGTATATATATATATATATATATATATATATATATATATATATATATATATATATATATATATATATATATATCGGTCCGAATCTTAAGCTCGGTCCGGATCTTAAGCTCACTCCTTATTTAACATGCCTTGCATCCCCCCTTTTAGCGAAGGACCGAGCTCACTCCTTATTTAACATACCTTGCATACTCCCTTTTAGCGACGGACTGCGCGACGATTCGATCCGTCGCTATATATAGAACCGTTGTCTTAGCTTTTAGCGACGGACAACACTTAGCGACAGACTGAATATATAGCGACGGACCGAATTGTCGTCCGATCCGTCGCTAAAGGGGGTGAGCAAAGTGAGCTAGATAAGGGGTGAGTTTAATATTCGGATCGTGTATATATATATATATATATATATATATATATATATATATATATATATATATATATATATATATTATAGTGTCATTGTTTAATTGACAAGGTGAACATTAAACCTTCTTAATTTAGGAATCTTTTAGTTGGTCAAAACCAATTGAAACAATCCATGCATGTCTTGCTCTTCAAGTTAGTTGACTAAAAATCTCTAGTTAATTGATCGATGAACTACAAGTTTAGCTAATTATTTGTCGTCCTAACTCCTACATCTCCAACTTGGACTAAATATCTATACATTTTAGAATTTTATGTTTTTCGTTCCACTTTTTAGTCCTTCTAAAATGTCACTGCGTGCCACGTGTCTAGCTATGGTTGAATGAAATTGTTAATTGCCATAAGCATCACACTCTTGACTTTGGTGGTAACCGTAAACCGATCGATATGATGGGGGGAGGTTATGCGCATGAAGTCCCACAAAAACCGACCAAATGAAACACTATGAATAAGTAGTCAGCTACTAATTAAGAATACAGACATACATACATATATATATAAACATATAAATACACAGAGTGACAGAGGTATTAATTTTTATTACTCTTGTCAGTAGTCATGCATGAAAATTCATTGCCTTGTTAAATCCCGCAATTTTCGGACGATGAAAGTGGTAGGCCGAACTCTGAATTCTTGTGTCCCAGCTGTTGTTACTTGGGGATAGGCCTGTTCATCAGTATATAACTGCACCGGACAGCTACAAAATGTATCGAATCGATCGGTTATCGAAAGTATTCAAAATTACGTATCGATATCGGTATCAATTGGACCGGTATTCCCAACCAGTACAGTAGAAATATACTGGCTATTTTTACTTTCATCCAAACAAAAAGAATTTCTTTCTCCCCCTGCTTCTATATATGCGTGACAACACACTTTCATTCATTCTTGCAGTGAATTTTTCGAATTCAGTCCCAAATAATCAATATATATATATATATATATATATATATATATATATATATATATATCTATTATATGTATCCATATCGAATGGATTTTGTTTTGTCCTGAACCGATGGGTGCAAACTGGTGGTTAACCCAAAAAACCGAATTGAATCTGGAAATATAGAAATCCTAAATTCTTTTGATATAGAACCTGCATGTTACTGTCTTCAAGTTGCATGAATATGTATACTCTTATATACATGAATGTAGGAGGGTAAATATCGACGGAGTGCCACGTGTCTCTTGTCACATAACTATTGTACATTGTTCACGTGGGGCTTGGGGTTTAGTCACGTGAGTTATGCAGGACGGACAGTTGCACATCTGTAGTATGTATTTGGATTGAAGTACTCCATCAAACACTAACTTGATTCATCTTAATTCTCAAATTGGTTATTGGTTCAACCAAACCGAACCGAACCGAGCCGGATTTAACACCAGAAGCATAATGACATTGACACTCGCTCTTCTTTCATGTTTAAATCAATAATTTCTTTAAATATCCATTGATTAATTAAATGTGTACAACTTTTATTCTTCGAATTCCCTACAAACGTATATAGATTTATTTTCACATTTGTTTTAAAAAATCTATTTTATAAAGTTTGCGAATATTAAAGATAAATATTTTTTATAATAAATTATTAATTTAGAAGCGTGATATAATAATAAAATTATAATGATACTTCTATATCAATACTGTCTCATTTTATATAAGTATTATTAAAAAATTGATTTTTTTTATAAAACAATGAGTAAATAAGATGTCCTTGCGTAAGAAGTTTTCCCTCAAAATATCCTTAATTACTTGTAAATAATTAGATATATTACGTACTAACTCATGTGGGTTCTACTCTCAGATTATTTTTATTTGTAAGGATTATATTTAAGATAAAATTATTAATTTTAAATATTTTATTTATTTTTAAATTTACACAGACTATTAACTTATAAATCAAAATTATAATTATAATACTAGTATAAGTATATAAAACTTAATATAAAAAAAAAAGAACAAGAGAGAATCATGAATTACTAAATTTATGCACGTGTCATCACGTGCTATTGACACCGTCCACATAAATGTCTTGTACTATTTTGGTAGGAATAGGAATACTGTCAGCAGAGTCAAGTGTTGACAAAACAGCATGTGGAACTTTGTAGTGTTACTGCATAGTAATTTTTTTTGATATTTTTATATAAAAAATATAATTGTTATTGTATAACGACAATAAAAATCTTGTTATAACCGTCGTTATAGAGTCTTTAAAGATAATTTTTATATAAAAATATTAAAAAATTATGCGTAAAATATCAATTTCCTATTTAAATCACTGATGCATTGGACGGAAAACAAGAGGCAGCAAGCATCTCTTTAGTTGAGATTTGACTACTATTAAGTTAACAGAATTTAATTATGGGTTGACATTAAGGATTCATACCTAAATAATGCCCGCCATAAAAAGTGGAATTCAAGGTGTTTGTTGGGCAATAATGAATCAAAAGAAAAAGGAAAGGATTTGAAATCTTATATATATATATAAATGTCAAGAAATGGAGAAATGGAGAAATGGAGAATTATTTTCAATTCCTTTATATAAAAATGAATAAGAAAGAATAAATTTTAAAATTCATAACTAACAGTATTTCGTGTATAAGTTTTTGAAAATAACAAATATCATAGTAACACTTTATTATTTATTTACAATTTTTATAGTTGGTGTACTAAAACTAAATAATTTTGTACGTACTTATTTTTAATTTAGAATTTCTTAAATTAATTTAAAAAAAATTAAAATATATATTTATCAAACAAAATAAAAATAAAAATACCAACATAATCATAGACAGATTGCGCTAGAAGCTAACTAAGGGGGTGTTTGATAAAAATTGAATGAATCTGAATATGAATGAGCTGAATCTGAATGAAAAAAACTGTTTGATAACTGGCATATCTTAAAGATCTGAATGACATATTTTTAATATTTTATCCCTCTGAAAAAATTCAAAGTTGTTGTAAATTTATTTAATATTACATAATATAATAGTTAATAATTTTTTATTATTTTTATTATTATTTTAATTTTTTTTACTTCATTCAGCCAACCATTCAGCCATTCAGACTAAAAATTCGGACTTAACCATTCAGCCAACGCATCTGACCGATTCAGCCATTCAGACGATTTTTTTCAAAACAAACGCACTTAATGATTCAGCCACTTACCGATTCAGCCATTCAGACCCATTAAGTTCTAAACAAATAGCCCCTAAGCCATAGAATAGCTTAACGAAGAGAATACTGGGCTTAATTTTGTTAACAATATTCTTGCAAGCCCAGTTAAAAACTTAGGCTCATGAGCTCATGAGATTTATTCCAATGTTCAGTTCATAACGAACAGGCCTAGTTGAACAGACAAATGATAGATCCATTTTATACTTGTTAAACGTTTCATTTTAGGATTAATTACATATATTAGTATATTTTTGAAAATAATTACAAAAATCATACATCTATAAAATAATTACAAAAATACTACACTTCATCATTTTTATTTACAATACTAATACAATTAAAAGTCCTTAAATTAAGGGATTAATATTAATGGGCTGACATGGCAAATTAGTTTTTATCTTCCTGAAATATTCTCTTCTCGTTCGGTCTCTCTCTCTCTCCGTCCTTACTACTTCTCTATCTCCTCTCGAAGTCACTCGTCGTCGTCTTCCTCCGCTGCCGCCGCAACACCACAGTCTCTCAACTCTGATAGAAAATTGATGTTAATCCTCTCAAAGGAACTAGAGATTTCCCTCCAGACGAGATGCGCCTCCGCAGTTGACTTTTTCACAACTTTAGAGAATTTTCACGAAGATTTGTACCAGATTTTGATTAGTTCGGTTGTCGTTGTACTGTCCTTCTGAATTGTGTTTCATATTTTAGTTTTTGTTGGATATCCATAACCATTTATTATGGTTAGTGAGTCTGTAATGTTTATTAGAACTTATGTAAATGGGATTACATATTTGATTATATTACCAGTGATTTGACATTGTTTGTTGGTTCGTATTTGTTACTTCTAAGTTGTGTCTGATGCATTGTTTGAAAGGTGCAGTTGGTAACCAAACATGCATAGAAGGATAACCATTTTATTTATTGGTAGTAACCAGATAGTTACAAGCTTGTGTCAGGACATATATCAAGTGTTAAATGTACACGTGAGAGTATACATGGGTTGACTAAACTGGGTTGGATATACAGGTTATTTCTGTTTTGGTTACCATTAAAACCTGTTCTGGTTACTTTCATAAAACTATTTGATTATTTCTTTATTATATTTTGGTTACTGTTATCTTATGGTTTGGCTACTATTATTGTGCTCTCAATGTGGGATTTTGGTTATTTTTATTTTTTATTCTGGTTAATATGTAATTGTTTAGTATACATGGATTGCCTAAACTGGGTTTCATTACATGATGTTTCTGTTTTGGTTACCATTAAAACCTATCCTGATTACTATCATATAATTGTGTGGTTACTGTTTATGTTACATTATGGTTAATGTTACTATCAGTATAATGTGTTTGTTATCAACTAAAGACTAACAGTTGTATGAAGGTAACCAATGTAGCTAATAAGTAACTAAACATATAAAAAATATCAATACAAATGTACATTAATATTATTCAACAACTAAATAAACATTATACAGTAACCAATTAAATAGTATACAGCAACCAATATATATAATCAGATTAACAGTTATATGAAGGTAACCAATGTAGTCAATAAGTAACCACCAATATAAAAGAAACAATTATAAAACACAATAACATTATACAGTAACCAAATAAACACCTTACAGTATCTAAATACATATTAGACAGTAACCAAGATATATGTAATTAGTAATCAAGATTATAAAAAATATTTTTACATTCATTTTACAACATAATCAATCAGTAATGACTTTGTTACAAATTAAAGACTAGCAGATGTATGAAGGTAACCAATGTAGTTAATCAGTAACCATCAATATAAAAAAATTAGTATAAAATACAGTAATATAATGCAATAACCATGGTAATTTTACACAGTAACCAAGTCAGCATTATATACTAACCAAATCCAAATTAGACAGTAACCAATATATATTTACTTAGTATCCATAACATAAAATATATTTTTCCATACAATTTACAGCAAAAACAAACAATATAAAAAATATCAATATGTACTTAAAGATCCAACAGTTGCAGGAAGGTAACCAATGTATTTAATAAGAAACCATCAATATAAAAAATATCAGTAGAATATACATTTAAAGTAAACAGCAACCAAATAAACATTATACAGTAACCAAATCAATAATAAACAGTAACCAATTTATATGTTCTTAGTAACTAGAATATAAAACATATTTTTACATACATTTTGCAATCACAACAGTCAGTATACTGACTTTGTGACCAATTAAAGAGCGAAAAACTTAAGAAAGATAACCAATATACGAGTATATAGTAACCACGGGGTAACTATATGCATATAAACTTTAGACTCAAATACCTCAGTATACAAATCTATAACGAATCAATCAACAATCAACAATCAACAGTCAAAGTTGTTACAGAGGCTGGTTACTGATCTTGAAGTTACTGTTGATCTTGAAGTCGCTGATGATCTTGAAGTCGCTCGTGAAGTTTCTGTTGATATTCTCCGATTTTATCCGATCTCAGAGTTGCATCGCTGTTGGAGAATTCGTCTTCTCCGTTGCTATGTTTTTTCTGATCTCAAAGTTGCCTGCTTTCTTCATTAGCGTGAATTTAGGACCGATTAGTGATTAATATAAAAGTCGATAACTGACGTGTAGGGAGTTAATGCTCCGTAACTTTAGCAACGTAGTATTGTGTTGTGTTATTTTTATAATTATTTTGTGGATGTTTTATTTTTGTAAATACTTTATAATTATTGTATATTAGTGTTAAGAACCCTTCATTTTAACCCAAACCTCATTAACCTCCATGGGCTGGTTCAATCCATCTCAAAACGATTGCGTTGAGAGTTAATCCAAATATGCCGTAATCTTAAAGTTTGTAAAAAAGGATAATACTATTTTCACATGTATTTTTATACGATCTTCTCTCACAAGAAGGTATGTTCCACTCTATGTTCATGTGAGAGAGAATAACGTAAAAACTACGTTAAATAGCACTCTTTTATTAAAAATATTCCCCTTATCTAGCATTCCTCCTTAAATAGCACTCATTTATTAAAACTACGTCGTTTTGTAGATTTTTAAAAGAGAGTTGTCTCACTTGTTTTCTTTTTATTTACAAAAATACCACCCGCAACCTCACTTATTTTTTAAAAGAAACTCCAAAAGCGACGTAATTTTAATAAAAAAGTGCTATTTAAGGAGGAACGCTAGATAAGCGGAATGCATGCTCTTGATCCTTCCTCTATATATATATGTTCATTTTTGATGATTCCAAATTATACACATACTGTCGGTCACATGCACAGGGGCGGACCTATGTTAGGGGCAGGGGGGCACCTGCCCCATCTGAAATTTCATGGGTCAGGGGAGTCATCCGACTTAAAAATTTTTTTGAGAAGGATACAACATTTCTACAGTACTACTATTACCTCTAAAGGTTATTACCATTAAAGACTACAACACTATTAGTCTACTATAGTACTACTATTTCGAGAAGGCTACTAGTCTACTACAGTACTACTATTACCTCTAAAAATTTGATAAGGCTACAACACTACTACAATACTATTATTTCGATTATAAAAAGGGCTCAAATATTGGTTAAGAAAAGAAAGGATGATGTGTATCCCCAAGTTTATTTGTTGGTTAAATTGGCTCTACTTTTGGTCGTTGCTGCTGCAACTGTTGAAATGATATTTTCAGCCATAAACGTTGTGAAGAATGAACTCCGTAACCAAATGGGAGATGAATGACTGTTTAATAATATACGCGTGATATTTTGTAACTATTAAAAATGAGGCTATCATGCAACAATTTTAAGCAATGAAACCTCAAAAAATGTTATTGTAAATAATATTTGAGTATTGTTTTGTTTTGTGATTCATTTTATTATATTATTATTCGTAAGATATTTTTTTTCGAGTTTAACCCCACTGAACTATCAGGCTGGATCCGCCCCTGCACATGCATCTATACCAATGTGGATAATAGAAATGGAAACATCAAGATTCAAGGGTAAGAAAGTTCCATTTATAAAAAGTTTATGGTCGCCATTTTGAGAAGGTTAAAAGGTTTCTTCTTTTTATCATACAAGCTTGAATTCCCGTGCGAGGCTGCTTCTGAATTTATTTTAATTGTTTCAAAAAACAATTTTTTATATTGACTAATATAACCATTAAGAGAAGAGCAGAGGTGGAAGAGAGATTATGCATGGTATAAACAGATATATATAACAATAATAGTAATGTAATAATAATAATAATTTAAAAAATTACGTGTAATTTGTAAATTTGTCACTGGTTATAAACTTTTGGTACAGATGAGTTCTGCGACGTTCACCCTCTAGGGTTGTGGCTAAAGTAAATAAATAAACAATATGTTAGGAATTTTAGCAAAATAGTGGAGTGCAACACCCGCAAGACATAATCGACCGGATTGTCATTCTCGCGTTAAACGTGCATTAAGGTTTTCTGATCATAAGTCTAAGATTCTAGCTTGGTCCAACCCAATTCTTTAGCAATCTTAATGTGCACGAGACCATCCCTTTTTCCTTAACAATGCTACTAACCCCATACCAGCATGTACTAATATACACAAGAAACATTCTCAAAATAAGCAATGCAAGACTTTACCAAAACTTAAAATTTTGAAGCACAACCTTTTATCTATAATATATAGTATTATTTAATATATATATAATAAAACAGAACATAATTTTATATATATATATATATATATATATATATATATATATATATAACACAGAAATTATTAATAAATAAATTCGAGTCCTTTGAATTCACAAAGTCTCCTTAAAGCAAATTTATTCCCTCACTGGTGCTAAGAATTAATTGAATAATTGCTTCCCAAGATAAAACGGATTTTCAGTTCTTAATTAGAAGCACTTCAAAATTAAGAACACTTCGAACCAATATTTATGTTATGTACTGAACCTATATGAATATTAATGATGCATGCATGAAAAACTTACTGCACAATTGTATTGCAGAAACGGGGTTTGTATTGCCGAAACGGAGTTTTTGCAGAAGCAGAACGGAACGGGAAAGGCAGAACGGGAAACGGAATTATTTGCAACGGTTTTTGCAGAGAAGGCAGAACGAGATTTTGCTAAGGAAGGAACGGGAATTTACAGAATGGGAACAGAATCTATCTTACAAAACGGGAAAATAAACTTATTTTGGAAAAGGATCCCACACAGTTTATTTATAAGAATAATTTGTTACCGTTAAGAAAGACATGACCGTTGGTTCATCAAAACTACGTAGTATTGATAATAATTTTTTAAACAAAATCTGATAATAAATTAAATAGATTTTTGTCCAAAAAAGTAATATATCAAGACCACCCACCCGGACCCGACCCGGCCGCACGGCGGCGCGCGTGTGGATTTAAACCAAGCCTTGGCTAGGTCCTCTCCCTTCCACAAAAGTGGGATGCCCCTTGGGGCCCTTCCTATTGAGCAAACATCCCATATATAAAGACTTCAATTTTTTCTCTCACATCCTATGTGGGACTATGCAATTTACACCATATCAAGTAGGTGACTTTGAAGTTAATTTTCTCATTCAATTTCTAATGAATTTGAACAAATAAGTATACCACGTTATACTCCTCGCGGAGGAGAACGTATAGGTGCATAGACCTGACATTTTTGGAGTGTCGATCCCATATTAAATTGAGCCTCAAAATGTTCTAATATTTAATGTTTCAAATACCATTTTCAATAATCCCCCACATGAATGTAAAATTTGCTTTACAATATGTAAAATATGTTATGAATATGCAGACACTAGTTCAGTACATGAGAAGATATATTTCATCAGGTTAAGTAGCCTAGTGGCTTTGAACTTACCATAGCAAAATCTATCGAATTTACTTGGCTAATCAGTAGACTTGATGTCTTTGAACTGTCAGCTTTTTGTGTAAACCAAGATAATAGAAATCACAAAATATTTCTTCAAAACATATTTGGTTCTCACGTTTGTGTTCATTTTGGCCTTGAAACACCTCTTGGTTCCGTGAGTATATTAGAGAATTTAGGCTTCAAAATTCTCACAGAAGTGGCCCCCTTCTTACTCACGTAGGTGACTTCTATCAAGAGTATCCTGGAATACCCCACTTGAACATATTTTAAGATATAAAAATCATTAAAAGTGTAACTTATCCCGATTCTCGCGGCAGATGTGCACTGTCTCATAATAGGAATGGTTAGGATTAAATATCTCCTCAGTGCTTTACTGAGTACTACATAGTTCGGTTTGCCCATTGAACCTATATCTTAGGATCTCCAGTCAGCTAGGTTGGGTTGCCACTATGACGACTCTTATTTAAACAGTAGGCTTTAAACCCATTCCCCTCGATGATTTTTCCACTTGCTCTCTTGTTAAACCTTTCGTAAACGGATCCGTAATATTATCTTTTGACTTTACATAGTCAATTGAGATAATTCCATTTGAGAGCAATTGTCTAACGATATTATGTCTTCGTCGTATATGATGTGACTTACCGTTATATAAATGACTCTGTGCTCTTCCAATCGCTGATTGGCTATCACAGTGTATACATATAGCTGGCACAGGTCTTGACCAATTTGGAATATCCTCTAAAAAATTACGAAACCATTCTACTTCTTCTTCAGCTTTGTCTAAAGCAATGAATTCTGATTCCATTGTAGACCCTGCAATACAAGTTTGTTTTGAGGATTTCCAAGATACCGCTACACCTCCAAGGGTAAAGACATATCCACATGTGGATTTTGAGTCTTTATTGTCAGATATCCAATTTGCATCACTATATCCTTCCAATACTGCTGGATATCTTGTATAGTGCAGTCCATATTTTTGAGTATGTTTTAAATATCTTAAAACTTTCAAAATTACTTTTCAGTGATCTTTACCTGGATTACTCGTATACCTACTTAGCTTACTTATCGAATAAGCTATATCTGGTCTAGTACAGTTCATGACATACATTAAACGACCTATTATACGAGAATATTCTAGTTGAGATATGCTATCACCTTCATTTTTAGCTAAATGAAGATTTATATCAACTGGAGTTTTATTCAGAATTATATTATACATGTTAAATTTTTCAAGTATTTTCTCAATGTAATGAGATTGAGATAATATAATTCCATTAGAGGTTCTAGAAATCTTGATTCCTAATATTATATCAGCAACCCCCAAGTCTTTCATGTCAAACCTGTTTGACAACATACGTTTAGTAGAGTTGATAACTTCATTGTTGCTACCCATGATTAACATATCATCCACATAAAGACAAACAATGACATATTCATTTTGAGTGCTTTTGACATAAACACATTTGTCACACTCATTGATTTTAAATCCATTTGATAACATAACATTATCAAATTTCTCATGCCATTGTTTTGGCGCTTGTTTTAATCCATACAGGGATTTAACAAGTTTGCATACTTTCCTCTCTTGTCCAGGAGCAATAAAACCTTCAGGTTGTTCCATATATATTTCTTCATCTAATTTACCATTTAAGAATACAGTTTTTACATCCATTTGATGTATTTCAAGTCTATTTAAAGATGTTATTGGTATTAACATCCGAATAGATGTAATTCTTGTAACAGGTGAATAAGTGTCGAAATAATCCAATCCTTCCTTTTGTCTATAGCCTTTAACAACAAGCCTTGCTTTATATTTATCAATTGAGCCATCAACTTTCATCTTCTTTTTGAAGATCCATTTATACCCTAAGGGTTTTGAACCAGGTGGAAGGTCCACCAGTTCCCATGTATGATTTTGCATAATGGACTCAATTTCGCTATTTATTGCTTCTTTCCAATGAGAAGCATCTAGAGAGGATACTGCTTCCTTGTACGTTCGAGGATCGTTTTCTAACAAAAATGTTAGAAAATCCAGACCAAAAGACGTTGAAGTCCTTGCCCTTTTGCTACGTCTAGGTTCATCCAATACATACTATTTGTCTATATTTTCAGGATTATTACTAGTAGCATCCAAAGGTCTTTTGTTTGACTTTGAAACTTTATTTCCATTATATGGAAAAATATTCTCAAAGAATGATGCATCTCTTAATTCAATAAATGTATTAACATGAATATCATTAATTTCAGATTTATGAACAAGAAAGCGATAAGCACTGCTGTTATTTGCATAACCAATGAAAACACAGTCAATTATTTTTGGTCCTATCTTAACCTTTTTAGGTTTAGGAACCATCACTTTTGCTAGACACCCCCACACCCTTAAGTATTTATAGCAAGGTCTATGACCTTTCCATAATTCATAAGGTGTTTTATGAGTTTTCTTATGTGGCACTTTATTAAGAATATAATTGGCAGAAAGCAATGCTTCCCCCCACAAATTCTGGGGTGCTCCAGAACTGTTTAACATAGCATTCAACATTTCTTTCAATGTTCGGTTCTTGCGTTCAACAATACCGTTAGATTGAGGTGAATAAGGAGCGGCGTAGTTTGGTGAATAATACTATGAGTAGAGCATATCTCTTCAAATGGTGATTCATATTCACCACATCTATCGCTTCTTATTGCTTTAATATTTTTTCTAAGTTGATTTTCAACTTCATTTTTATAAAGTTGAAACATTTCTATTGTCTCATCTTTGCTTCTTAGCAAATATACATAACAATATCTTGTGCAATCATCAATAAAGGTTATGAAATATTTTTTCCCACCTCTAGTTTGCACAAACTTTAAGTCACATATATTAGTGTGAATTAAATCTAGAGGTTTAGTTTTCCTTTCAACAGAATGAAAGGGTAATCTTGTCATTTTTGATTCCACACAAATTTCACATTTATGTTTTTGATTATAAATATCAAATTTAGGCAAGAATTCTAAATTAATTAATCTATGCAAAGTATTATAATTAACATGTCCTAATCTAGCATGCCATATATTTGAAGACTCTAACAAGTAAGCAGAAGAATTAATTTTATTATTATCAATAGACTTCGGTACAACAGTTATAACATTCATCTTAAAGAGCCCATCATTCATGTAGCCCTTTCCTATAAACATATCATTCTTAGTAAGTACAAACTTATCAGACACAAACACCAACTTGAAGCCATTCTTGCTAAGTAGTGACCCAAAAACTAGATTTTTGCGGATATCTGGCACATGAAGCACTTCATTCAAAGTCAGTTCTTTGCCAGATGTCATTTTCAGTATAATCTTTCCACGTCCTTCAACCTTTGAACTTGAGGAGTTTCCCATGAAGAGTTGATCATCATTCTCTACTAGTTTGTAAGTAGAGAACATCCATTTGTTGGAACAAATGTGGCGAGTAGCCCTAGTGTCCACGTACCATTCTTTAGGGTTTCCTACCAAGTTACATTCAGATATAACTACACAAAGATTCATGTCTGAAACATCTTCAGAAAGCTTTTCCAGTTCTGTCACATTTGTTTGAGGCTTTTGTTCTTTCTTCAACTTCTTTGGCTTTCGACATTCATTAGATTTATGTCATGGAATGCCACAGTTGAAGCATTTGCCTTTGAATTTCTTTTTGGCCTTGAAAGCTACTTTGCCTTCACGCTTCCTTTTGTTGTTGTTTGGCCTTTGTTCTACCACATTTGCCTTTGCTTCAATGAAGTTTCTTCCACTCTTCTTATCAGATACTCGATTGTCCTCTTCAATCCTAAGTCGCACGATCAATTCTTCAAGATTCATCTCCTTGCATTTATGCTTTAGATAATTCTTGAAATCTTTCCATGATGGTGGGAGCTTCTCAATCATTTCTGCAACTTGGAATGAATCACTTAATGACATTCCTTCAGAATGAATGTCATGTAGAATTACTTGTAATTCTTGAACTTGAGTGATAACTGCTTTAGAATCTATCATTTTGTAATCAAGAAATCTACTGTCTATGAATTTTTTCATGCCAGCATCTTCAGTTTTATATTTTTTGTCTAAAGATTCCCAAAGTTCCTTTGCAGTTTGAATTGTACAATACACATTATACAATGTATTATCTAATCCATTCATTACATAATTTCTACAAAAGAAATCTGCATGTTTCCATGCATCAATAGCAACCACTTTTTCCTTGTCAGTTTCCCCTTCAACAAGAGTAGGACAATCCTCTTGTAGAAACCTTCCCAAGTTCAGTGTTGTGAGATAGAAGAGCATCTTTTGTTGCCAACGCTTGAAATCAGTTCCATTGAACTTTTCAGGCTTTTCTCCATGAGACATACTCACGGCAGGAATGGTACTAGTAGTTGCCATTTCTGTTATACAAAGAATAAAACTATTAATAAACAGAAACAAATTTCTGTTGTACAAAGTTTAACAGAATTTAAACAACAAATTTTGTTTGCAAAATTTCAAACAACAAATTTTGTTTGAAAATTACGTTTATAGAATTTCTGTTTAAACAAATACTGTTACAACTTTAATTTTACAAATTTCTTTGTTTAACAGATTTATAATAATTTAGTTGGACAAGTTTTGTTAAATTCCAACACATGTAACAAAATACAAAATAACATGGAACATAATTACACCAATACAAAATAACAGAACATTAACATATAATCAATTAACATGTAACATAATATAAAACTCAGTTTACATGTAATATATTATAATATTCTGCATACATAGAATAAAAGAATTAGCATGCACACAATTAATACACTTTTGTGTATATTTAAAAAATTAATAACATTAAAATTATTCTGCATCTACATTTAATTTCAATGCTACATATATTAGCATATATTGTAATAAAGTCAGTACATTAATTTGTATAAAACAAATTAAGAGAATATTAATATTCTAGTTCAGTATATAAATAATGAATCCGAATATAAAAAACAGTAAGTATTAATATGCAATAACCTGTTAACATGCAAAATAACAGAAACGGAAATTCAAAGATATTTAACAATGTTATAAATTTGTAAACATGCAATATGCACATACCAATACTTCTAAATATGCAATCATTACATTAATCGTTTATACCAATACATGCACTCATATTAAACTTACTGCATATTGAACCATGCATAATTTAGATGCAATATTGTAAACAATATGCATATTGAACTGTTAATCATTACTGTAAACAATATTGAACAGTAATCGTTTACATTAATCAGTTAACATTTAATTTTGCATGCACCATGCATTTTAAACACACTGCACTTATTGCAGGAAATAAGAACTTATGTTACTGTGATTCAAAATCAGTTTGACAAACTTATTTTATAAACCAATAACCAATTTTCTGTAATTAAACTTTTATAAAACCAAAATTACATAAATATATTAAATAAAACTATAATTACAGAACAAGATAAATTTGCTTTAAGATTTTTATCTATAATATATAGTATTATTTAATATATATATATATATATATATATAATATATATATATATATATATATATATAAAATAAAACAGAACATAATTTTATATATATAACACAGAAATTATTAATAAATAAATTCGAGTCCTTTGAATTCACAAAGTATCCTTAAAGTAAATTTATTCCCTCACTGGTACTAAGGATTAATTGAATAATTGCTTTTCAAGATAAAACGGATTTCCAGTTCTTAATTAGAAGCACTTCAAAATTAAGAACACTTCGAACCAAACCTATATGAATATTAATGACGCATGCATGAAAAACTTACTGCACAATTGTATTGCAGAAATGAAGTTTGTATTGCCGAAACGGAGTTTTTGCAGAAGCAGAACAGAACGGGAAAGGCAGAACGGGAAACGGAATTATTTGCAACGATTTTTGCAGAGAAGGCAGAACGGGATTTTGCTAAGGAAGGAACGTGAATTTACAGAATGGGAACGGAATCTATCTTACAAAACGGGAAAATAAACTTATTTTGGAAAAGGATCCCACACAGTTTATTTATAAGAATAGTTTGTTACCATTAAGAAAGACATGACTGTTGGTTCATCAAAACTACGTAGTATTGATAATAACTTTTTAAACAAAATCTGATAATAAATTAAATTGATTTTTGTCCAAAAAAGTAATATATCAAGACCACCCACCCCGACCCAGCCGAACGGTGGCGGCACAAGTGTGAGTTTGAACCAAGCCTTGGCTAAATCCTCTCCCTTTCACAAAAGTGGGATGCCCCTTGAGATCCTTTATATTGAGCAAACATCCCATATATAAAGACTTTAATTTTTCCTCTCACATCCTATGTGGGACTATGCAATTTACACCATATCAAGTAGGTGATTTTGAAGTCAATTTTTCTCATTCAATTCCTAATGGATTTGAATAAATAAGTATACCACGTTAGGAGAACGTATAGGTGCATAGACCCGACATTTTCGGAGTGTCGATCCCATATTAAATTGAGCATCAAAATGCTCTAATATTTAATGTTTCAAATACCATTTCCAACACAACCAACAGCCGTGACATGCAAACACCTCATTTCCCGCTTAACCTGCATCTATTCACGACGTCATCTACAAAAATAAAAGTTGCAACTTTCGAATCAAATTCATTTTGTCCCAAGTATTCAGTACACTTAATTAGCTTGTTGTGGAAATCTAATTTTAATTTAACTAAAATAATAATTATCATTTGAAAATGGACTGGGCACAATTGCTGTGTAGAAAAACTGCATATATACCTTTGCAACTTAATTTTGTAGCAGCTGTCATGCTTTAGGACCAAGTTAATGAATGAATGTATATTTGCTGTAAATAAAATATCAGACATTTAAAATTAATTGAGTACAAAATTTACCGAGCAAACTGAACATTGTGGCAATAATTAACAATGGTTTTTGGTCTTTTTTCTATATTCCACAGGAAGAGTAAAATGAAGTAGAATACTATTTTCACATGTGTTTTTGATATTTCCACATGTATGCTTATGCGAGAGAACACCATGTAGAAATATAAAAAATACATGTGAAAATATCAGTTCCCTAAAATGAAATGTTTCGGCTAATGTTTATGTGTCATTAGAAAAATAGAGAGCAATGTAGTAGTAGTAAGCAAATTGTGTGAAATCTCAACTTGCATTATACCGATTCCACATAAAATAAATTCAACCAAAAGATAAATGAAGCAACCCATTGTCAGAGTATTTCGAACTTGTGTTCTCCCTGGCTACATTTTCTTAACTAGATTTTGCATTGAAATCATATCCCAAATTCGACAAACAATACAAATATTAATTAGAAAAAATGCTATAGTAGGTAAGTAGTATAACCAAAAGTAGAATATATATAGAATTTTAAAATTGGAGAATAAAGAAAACAACTATAATGATGCTTAAGATAATAGTATATATAAAAACTGAAGGTTTATATTTAAGGAATGAAAATATATTACCAAAAAAATTAGTAAATAGCAAATACACTTGGCATTCGAAACCTTATATCTGTAAAGTCCCGCAACACAAAATAAATAAAATATTAAATATATAACTTCTTCTGGCCTTAGCATAGCAACAAAGCACATGTAATAGCATGAGTACCTAAAAAGAACTTATTCAGAAGAGGAAAAAGTTTGAAAAGGTTCTTCACACTTCTCACATTGTTTTATTAGTCGTAGAGGACTTTTTTGTCTCGTGGGATTGGGTTATTTATATTAAAAAAACCATTGGCTACTTGGAGAATGGTTTGCATTCGCTAATATGACAATTTCTTGGTGTGCTAGCCAGTCGCATATGAAAATATTGTTGATGAGTAAGTCCAATAAGCATGCATGCATGCAGGTTGGGATGCATATAACCTAAAGCAACAACAGATTCAAGGTCTTAGACACTTGGATTTAAAAGTATGATACATTTGCCAATGCATGGATATAGACCGGTGCAATATCTTAACATGGATATGAACGTAGAGGGTTTTGAAGGAACCCTTATATAGAGAATTATCTATAGGAAGGAATCAGGTCAAGAATAAAATTAATGTGATCGAAAAATTGCAGAATTGGCACCGAATGTCTCTGTAAAATCTTGTTTAAAGGCTCCAATTGAACTTCAAAGTTATTATTTATTATAGTTTCATGACAGCATTATCGTAGATTGAAAGTGTTGCCACTGTATGGAAACTAATATATCAGAAATTATGTAGTATTCTATTACGGGCTGACTGATATAAAGTTCAATGAGGCACTATTATACATACCGCTGATCTCTTTTTATTTCTTCTCTTTTTCGTACTTCATCATAACAATCCATATATCCTTCTTTGTTCAACATTTTAATGTTAAAAACTCCCAAACACCCCAGTATTTAATTAGTTAAGTTTTATTTGAAATATCAATAAAAAAACACTACATGTATTTCTTTACTTCAATATATAAAAAAAATATTTCTATCACAATCTACAAAAGTAGACATTAGTGATTAGTTACCTCTAATAACATTAGGTGTCATCTAGATTTGCAATTATAATAAGCATATAGTAGTAGAGTTTTAGCTCTGATGCACATGTGGAGGAGTTGATTTAGCTAAATTGGGTGATCCGACCACAATTCGATTCCACTCGATCTAAATTTCACATCCAGGAGATATTCATATTATAATTCCAAAAAATAAAAGAACATACCACTTAATTGCATAAGCAAAAAAAAAAGGTATAATTGTAGTTGTTTTTTTACTAAGCTTACAATATATGAATATTACAATCCAAATTTTGTTAACAAGATTGTTTTTGTGGAACATGAAATTCAGAAGTGTGTACACACCTAGAGGAGGGGGCGGGGGGGGGGGGGGGGGAGGGGGTGAATATGTGCTTATGATGAAAGTGATCTACATTGATAACATTTTTTTTAAAACGCTAACTGAACTACTCAGACATGTTATCACTAATATTAGTTTAAGTGTTTAAACTAATATGCAGAACCTGTTAACTTATTTATTGAACCTGTTCTTCTATTAATGTAGAATATGAAGTGATTAAGTGCAGAATTTAGATAACGCCACTACAACAAAAAAGGCTTATTTCCGACGGAATATTCCGTCGGTATTAAGGATATTCCGTCGAGGTTAACCTTATTCCGACGGAATATTCGGTCGAAAATTCGGTTGTATATAAGCAGGTCGAAATTAAGTCTGTCGGTCTTTCGGTCGGGGACACTTAAACTCGACGGACTTATCGTCGACCGAATATTCAGTCGGTGTTAATATATTTTCGACTAAAAATAGTCTGTCGAGGATATTCGGTCGATGATAAGCATGCCACGTGGCAGCCTGTCAAAAATGGTATAGACCTTAAACTCGACGAAAGTCCGTCGAGATTACCACTATTCCGTCGAGAATAGATGTGACACGTGACACATGACCAAAATGGTAAGGACTTATTTTCGACGGAAATTCGTCAAGAATAGTACTATTCCGTCGAGAATAATGTGTTTTTTTTAAATGTTTTATTTATTTTTGCAATATCCAGGGGATTTAACCCACATCTGTTGTACCTGTACCTGTTCATGTTTTCCCAACAACACATACACAAGCTAACAATATGGCCAACATGAATCCCATTAATTTAAACTAAACATAAACAAAACTAAAGTAAAAATGAGAAGTAACTAAATGAGATAAATTACAATTAACTTAATAAGGCCTAATAACATGAATTACAATTAGCAAGGCCAACAATATGTCAAAAACCAACTAAATGAGAAGTAAAAATGTCAAAACATCCCATTAATCTAAACTAAACTATATCAAACATCCCATTAAGCTAAATTAAACTAAATGTCAAATTGCAACAAAACTAAAGTAAAGAGATATTTCAAACTAAAGTAATGGCATGGTTTAAACTACAATACTTTAAAAATAATGTAAACTACAAAATAATGTAACTCAGAAGAATGTAAACTAAGTCAAAAATAATGTAAACTACAAAAGAATGTAAACTAAGTCAAGCTAGTAGAGCCCCCGGTGTGAGGAGGATCATCGGGCAGACGTCGACGCTGCTCTAGAGTATGAAAATCACCATCATCGTCATCCCGCTCGTTAGTCCGCTCGTCACCCTGTTGATACAATATAATGTAACTCATTAGTCCATATATATGATTCAGTTAAAGATAACTAAATAAAAATTAAATAACATGTAGAATATATATTTGAATTTAAAACGAATAGTATACCTGAGCAGTCGAGTGCTGACTTAACATCGACCCAAACGCGTCCTCGACTAAGGTAACCACCATCCTCGTCGCGTATCGCGGCCCACTGCTCCGGAGGGATACCTGTACTCTCGGCGGTGGCACCAGCTGCAGCGTCCTGCGCAAGCTGATAGAGGCGAGAACGGCTGGGCAGCTCCTGATGATGGAATAGCGGATCGGTCTCAAACCTCTCCGACACCGAAGACATAACACGCTGGAACAAAGCATCGTCTAAGCCAGCGCCCATATGTGCTGGTCCCATGGGGGCTCTCGGACGCAGACGTTGGCTAGAGCCTACAAAAATAAATATAACAAGCAAGCAAATCATTGAATCCTCTCTCACTGTAGTCATGCTCATTCTTATGGTGTAAAAGCTTTGTCACTGCAGAAAGCCTGGTGTGCTTGTCGTGTTCAGGATACAATGGGGTTCCTGATTCAGATAACATCTTGTAGAAGGCAACTGCTGAATCATTTGGCTTTTGTTGATCAGTACTACTTGACGCAGACTCATTTTCAGCCCAGTCAATATTCGTAGGGCCATACGCATCTACCAATATCTCCATGACATCATAGTTATCTGACTGGTCTACAATACTGTCTGCCAGTTCTCTAAACTCAACTGATTTCCCGTGATGAATCCATACCGAATACCCATCCACAAACCCACGTGAATATAAGTCAAATTTCGCTTCATCGGCAGTCTTCCATATCATGTTCTTACACTTGAGACACGGGTATCTCATCTTTCCGTTCAGATCATCAGTATGTTCTATTGCTTTGTTCATAAAATTGGACACCCCGTCACGGTAGGCATCAACTAATCCCCTCCCATCAATCTTTATCCTACGGTACATTCAACTCCAGTCGGCATCCATCTTTAATTGAAGAAAATACCCAATTAGATCAAGAATAATCATGAATGTGGTCTAAGCATGAATTTAGTTTACCTAGTTTATATCTCCACTCTACAGGGGTTAGGCTTCTATCCCGTTCCTGGATGCGTCTCCTCACTAGTGCCAATCTTAAACACGTTTCTACTATTTTCAGCAGCACCTCCCCATGATCTCCAAGTATAGACCAAGAAAACTAAGTCTAAGTATGCACTCGGAGAACATGTAGAGACACCAGCTGAAAGTTCCTCAAAATTTATAAAAATGCACCCTGTGCATTGGCACCGACCTAAATGAGAGACATAACATCCAGTAACACTAGTCCCAAACTGGGGACTACTCGACATTCACTCCTAATGAGTGAATGTCAAACGGGTTTCTAAGTTGACACCTCCAAAGCATGTATGTCTTCATCAAGATAAACTAAGTATATCATTTGCTTTGTTTGAACGATATGATCTGGTTCCCATATTTTATTATGGGAACCAGACCATATCATTCAAACTAAGCAAATGCTACTTAGTTTATTTTACCAATAAAAAACTAAGTAAGTGCTACTTAGTTTATTTTGCTAATGAAAAACTAAGTAAGTGCTACTTAGTTTATTGAATATTGCATCCCAACTAAGCAAATGCTACTTAGTTATTAATTGTACTTAATTTAATTTAATTTAATTTAATTTAAATTAAATTAATTTATTTGTATTTGTATTATATTATATTATAATATTTAATTTATTTAAATTTTATTATCTTAAATTAATTAAATTTAATTTGTATTATATTATATCATATTTTTTATTTTATTTTATTTTAGATTTAATTTAATTTTTTATTATATTATACAATTTAATATTAAATAATTTATTTAAATTTTATTATCTTAAATTTAATTAAGTCAATTTTTTATTTTATTTAATTTAACAAAATTTGTATTATATTATATAATTTAATTTATTTAAATTGTATTTTAGTATTGAGAAACTATTAACTATACATTAATATAATAAAAAGGACCCACATAAATTGCAATTGATGAATTCTGACAGAATTCGGTCGAGAATTCTGTCGGATATAACAAATATGCCAATGTGAGAACAAAATACCTACAAATTTTCAGACCCAAATTACATACCCACAAATTTTCATAACAAACAATAGCAGTATAACATTAGGGCATGAACAAACTTATGCAGATTCATAGCATTATAAATTACATAGCAATTTATATAACTCAATTAGGGCATGAACACAATATGTACCAACAAATTTTCAGACCCAAAACAGCCAAACAAAATACATAGCAGTTTATATAACTCAATTTACAAAATTAGGGCATAGATTTAAAAGCATAATAATCAAAATCAAATGACAATTCATCAAATATACCTGATTAACTTGAAAATTTAACAAACAAATGAAAGTACATCACCAATTTGAGAAGAAATCGACCGGAGCTGCTTGAACTGGCCGAAATTGGTCGAAACTGCTTGATCGGAGCTGCCAGAGCTGCTTGGTCGACCAGAAGATGGCGTCGGCGTCGGCGTCGGCTGGAGCTGCTTCAGGCTTCCGGAGGGGAAGAGAGATATCGTGAGAGAGAGAGAGAGATCAGACGGCCGGAGAGGGAGTGAGGGAGTTGCTCTGTGAGTGAGAGGGAAATTAAAGAGGCAGAAATGAAATGAGGGGAGCGTAGCAGACTGCTAGGTTTTAAAAGATAAAATCGACGAAATTTCGTCGAGCTTATGTCTGTCGAGTTTAGGATAAAATCGATTGAATTCCATCGGCAGTAACAGGATATTCCGTCGACCGTAGTGTTAGTTCTGGCGGGAGAGTTTGGCGCCATGATGGGCTGTGTTTTCGACAGAAGTCAGACAGAAATGCTTTATGCACGACGAAACTATTCTCGTCTGAATAATCAGTCAAAAATAGACTAATCTCGACTGAATGTATTCCATCGGAGTTACTTCTGTCAGAGATAAACCCTTTTCTTGTAGTGCGCAAAGAAGATAAACCGTAAATAATAACATCAAGATTTTTACGTGATTTTGCCCTTAGCCTCTAATAACTTAATCCACGTCCAATACCAATTGGTATTGGAGACTATTTTATTAACTTTAGTATTTAAGCAATTATAAAGTTAACTCCCTGTACAAATAGCTCTGAACTCGATGGACACCACTTCCCCCTTTGCACTATTGGAACCTCTTGTACCTCTGCAACTGTTTGAACCACTGCAACCTTAGAGCTTCTTTTGTACATGTCTATCCCCCACTGGATCATACATGCCAAACTAGGCTTGTATACATGTTTTAATATGAACGAATATAATTACAAGATATCTACAAATTTCTAGCACAAGAAATTAATAATAAGGCAAGAACAATTTTTCTAGAAATTTTTCTATTAAAGCTATGTATTTCTTTATTCGTTGTCTGCTTAAGCTTCAGCCAAGAGTATGATATATATAGAGTAAAAGCAACAGTCATAAAAGCTAAGAAATAGATTTTGAATTTGAATAAACAACTTGCATTAAGGAAGCTTAAATAAAGGGATAATATCTTAGCAAACTCAATAACAATAAATAAGGAATTATTATCCGAGTAGAATCACCACTTTGAATACAGGAAATTATCAATAACTAGATCAATGGGATAAAATCTTGAAACATGGTTGATTAATATCTCAATTGATTTGGTTTCCAAAATTTATTTTCAACTTTTGATTTGAATTTTCAGCTATCTGAAATAGGAAATAAAATTGAATTTATTTGGCTTCCAAAAATAACTCTTTAAAGGATTTTAATTTTAAGCTCATGAAACCTTTTTAAAATTATTTCTAGCAAACTAAAATTTCCTTGAAATTAAATAATCAAGCTAAAAATCCTTATATTTGATTTCCTAGGTGACACTACAAAAAAATGGGGCTTCAGCAACAACTGATTTTCGTTGCTAAAGGTGCCAAATTTCGTTGCTAAAGGTTTTTGGCAACGACTTTACTGTCGTTGCGTCTTTCGTTGCGCAATGAGCGTTGCTAATTGTTCCGCAACGAACGTATTTTTTTCGTTGCTAAAAGTAATACATTTTGCAACGAAATTTGGCTTTCGTACAGATACATCGATCCTTTAGCAACAAAATATATTGTTGCAGAATAATTAACATTTCGTTGCTAAAAACTCTATTTCGTTGCAAAAGCCTGCTAATTGGCAACAAAATGAACTCTTGTTTTTTGTAACGACTATGCATTTTCGTTGCTATTGACACCATTTTGCAACAACATTTTTCGATGCAATAAATTATGAAAATTGTTGCCTAAGCTTACTTTCGTTGCGGAATGTAAACTTTTTAGCAACAATTTTCGTTGCTGATTATATTATTTGGCAACGACATTATGCTGAATCAGCAACGAAAATGTTTGTTGCTGGATATTTTTCAATAGCAACGAAAGTCGTCGATTAGCAACGACATTATATGTTGTCGTTTCTTTATATGTGCAACGAAAATTGATATGATTTGCAACGATAAAAAATGTTGTCTTTTATTTTAGTATTAGCAACAATATCCTCTCCGTTGTTATTAGGTTAATTTTTCGTTGCCAAATATTATATTTTTAATATTATTAGCAACAAAAATTTGTTGCTATATTAAAACTTGTTCAATGCTTTGGTAACGAATTATATTGTTGCCAAATCAAAATTTGACATTCTTTTTGTGACCTGGCTGGCTCAATGTCCGCATAGCAAATAATGGTAAAAGTACAAAAAACTAAAATATTATTAACTCAATAAAATCATCCACTACATAATCATTCATTATCTTTACAATTAACCATCTAAATCTACCACAGTTCTTCAATCAAAGTATATATCTACATATATAGAGAGTACACTTCATAATTTTGCCCCTTGTCTTTCGTAAACGTAGCACGGAAATTTGATACCCAGTATTGTAAGGCAGGTCGTAGAAACAATCTTCCTGCATTGCTATAAAATTGAAGATGATGAATATTTAATTATTTGCATTAAAACAAATTATGGATACATGCGCACAAACTTATATATTCATGACAAATTATTAATTGACTAATACTTTCATGTGAAGTGCAACCATGGACAGAAAAATTATTTGAATGCATATAAACCTAAAAGATGAGGAAAATAGATATATTCTAAAAAATAATGCACTACCACATAATATTCATATGTTTGTAGAAAATAAATAGAATAAAAAAATAAATCTAAACAAAAACTGAAATGACTGCATCCGTAAGTCAATTGTAATATGGTATTTAGTGAAAAAATAATAATAATACATCAACCATAAAGGAAGAATGAGAAAAAATTTAGTCATGTTCTGGTCAAGAATGCTTGCCTCTGCTTTGGGTCTGCATTTCCTTCAGCTCTCAAACTAAGAACGTCATTACGAGATGATTTTTTTAGCAATCTTAGTTTTCAATTGTTGAACAACTTTTGTAATCTCATCCATTGCCATGTGCAGCCTACTGATTTCGGATTTCCCCACTGACATCAAGTACATTAGTCCAACACCAAGTCCCAAAGCAAATGATGGGTCATCTGAAAGCCATCACATGAATTAGAGATGAACATCTAAACATATATAAAATCTGAAATCTGAAACTCCCAAAAAAGTAGATCCCAGTCCTTGGGATTTAGGAAAACGACTGAATCTAAGTTGATCATCAAGGTAGTTCAACCAAAATATATATAAAATAATCTCCTCATCTCAAACAAACAAACAGAGAACTTTGGGAAGAAAATGCTGTTGGGCTAATCGGGTGGGGGTGTACATCATAAAATTTAATCCCTTCACAACATACCCTCACCCATCTGATTATAGGAGCACTGCAGCGGAAAATCACATCGGTTCTTCTTTTTTAAATAAATTCCCTTAAATATGTGAAGTAAGTATATATTAAGAGCTTGAAGAAGAGGGGAAAAGAACAGGACAGTTTTATACATACCTTTAATCACTTGACCAGTACCAAGCTCAAACTCGATTGGGTCACCCCTTTTAAAGATGGAATCAAATACTGTTCCATCTGTAAGCTTCCCCTGCAATGATGAGTGACAACCAGAATAAAATAAGATGCCTATTTTTTTATCTCAGATACGCTCCCTTAAAGTTTACACATTGACATAAGTAAGAAACAACTTCTCCTTTTTTTGCTACCACAGAAAGATAGTAGACAAACATGCATTATATAAACTATGCATCATGGTATCAAAATATTATACTCTCTTTACGTTCAAAGTGCACATTTGATTTCCAATGCTAAAACATCATTGTATAAAATAGATCAACTCTATCAGGAAGCAAAGTTCACAGTTGATTTCTGATGCTAAGCCAACACAAGAAATTAAATGTCTAAAAGGACTAATTGGACAATGAGAGATCATATCAAAAAATTCAGCTAAATTCATCACACTTATAACATGATAGATGAGAAATCAACAATCTAATATATATTACATAAAAAGATCCCTCAAACACCAAAATGTTGCCAATGTGGACTCCCTTCTTTCATCTTTCTATTTATATCTTTTCTCCCTTTTTTAAGTTTTTTTTTTCATAATTAGGTGCACATAACATACTGAGCAAGTTATTCTTGAGCTTTAAAAATGCAACTCAAAAATCACATAGGAGTATTATGCATGGTTCATGTGAAAGTAAATATAGGTAATACAGTATTCAAATAATTCGATAAATATTTTCATAGGTACATACAAAATTCTTTCTATTTAGTTAAGTTTTCCATATGCTCCAAAAAATATTGCCAGAAATTGAGTTTCCATATTTCTTCTTGTTTTTTGGTAGCTAACTTATCATTTATAGTATTTTTTAAAGAACATAAATAACTAGAGTTTCCTATACGTAAAGACATTTGGGCTAGAATAACCTCCACTCTATTACTAGATATCATAAATTACAAAACACTGAATTTCGACGAAAGGAATTAACACCCCAAAATCGGATTTTAAACTGGCTTCAGTTCAAAATTAGACTACTTTGGTTCAGTTCTAGATTAAAGGCATGTGCTGTGTGTTCGCGAATTCAACACTAATCCTAAAAAACTAAATGTCCAAGACTCATCACAAATATCAGTGCTACAAACTCTTTAAAGTGCTTAAAGTTCATAAAGACGGCTGAGATAACTCCATTTTCCCCCAATTTGTTCTATGATACTGACAAAATGACCTTAAAAATGCAAAGTTTCTAATCATAACTTCGCGTACTCATTAATCAAACTTATTTCATTCAATGGATATATGTATAGAGTGAGAGGAAAGGAGAAAAATACAGTCGAAGGATCTTGAGTGAGGTTGAAAGGCTTAAGACATATACTGCAGGCGTCATCGAAACTGTCATTATCAGCTTCTACATATCAAAGCTTCTACATATCTGCTTTTCATTAAGATATTCTCAGGTAGATTATAAAGTGGCAGTAAGCTTCATGGATATTACATATAAATGCAGGTTATCTTGTAGATTATAAAATGGCAGTAAGATTCATGGATATTCGTCATCAAAGGCCTCTACTCAGTGTATGTTGACCCAACTCTTAAAAGACTATTTCTTAAATGCTCTTCCAGTGTTGATTCTAATAAATGCTCAAACATGATCAATTTATCTTCCCACTTATGCCCCATCCCAGCAACATGATAAACCTCAATTACATAAATCACTACAACAAAAAGGCTTATCAGCGACCGCACATCTGCGACCGCATATAGTCGCAAATGGGTATCAGCGACCGGATGCAGTCGCTAATAGTAGTCGCAGAAAATCTTGTCGCTAAAATGACATCAGCGACCAACAATAACGACCGTATTATTAGCGACCGCAATCAGTGGCCTCAGCTGTCGCTATTCTGACTCATGCTGAGTCATGCGTCAGACGTGATGTGGCACACGTGTCAGCGACCGGTAATAGCGACCGCATGCGGTCGCTGAAGTAGAAGCACCTTACTCGATCGCTAATGCTGTATCAACGACCGCACGCGGTCGCTGACTTTGTTTTTTTTTTTAAATATTTTTCCTGTTTTATTGATTTCCCAAAAATAACCTGCTTTGTACCTGCTTTTTATCCCAACACACAGCAGTATATATAAGCATCCATCCATCCATGATAACTACTATATGATAAACATCCATCCATACATACAGTCCAAAGAATGAATCTAAATCAACACAACACAATACAATCGTAAACATCCATATAATAGAATCGTAAACTAATACAGTCCAAAGATAAGTAGTTTAAAAGATTACAAGGCTTTAAAAATCTAAAAAACAAGTCTAACAATGTGAGACCCCGAATTTTATGAAATAAAAGTATTCAATTTTTCTATTTTGGTAAATGGTTAAATTGATAAAAGGTTAAAGTTAAGGGTGATATGTGAATTTTTTTTTAAAAGTAAACAAGTTGTCATAAAATACCTGGAAACTATTCACGAGTTACTATTCACCCAAATTACTATTCACTCTAGTATCGTTCACTCGAGTATTTGGGACACTTTTTGTGTCGGAGTACTATTCATGAGTTACTATTCACGAGTTACTATTCATCCCAATTACTATTCACTCTAGTATTGTTCACTCGAGTATTTAGGACACTTTTTGTGTCGGAATTACTATTCATGAGTTACTATTCACGAGTTACTATTCACGGGTTACTATTCATCCAAATTACTATTCACTCTAGTATTGTTCACTCGAGTATTTGAGACACTTTTTATGTCGGAGTTACTATTCAGGAGTTACTATTCATGAGTTACTATTCACGGGTTACTATTCACCCAAATTACTATTCACTTTAGTATTGTTCACTCGAGTATTTGGGACACTTTTTTGTGTCGAAATACTATTCACGAGTTACTATTCACGGGGAATATTCGTACGACGGTACAATCATTGGTGGACCCCACAACGGAATTATTGTCGGATTGAGAAAACGACAAAAATATTTTATTAAAAATAACGGCAGAAGTTTTACCGTTGATACTGTTGAACTACTCGGTAGTAAAAGTACAGTAATACGTGTGGTTGCATAGTAGCACACGGTATTGATGCTTATGTGAGAAGTCACTCAGTTTGATTCAATTGTTGTCAATTAATAATATGAATTATTTAGCGATAATGAAGTTTTGTTTTATTCGTATTATTAACGTAATAAAACAGAAACATCTTTTTATATAAAACAGAATACTTTATTAAAGTTATTCTATAAATAGAATATATTATATTCTATTGTGCATAGTATTTTGCATAGTAAAATCTTTTTATATAAAACAGAATACTTTATTAAAGTTATTCTATAAATAGAATATATTATATTTTATTTAAAAGATTTTTCTTTAAATATGGACCGTCAGATTAAAGTAAATCAATCTGGACCGTTCATGGATTAGTTACTATGCATTCCATTTTCCTATAAATAGAAGCTCATTCTTTCATTATTTTCTTACGAATTCACTGAACTCTAGAGAGAGAAACTATAGAGAGAAAGAAGAAGAGTATTCTGCCACTTAACTACTTCTTTATTTCAGTTATTCTTTAAAACAGTAAGGGGTGTTATTCTTTCTTATTCATGAAGAGAACTTCTGTTATTCCATTCTTTATTATTCTATTAGAATAACCTGTAAAAGTGGCATACCCTATACATGACCTGTATACGCGGCATACTCTATACTTGGTGAAATCCTTATGTTATTCCATTCTTTATTATTCTGTTGGAATAACCTGTATGCGTGGTTTACCCTATACTTGGTGGAATGACCTGTATATGTGGTTTACCCAATACTTGGTGATCTTCTTCTGTTATTCCATTCTTTATTATTATGTTGGAATAACCTGTTTATGCGAAGTACCGCATACTTGGTGAAATTCTTTTATTATTCCGTTCTTTACGATTCTGTCGGAATATCCTGTCGGTGTGAATTTCACCTGACCTGGTTCCATCATTTATAATTCCGCATTTATTATTCTGTCGGAATATCCTGTCAGTGTGAATTTCACCTGACCTGGTTCCATATTTATTATTCCGCATTTATTATTCTGTTGGGAATAACCTGTCTGTGCGGTCTCTATCGCATGCATGGTGAATCCTTCTGTTATTCCATTCTTTATTATTCTGTTAGAATAACCTGTCTATGTGGATTGCCACATGCATGGTGAATGATCCTTTATATTCATTCCTTATTAAATTGTAGAAATGATCTGTATACGTGGATTACCGCATGGCTGGTGAAAATCCATTTGCAGTTTCATATATTCTTTATTATACTCATTTGGTTAAAGTTTTGATTTCTATACTCCATGATATTAGTGGAATATCCTTGGTATTTGCGTTTCATCCAGTATCTTTTCATGAAAATATTCTTCTGAGCATTCTTGACTGTTACTTTACAAAGAAGTATCATGTTGACAATTTGGATATTATTAATTCCTGGATAAACTAATTCTTGAACTTGTTTAATTGAATTCCTATAACATTGTCTTCATCCTCATGTTTATTTTATGTTAAAAGTCATCTTTGGCTTACGTGCATAGATGGACTTAGTATGATTATGACCAGGGATCATTCGGTATAATCATGAACTATGATGTTATAAGTGGTGTGGCAAAAGTCCTCAGTGGCTTGTAATGCATTGATAGACAGTTTTTGGTATGATTATGACCAGGGATTTTTCGGTATAATCATGATCATTGATGATTTAATGAATATCCTTGGCCCGTAATACAAGGATGATTAGAAGATGTAGTTTATTTATTAAGCTGAGTCTCAGTGATAAAAGTTGATGAAAACATTTTTAAATCATAGAAGATAGTAGGTTTTATTCTCTACTTAACTCTTCTAATGGATTGCTTATTCCGCTGCAGTTAAACTTGATGTCTATTGTATTTTATCAGTTTAACATTGTTGAAGACTATTGATAATTTATTCTTCATTATCTTAGTCATAATATTTTTTACTGGGCTAGTTGAGCTCACCCTTTCTTTCAATGTTCTCTTCAGGAAATGAGAATATAGCTGGGACGAGTCAGGGAAAGGAGTGATGGTCCAGAAGATAGCATTAGTAGTTTTTATTATTCTGTTAAATAGTGTGATAATAAATGTAATGAGGACTCCTTGAGTATGGATATTGTCTAGATGACAATATTCCTATTAGAACTCTCAGTTTATATATTGTCGTATGTTACACGACATTTGTATAATTAAGTTTGTATTTGTATTTTGTACCATGTAAGTGGCGACCCAAGATGGGTGACGTATACCTAATTTTAGGGGCGTCACAGTTGGTATCAGAGCTTAGGGATGTGATCCCTGGCTGAGATGTAAGATAAGAACTAGGAGGGGAGAGACGGAGAATTCCTTCGCTAGTATGACCTACCTAAGTTTATTTGGTATTTAATTGGTCGGTCAGAGTATAGGGATAATATGTGATATGTTAATTAACCCTTGTTTTGTGGCAGTGTTTGAAAATGGCATCTAACAATGTTGAGATAAGCATTGGACCAAAATAATATGACCATATCGCAGTACGAGGTTAAGTTTGCGGAGTTATCCCGGTTTGCATCCCATTTGGTCGATAATGAGGAGCGAGTGACGCGAATGTTTCTAAGAGGTTTGAAACCCTATATACGTCAATACCTCATTCTTATGTTTATATTTTGTTAAAAGTCATCTGTGGCCTGTAGTGCATAGATGGACTTGGTATGATTATGACCAGGGATTATTCGGTATAATCATGACCGTAATGTTACAAATGATGTAGAAAAAGTCCTCATTGGCCCGTAATGCATTGATGGACATTTTTTTTGTATGATTATGGCTATGGATTCTCTTTGGCCGTAGTGCAAAGACGAATTGTTTTATGGCATGATCAGGACCGTTGATGAAAACACGATTATCTTTAGCCGTAGTGCATGGATAATTCGTGGTCGTGATACTAAAGAATATCCTTAGCCGGAGTGCAAGGGTGATTCGATGATGTGGATTAATTATTGAGCTGAGTCTCAATAGTGAAATATTAATTCATAGATGTGGTAAAAGTCATCTGTGGCTTACGTGCATAGATGGACTTAGTATGATTATGACCAGAGATTGTTCGGTATAATCATTACCGTAATTGAAAACACGATTATCTTTGGCACGTAGTGCATGGATAATTCGCGGTCGTGATACTAAAGAATATCCTTGGCCTGTAGTGCAGGGATGATTCGATGATGTGGATTAATTATTGAGCTGAGTCTCAGCAATGAAATATTAATTCATAGATGTGGTAAAAGTCATCTGTGGCTTACGTGCATAGATGGATTTGGTATGATTATGACCAGGGATTGTTTGGTATAATCATGACCGTAATTGAAAACACGATTATCTTTGACGCGTAGTGCATGGATAATTAGTGGTCGTGATACTATTAAGCTGAGTCTCAACATTATTGATTTTACAGTTGTATATCCTTGGCCTGTAGTGCGAAGATTAACTGTTGATTATTGGTTATACAGTTGTAAATCTTTAGCCGTAGTGCAAAGATGAATTTATTAGTATGATTATGAGCAGGAATTGTGATTTGGTATAACCATGATTTTTGATGTTTCAGGTGAAGATAGGTGATGTAAATTTTCTTCTTCCTGGGTGCGAAAAGTAATTCAGAATCACAATTATGATTATGAGTTATTCATACGATTGTGAACAGAAATTGTTGATTGACGTTACAGGGATATGGTTACTGACGGAGATATTAGTCTAGAAGACGAGTAATATACTTCGCTAGGATGTGACTTACCTAAGCTGAAATTGTTTACTTAATAAGTGGATAAATTGTGGTATGTCGATTAACCTTTGTTTTGAAGGTATATTCTAGAATGATATTCGAAATACAGGAGATGAGAAATGGAAAAATCATGATAGAGCGGAATTATCCGGAAAGGTACAATCCGAAAAGAAAGCAAGGTATTCTCATCTCTTCGAATATCAGGTACGTACGTTAATTTCGAGGGCGAAATTCCATAAGGAAGGGAGATTGTGAGACCCCGAATTTTATGAAATAAAAGTATTCAATTTTTCTATTTTGGTAAATGGTTAAATTGATAAAAGGTTAAAGTTAAGGGTGATATGTGAATTTTTTTTTAAAAGTAAACAAGTTGTCATAAAATACCTGGAAACTATTCACGAGTTACTATTCACCCAAATTACTATTCACTCTAGTATCGTTCACTCGAGTATTTGGGACACTTTTTGTGTCGGAGTACTATTCATGAGTTACTATTCACGAGTTACTATTCATGGGTTACTATTTATCCCAATTACTATTCACTCTAGTATTGTTCACTCGAGTATTTAGGACACTTTTTGTGTCGGAGTTACAATTCATGAGTTACTATTCATCCAAATTACTATTCACTCTAGTATTGTTCACTCGAGTATTTGAGACACTTTTTGTGTCGGAGTTACTATTCAGGAGTTACTATTCACGGGTTACTATTCACCCAAATTACTATTCACTCTAGTATTGTTCACTCGAGTATTTGGGACACTTTTTTGTGTCGAAATACTATTCACGAGTTACTATTCACGGAGAATATTCGTACGACGGTACAATCATTGGTGGACCCCACAACGGAATTATTGTCGGATTGAGAAAACGACAAAAATATTTTATTAAAAATAACGGCAGAAGTTTTACCGTTGATACTGTTGAACTACTCGGTAGTAAAAGTACAGTAATACGTGTGGTTGCATAGTAGCACACGGTATTGATGCTTATGTGAGAAGTCACTCAGTTTGATTCAATTGTTGTCAATTAATAATATGAATTATTTAGCGATAATGAAGTTTTGTTTTATTCGTATTATTAACGTAATAAAACAGAAACATCTTTTTATATAAAACAGAATACTTTATTAAAGTTATTCTATAAATAGAATATATTATATTCTATTGTGCATAGTATTTTGCATAGTAAAATCTTTTTATATAAAACAGAATACTTTATTAAAGTTATTCTATAAATAGAATATATTATATTTTATTTAAAAGATTTTTCTTTAAATATGGACCGTCAGATTAAAGTAAATCAATCTGGACCGTTCATGGATTAGTTACTATGCATTCCATTTTCCTATAAATAGAAGCTCATTCTTTCATTATTTTCTTACGAATTCACTGAACTCTAGAGAGAGAAACTATAGAGAGAAAGAAGAAGAGTATTCTGCCACTTAACTACTTCTTTATTTCAGTTATTCTTTAAAACGGTAAGGGGTGTTATTCTTTCTTATTCATGAAGAGAACTTCTGTTATTCCATTCTTTATTATTCTATTAGAATAACCTGTAAAAGTGGCATACCCTATACATGACCTGTATACGCGGCATACCCTATACTTGGTGAAATCCTTATGTTATTCCATTCTTTATTATTCTGTTGGAATAACCTGTATGCGTGGTTTACCCTATACTTGGTGGAATGACCTGTATATGTGGTTTACCCAATACTTGGTGATCTTCTTCTGTTATTCCATTCTTTATTATTATGTTGGAATAACCTGTTTATGCGAAGTACCGCATACTTGGTGAAATTCTTTTATTATTCCGTTCTTTACGATTCTGTCGGAATATCCTGTCGGTGTGAATTTCACCTAACCTGGTTCCATCATTTATAATTCCGCATTTATTATTCTGTCGGAATATCCTGTCAGTGTGAATTTCACCTGACCTGGTTCCATATTTATTATTCCGCATTTATTATTCTGTTGGGAATAACCTGTCTGTGCGGTCTCTATCGCATGCATGGTGAATCCTTCTGTTATTCCATTCTTTATTATTCTGTTAGAATAACCTGTCTATGTGGATTGCCACATGCATGGTGAATGATCCTTTATATTCATTCCTTATTAAATTGTAGAAATGATCTGTATACGTGGATTACCGCATGGCTGGTGAAAATCCATTTGCAGTTTCATATATTCTTTATTATACTCATTTGGTTAAAGTTTTGATTTCTATACTCCATGATATTAGTGGAATATCCTTGGTATTTGCGTTTCATCCAGTATCTTTTCATGAAAATATTCTTCTGAGCATTCTTGACTGTTACTTTACAAAGAAGTATCATGTTGACAATTTGGATATTATTAATTCCTGGATAAACTAATTCTTGAACTTGTTTAATTGAATTCCTATAACATTGTCTTCATCCTCATGTTTATTTTATGTTAAAAGTCATCTTTGGCTTACGTGCATAGATGGACTTAGTATGATTATGACCAGGGATCATTCGGTATAATCATGAACTATGATGTTATAAGTGGTGTGGCTAAAGTCCTCAGTGGCTTGTAATGCATTGATAGACAGTTTTTGGTATGATTATGACCAGGGATTTTTCGGTATAGTCATGATCATTGATGATTTAATGAATATCCTTGGCCCGTAATACAAGGATGATTAGAAGATGTAGTTTATTTATTAAGCTGAGTCTCAGTGATAAAAGTTGATGAAAACATTTTTAAATCATAGAAGATAGTAGGTTTTATTCTCTACTTAACTCTTCTAATGGATTGCTTATTCCGCTGCAGTTAAACTTGATGTCTATTGTATTTTATCAGTTTAACATTGTTGAAGACTATTGATAATTTATTCTTCATTATCTTAGTCATAATATTTTTTACTGGGCTAGTTGAGCTCACCCTTTCTTTCAATGTTCTCTTCAGGAAATGAGAATATAGCTGGGACGAGTCAGGGAAAGGAGTGATGGTCCAGAAGATAGCATTAGTAGTTTTTATTATTCTGTTAAATAGTGTGATAATAAATGTAATGAGGACTCCTCGAGTATGGATATTGTCTAGATGACAATATTCCTATTAGAACTCTCAGTTTATATATTGTCGTATGTTACACGACATTTGTATAATTAAGTTTGTATTTGTATTTTGTACCATGTAAGTGGCGACCCAAGATGGGTGACGTATACCTAATTTTAGGGGCGTCACAGTTGGTATCAGAGCTTAGGGATGTGATCCCTGGCTGAGATGTAAGATAAGAACTAGGAGGGGAGAGACGGAGAATTCCTTCGCTAGTATGACCTACCTAAGTTTATTTGGTATTTAATTGGTCGGTCAGAGTATAGGGATAATATGTGATATGTTAATTAACCCTTGTTTTGTGGCAGTGTTTGAAAATGGCATCTAACAATGTTGAGATAAGCATTGGACCAAAATAATATGACCATATCGCAGTACGAGGTTAAGTTTGCGGAGTTATCCCGGTTTGCATCCCATTTGGTCGATAATGAGGAGCGAGTGACGCGAATGTTTCTAAGAGGTTTGAAACCCTATATACGTCAATACCTCATTCTTATGTTTATATTTTGTTAAAAGTCATCTGTGGCCTGTAGTGCATAGATGGACTTGGTATGATTATGACCAGGGATTATTCGGTATAATCATGACCGTAATGTTACAAATGATGTAGAAAAAGTCCTCATTGGCCCGTAATGCATTGATGGACATTTTTTTTGTATGATTATGGCTATGGATTCTCTTTGGCCGTAGTGCAAAGACGAATTGTTTTATGGCATGATCAGGACCGTTGATGAAAACACGATTATCTTTAGCCGTAGTGCATGGATAATTCGTGGTCGTGATACTAAAGAATATCCTTAGCCGGAGTGCAAGGGTGATTCGATGATGTGGATTAATTATTGAGCTGAGTCTCAATAGTGAAATATTAATTCATAGATGTGGTAAAAGTCATCTGTGGCTTACGTGCATAGATGGACTTAGTATGATTATGACCAGAGATTGTTCGGTATAATCATTACCGTAATTGAAAACACGATTATCTTTGGCACGTAGTGCATGGATAATTCGCGGTCGTGATACTAAAGAATATCCTTGGCCTGTAGTGCAGGGATGATTCGATGATGTGGATTAATTATTGAGCTGAGTCTCAGCAATGAAATATTAATTCATAAATGTGGTAAAAGTCATCTGTGGCTTACGTGCATAGATGGATTTGGTATGATTATGACCAGGGATTGTTTGGTATAATCATGACCGTAATTGAAAACACGATTATCTTTGACGCGTAGTGCATGGATAATTAGTGGTCGTGATACTATTAAGCTGAGTCTCAACATTATTGATTTTACAGTTGTATATCCTTGGCCTGTAGTGCGAAGATTAACTGTTGATTATTGGTTATACAGTTGTAAATCTTTAGCCGTAGTGCAAAGATGAATTTATTAGTATGATTATGAGCAGGAATTGTGATTTGGTATAACCATGATTTTTGATGTTTCAGGTGAAGATAGGTGATGTAAATTTTCTTCTTCCTGGGTGCGAAAAGTAATTCAGAATCACAATTATGATTATGAGTTATTCATACGATTGTGAACAGAAATTGTTGATTGATGTTACAGGGATATGGTTACTGACGGAGATATTAGTCTAGAAGACGAGTAATATACTTCGCTAGGATGTGACTTACCTAAGCTGAAATTGTTTACTTAATAAGTGGATAAATTGTGGTATGTCGATTAACCTTTGTTTTGAAGGTATATTCTAGAATGATATTCGAAATACAGGAGATGAGAAATGGAAAAATCATGATAGAGCGGAATTATCCGGAAAGGTACAATCCGAAAAGAAAGCAAGGTATTCTCATCTCTTCGAATATCAGGTACGTACGTTAATTTCGAGGGCGAAATTCCATAAGGAAGGGAGATTGTGAGACCCCGAATTTTATGAAATAAAAGTATTCAATTTTTCTATTTTGGTAAATGGTTAAATTGATAAAAGGTTAAAGTTAAGGGTGATATGTGAATTTTTTTTAAAAGTAAACAAGTTGTCATAAAATACCTGGAAACTATTCACGAGTTACTATTCACCCAAATTACTATTCACTCTAGTATCGTTCACTCGAGTATTTGGGACACTTTTTGTGTCGGAGTACTATTCATGAGTTACTATTCACGAGTTACTATTTATGGGTTACTATTTATCCCAATTACTATTCACTCTAGTATTGTTCACTCGAGTATTTAGGACACTTTTTGTGTCGGAGTTACTATTCATGAGTTACTATTCATCCAAATTACTATTCACTCTAGTATTGTTCACTCGAGTATTTGAGACACTTTTTGTGTCGGAGTTACTATTCAGGAGTTACTATTCAGGAGTTACTATTCACGGGTTACTATTCACCCAAATTACTATTCACTCTAGTATTGTTCACTCGAGTATTTGGGACACTTTTTTGTGTCGAAGTACTATTCACGAGTTACTATTCACGGAGAATATTCGTACGACGGTACAATCATTGGTGGACCCCACAACGGAATTATTGTCGGATTGAGAAAACGACAAAAATATTTTATTAAAAATAACGGCAGAAGTTTTACCGTTGATACTGTTGAACTACTCGGTAGTAAAAGTACAGTAATACGTGTGGTTGCATAGTAGCACACGGTATTGATGCTTATGTGAGAAGTCACTCAGTTTGATTCAATTGTTGTCAATTAATAATATGAATTATTTAGCGATAATGAAGTTTTGTTTTATTCGTATTATTAACGTAATAAAACAGAAACATCTTTTTATATAAAACAGAATACTTTATTAAAGTTATTCTATAAATAGAATATATTATATTCTATTGTGCATAGTATTTTGCATAGTAAAATCTTTTTATATAAAACAGAATACTTTATTAAAGTTATTCTATAAATAGAATATATTATATTTTATTTAAAAGATTTTTCTTTAAATATGGACCGTCAGATTAAAGTAAATCAATCTGGACCGTTCATGGATTAGTTACTATGCATTCCATTTTCCTATAAATAGAAGCTCATTCTTTCATTATTTTCTTACGAATTCACTGAACTCTAGAGAGAGAAACTATAGAGAGAAAGAAGAAGAGTATTCTGCCACTTAACTACTTCTTTATTTCAGTTATTCTTTAAAACGGTAAGGGGTGTTATTCTTTCTTATTCATGAAGAGAACTTCTGTTATTCCATTCTTTATTATTCTATTAGAATAACCTGTAAAAGTGGTATACCCTATACATGACCTGTATACGCGGCATACCCTATACTTGGTGAAATCCTTATGTTATTCCATTCTTTATTATTCTGTTGGAATAACCTGTATGCGTGGTTTACCCTATACTTGGTGGAATGACCTGTATATGTGGTTTACCCAATACTTGGTGATCTTCTTCTGTTATTCCATTCTTTATTATTATGTTGGAATAACCTGTTTATGTGAAGTACCGCATACTTGGTGAAATTCTTTTATTATTCCGTTCTTTACGATTCTGTCGGAATATCCTGTCGGTGTGAATTTCACCTGACCTGGTTCCATCATTTATAATTCCGCATTTATTATTCTGTCGGAATATCCTGTCAGTGTGAATTTCACCTGACCTGGTTCCATATTTATTATTCCGCATTTATTATTCTGTTGGGAATAACCTGTCTGTGCGGTCTCTATCGCATGCATGGTGAATCCTTCTGTTATTCCATTCTTTATTATTCTGTTAGAATAACCTGTCTATGTGGATTGCCACATGCATGGTGAATGATCCTTTATATTCATTCCTTATTAAATTGTAGAAATGATCTGTATACGTGGATTACCGCATGGCTGGTGAAAATCCATTTGCAGTTTCATATATTCTTTATTATACTCATTTGGTTAAAGTTTTGATTTCTATACTCCATGATATTAGTGGAATATCCTTGGTATTTGCGTTTCATCCAGTATCTTTTCATGAAAATATTCTTCTGAGCATTCTTGACTGTTACTTTACAAAGAAGTATCATGTTGACAATTTGGATATTATTAATTCCTGGATAAACTAATTCTTGAACTTGTTTAATTGAATTCCTATAACATTGTCTTCATCCTCATGTTTATTTTATGTTAAAAGTCATCTTTGGCTTACGTGCATAGATGGACTTAGTATGATTATGACCAGGGATCATTCGGTATAATCATGAACTATGATGTTATAAGTGGTGTGGCAAAAGTCCTCAGTGGCTTGTAATGCATTGATAGACAGTTTTTGGTATGATTATGACCAGGGATTTTTCGGTATAATCATGATCATTGATGATTTAATGAATATCCTTGGCCCGTAATACAAGGATGATTAGAAGATGTAGTTTATTTATTAAGCTGAGTCTCAGTGATAAAAGTTGATGAAAACATTTTTAAATCATAGAAGATAGTAGGTTTTATTCTCTACTTAACTCTTCTAATGGATTGCTTATTCCGCTGCAGTTAAACTTGATGTCTATTGTATTTTATCAGTTTAACATTGTTGAAGACTATTGATAATTTATTCTTCATTATCTTAGTCATAATATTTTTTACTGGGCTAGTTGAGCTCACCCTTTCTTTCAATGTTCTCTTCAGGAAATGAGAATATAGCTGGGACGAGTCAGGGAAAGGAGTGATGGTCCAGAAGATAGCATTAGTAGTTTTTATTATTCTGTTAAATAGTGTGATAATAAATGTAATGAGGACTCCTTGAGTATGGATATTGTCTAGATGACAATATTCCTATTAGAACTCTCAGTTTATATATTGTCGTATGTTACACGACATTTGTATAATTAAGTTTGTATTTGTATTTTGTACCATGTAAGTGGCGACCCAAGATGGGTGACGTATACCTAATTTTAGGGGCGTCACAGTTGGTATCAGAGCTTAGGGATGTGATCCCTGGCTGAGATGTAAGATAAGAACTAGGAGGGGAGAGACGGAGAATTCCTTCGCTAGTATGACCTACCTAAGTTTATTTGGTATTTAATTGGTCGGTCAGAGTATAGGGATAATATGTGATATGTTAATTAACCCTTGTTTTGTGGCAGTGTTTGAAAATGGCATCTAACAATGTTGAGATAAGCATTGGACCAAAATAATATGACCATATCGCAGTACGAGGTTAAGTTTGCGGAGTTATCCCGGTTTGCATCCCATTTGGTCGATAATGAGGAGCGAGTGACGCGAATGTTTCTAAGAGGTTTGAAACCCTATATACGTCAATACCTCATTCTTATGTTTATATTTTGTTAAAAGTCATCTGTGGCCTGTAGTGCATAGATGGACTTGGTATGATTATGACCAGGGATTATTCGGTATAATCATGACCGTAATGTTACAAATGATGTAGAAAAAGTCCTCATTGGCCCGTAATGCATTGATGGACATTTTTTTTGTATGATTATGGCTATGGATTCTCTTTGGCCGTAGTGCAAAGACGAATTATTTTATGGCATGATCAGGACCGTTGATGAAAACACGATTATCTTTAGCCGTAGTGCATGGATAATTCGTGGTCGTGATACTAAAGAATATCCTTAGCCGGAGTGCAAGGGTGATTCGATGATGTGGATTAATTATTGAGCTGAGTCTCAATAGTGAAATATTAATTCATAGATGTGGTAAAAGTCATCTGTGGCTTACGTGCATAGATGGACTTAGTATGATTATGACCAGAGATTGTTCGGTATAATCATTACCGTAATTGAAAACACGATTATCTTTGGCACGTAGTGCATGGATAATTCGCGGTCGTGATACTAAAGAATATCCTTGGCTTGTAGTGCAGGGATGATTCGATGATGTGGATTAATTATTGAGCTGAGTCTCAGCAATGAAATATTAATTCATAGATGTGGTAAAAGTCATCTGTGGCTTACGTGCATAGATGGATTTGGTATGATTATGACCAGGGATTGTTTGGTATAATCATGACCGTAATTGAAAACACGATTATCTTTGACGCGTAGTGCATGGATAATTAGTGGTCGTGATACTATTAAGCTGAGTCTCAACATTATTGATTTTACAGTTGTATATCCTTGGCCTGTAGTGCGAAGATTAACTGTTGATTATTGGTTATACAGTTGTAAATCTTTAGCCGTAGTGCAAAGATGAATTTATTAGTATGATTATGAGCAGGAATTGTGATTTGGTATAACCATGATTTTTGATGTTTCAGGTGAAGATAGGTGATGTAAATTTTCTTCTTCCTGGGTGCGAAAAGTAATTCAGAATCACAATTATGATTATGAGTTATTCATACGATTGTGAACAGAAATTGTTGATTGACGTTACAGGGATATGGTTACTGACGGAGATATTAGTCTAGAAGACGAGTAATATACTTCGCTAGGATGTGACTTACCTAAGCTGAAATTGTTTACTTAATAAGTGGATAAATTGTGGTATGTCGATTAACCTTTGTTTTGAAGGTATATTCTAGAATGATATTCGAAATACAGGAGATGAGAAATGGAAAAATCATGATAGAGCGGAATTATCCGGAAAGGTACAATCCGAAAAGAAAGCAAGGTATTCTCATCTCTTCGAATATCAGGTACGTACGTTAATTTCGAGGGCGAAATTCCATAAGGAAGGGAGATTGTGAGACCCCGAATTTTATGAAATAAAAGTATTCAATTTTTCTATTTTGGTAAATGGTTAAATTGATAAAAGGTTAAAGTTAAGGGTGATATGTGAATTTTTTTTTAAAAGTAAACAAGTTGTCATAAAATACCTGGAAACTATTCACGAGTTACTATTCACCCAAATTACTATTCACTCTAGTATCGTTCACTCGAGTATTTGGGACACTTTTTGTGTCGGAGTACTATTCATGAGTTACTATTCATGGGTTACTATTTATCCCAATTACTATTCACTCTAGTATTGTTCACTCGAGTATTTAGGACACTTTTTGTGTCGGAGTTACTATTCATGAGTTACTATTCATCCAAATTACTATTCACTCTAGTATTGTTCACTCGAGTATTTGAGACACTTTTTGTGTCGGAGTTACTATTCAGGAGTTACTATTCACGAGTTACTATTCACGGGTTACTATTCACCCAAATTACTATTCACTCTAGTATTGTTCACTCGAGTATTTGGGACACTTTTTTGTGTCGAAGTACTATTCACGAGTTACTATTCACGGAGAATATTCGTACGACGGTACAATCATTGGTGGACCCCACAACGGAATTATTGTCGGATTGAGAAAACGACAAAAATATTTTATTAAAAATAACGGCAGAAGTTTTACCGTTGATACTGTTGAATTACTCGGTAGTAAAAGTACAGTAATACGTGTGATTGCATAGTAGCACACGGTATTGATGCTTATGTGAGAAGTCACTCAGTTTGATTCAATTGTTGTCAATTAATAATATGAATTATTTAGCGATAATGAAGTTTTGTTTTATTCGTATTATTAACGTAATAAAACAGAAACATCTTTTTATATAAAACAGAATACTTTATTAAAGTTATTCTATAAATAGAATATATTATATTTTATTTAAAAGATTTTTCTTTAAATATGGACCGTCAAATTAAAGTAAATCAATCTGGACCGTTCATGGATTAGTTACTATGCATTCTATTTTCCTATAAATAGAAGCTCATTCCTTCATTATTTTCTTACGAATTCACTGAACTCTAGAGAGAGAAACTATAGAGAGAAAGAAGAAGAGTATTCTGCCACTTAACTACTTCTTTATTTCAGTTATTCTTTAAAACGGTAAGGGGTGTTATTCTTTCTTATTCATGAAGAGAACTTCTGTTATTCCATTCTTTATTATTCTATTGGAATAACCTGTAAAAGTGGCATACCCTATACATGACCTGTATACGCGGCATACCCTATACTTGGTGAAATCCTTATGTTATTCCATTTTTTATTATTCTGTTGGAATAACCTGTATGCGTGGTTTACCCTATACTTGGTGGAATGACCTGTATATGTGGTTTACCCAATACTTGGTGATCTTCTTCTGTTATTCCATTCTTTATTATTATGTTGGAATAACCTGTTTATGCGAAGTACCGCATACTTGGTGAAATTCTTTTATTATTCCGTTCTTTACGATTCTGTCGGAATATCCTGTCGGTGTGAATTTCACCTGACCTGGTTCCATCATTTATAATTCCGCATTTATTATTCTGTCGGAATATCCTGTCAGTGTGAATTTCACCTGACCTGGTTCCATATTTATTATTCCGCATTTATTATTCTGTTGGGAATAACCTGTCTGTGCGGTCTCTATCGCATGCATGGTGAATCCTTCTGTTATTCCATTCTTTATTATTCTGTTAGAATAACATGTCTATGTGGATTGCCACATGCATGGTGAATGATCCTTTATATTCATTCCTTATTAAATTGTAGAAATGATCTGTATACGTGGATTACCGCATGGCTGGTGAAAATCCATTTGCAGTTTCATATATTCTTTATTATACTCATTTGGTTAAAGTTTTGATTTCTATACTCCATGATATTAGTGTAATATCCTTGGTATTTGCGTTTCATCCAGTCTCTTTTCATGAAAATATTCTTCTGAGCATTCTTGACTGTTACTTTACAAAGAAGTATCATGTTGACAATTTGGATATTATTAATTCCTGGATAAACTAATTCTTGAACTTGTTTAATTGAATTCCTATAACATTGTCTTCATCCTCATGTTTATTTTATGTTAAAAGTCATCTTTGGCTTACGTGCATAGATGGACTTAGTATGATTATGACCAGGGATCATTCGGTATAATCATGAACTATGATGTTATAAGTGGTGTGGCTAAAGTCCTCAGTGGCTTGTAATGCATTGATAGACAGTTTTTGGTATGATTATGACCAGGGATTTTTCGGTATAGTCATGATCATTGATGATTTAATGAATATCCTTGGCCCGTAATACAAGGATGATTAGAAGATGTAGTTTATTTATTAAGCTGAGTCTCAGTGATAAAAGTTGATGAAAACATTTTTAAATCATAGAAGATAGTAGGTTTTATTCTCTACTTAACTCTTCTAATGGATTGCTTATTCCGCTGCAGTTAAACTTGATGTCTATTGTATTTTATCAGTTTAACATTGTTGAAGACTATTGATAATTTATTCTTCATTATCTTAGTCATAATATTTTTTACTGGGCTAGTTGAGCTCACCCTTTCTTTCAATGTTCTCTTCAGGAAATGAGAATATAGCTGGGACGAGTCAGGGAAAGGAGTGATGGTCCAGAAGATAGCATTAGTAGTTTTTACTATTCTGTTAAATAGTGTGACAATAAATGTAATGAGGACTCCTTGAGTATGGATATTGTCTAGATGACAATATTCCTATTAGAACTCTCAGTTTATGTATTGTCGTATGTTACACGACATTTGTATAATTAAGTTTGTATTTGTATTTTGTACCATGTAAGTGGCGACCCAAGATGGGTGACGTATACCTAATTTTGGGGGCGTCACAAGCAAGGCTTTACAAATCTAACATGCATGACTGGTCTAGCTCTTCATGGATCATTCAAATTAGTACCATGTAATTAACAAAAGAATAAAACATATATGTTACATGTGTTGATACTGCTATGACTTGGGGAAAGCTAAATAATAGACAATGTACGTAATGAAACATTAAAAGTACCTGGTCGCCACCCTGATGCTGTGATGCTGCTGCTTCCGCCACTGCCTTTGCCAAGTCATCAGGATTCAGAGAATGCAGATGCCCGCCCAGTATAAGAAGAAGATCACGATTTTGACAGATCGCTCTCACACAGTCAGCAGGAGTATGATAGGATGGATGACCTGATGACTGTGTAGACTGGGTAGCAGAGCTGCCTGTGCCACTGATGGTCGGGCGTCGTCTTTGTCCTTGGCCTTTAACATAATTTTTCTTCACGACGGACGCCCTCTCCCACAATTCTTGATCAATCGCCGGACGCGGGGTGCCTTCAGGATAGCGCTCGTTCATTAAGCCCTTATAAGTGCCCTGTCAGAAGGTCAACAAATAAATAGTTAAAAATAAATACGAAATGCTAAAAACATGACTATAATATGTTTAAAGTTAACTTATTACCGCTATCTGAACAGCATCAGGCAGACCATCACGGGTGGCCACATACACATCCAACCAATTGATAGGTTGACCTTGAGACTCAGACTCCTACAGTTCATGTTCTCATATTAATATGTAAACATATGATATTTTAGCTACAAAACATGACTGTAAATATAAAGACAAATAACTAAGCCAATAAGCTTGTTATACATACGTACCCTAGCAGCAATATGTTGCAGCTGAGATATACTGCCGCCCTTGTACGTGCCTTTTGCCTTTTCGCCTTCAGATACACCTGAGGATCTGTTCGAGGCGGCAGTCTTACGTCTCTTGACCCAGCTCTCAGCTCTCCACTGCTCACACATCTGCACCCATATGGGATGTGCGCACCACCAGGGGCAATGCTCATGCATATACTGCTCACCTTGTCCTGGATGGTCAATCTCAGCATTGTGCAGGGCTTTCTATCGTTCTTTGTTTAGATTATCTTTAGTCTGGACGGCGCACTTCTGCCAGAACAGTGCCTGAATAACTGATGCATGTGCGTCGTCCCATCTATACCGCTTCTGCAAATAAAACAACAATAATAATATTAAAACTACTATAATACCATAATCCAACATTACTAAACTATTAGTTGATTAACTATGTATTATCTATCAGAGTGATTAAATAAATATACCTGAAATTCAGCCCAAACTGCATCCTTATGGGCGAGAGGTGTGCTCGCCCATGTAATCACTGGCGTAGGCCAGTTCTGTAAGCATAATTGTGAAATGCACTTCACAATTTTACTATCTTGAAAATCACTACAATATACAATAATTTACATTAAAATATATTTATAACAATGGAAATATTAAACCCTTATATATACACGATGTTTAACTTACGTGCTTTCTGGAGGAGGACGGATCTGTATAAGAATGCGATCATCCGGATTAGCCGGGGCCTTCGGCACATGATTAGGGCCCCGACCCAACCCGCGCTTTCGTGCAACAGGTTCAGAAGACATCTATAAATAAAAAAAATTAGGATGTTAGTATGAAATTATGAATGACAATTAATTGTATGAAATAGTTAACTACGATTACCATAAGTGAAAGGTACATAAGCATGACTGCAAAATAGTTAACTACAACAACTACAAATGATATAGTTAAGGATATAGAGAACATTCCTATATAGAGAACATAAATGAAAGGTACATAATTATGAACTAAACATGAACATGAACATAAACATACATTTTGTACAATTAAAACTAAACATACATTTTAATGAAAATCGTTGTCTGATGAGTCAGAATCATTTTGTACATACATTTTGGCCTTTGTCAAGACTTCGTCCGGAAAATAGTCTGAGACAAACGTAGATATCTCATCGAAACTGTATGCCTCGCATATACATAAGCTCTATTCTTAACCTTTCTCTTAAGGTTTCCCATCACCCTTTCGAAAGGGTACATCCATCTATATTGAACTGGACTCCCAACACGAGCTTCATAGGGAAGATGGGTGTGCAAATGCTCCATGGAGTCAAAAAAACCAGGTGGGAATATTTTTTCCAGTTTACACGTGATCTCTATGATGTTCTTCTCAAGTACAGACATGTCCTTCTCATTTAATGATTTTGAACATAAGTCTTTGAAGAAACGACTAAGATCCGTCAAAGCACGGTACCTACTACAACTACGGTCTAAATAGAGGTCCATGATTGCACGGTACCTACTACAAACAACATTATAAATGTTAACATATGACTTGAGTATACTTGTAACCATATGACTTGAGCATACTTGTAAGCATGCATATGATTAACATTTAAGCATACTTGTAAGCATATGACTTGAGAGCATACTAGTAACCATATGACTTGATCATACTTGTAAGCATATGATTAACATAAGGTATTTCGTTCATGCTAGCTTTATATCAGAGTTTGCTAACTCATTTATACAACTTTTGAGTATCTTGGAGATTCATTCATATCAACTAGTGTGCTAAGGCGGCTAACATGTTTTAAGATTATACCCAAAACAGTCCTTTTCTATAATCTTTTATGTTTTGGGATATTCATAACTTGGTTGAGCAATTTATAGCTTCTATAACATATTGTAGTTTTATTCTTGTATACATAAGTGTTAAATACCCTTGTTTTTCTATTATAGCCAAAACAGTCTCTTTATTGACCAAGTGTGTCTAGATCCCTTCTCTGTTACACTAACAGTTCCTTAGCAATATCTATTTTGGCTTAACATCCCCCCAATAGCTGACCATGCCGACACCCAAGCTTGGCTTGGCGCCGTGAGGCTTGGCTAAGCTTGGTGTGGCCTCGCGGCCCCAAGCCCAGCCAATCAGCTCCAATAGTCCCTTAATAGGCTCTAGTGGATCACTTAGTTTAAAATCCCTACATCATTTAACAGCACCAATTGGATATTAGACTCCAATGTTAGTGGTTTGACATTTATTAATGTAAGTGCAACTAATTCAATTCGATATCATCTCCTCTTCTTTAAAAGTATATAGCATTGGTCCTTGCGCTCACAATTATATAGTCCAACTCACCCCTAGCGTGTGACCTAGGAATAACCCGAATACAGTAACATTATAAATCAACAAACCCATGTTTCTTTAGAACTGCCAGTTGTGCTTGCTACTTCTTGCTTTCTCAAAAAAATGTAAGAAAAATAAACCATCAAAGAACAAACACATTGAATAACCGGCAAAGTGAGCCACATAATTCATCCCCTCATGAAAAAGTAGCTCAACAAATTAAAGATTCATTATCAGAATAAATGCATAAGCATAAATTTTGTCAATCCCAATTATCCTCCTACCCTACCCAACAAGATTTGGACCACAAAGATATCTCAGTCATTAAATGAAACACGTTAGTTAAGCACCCCCTTGCAATGGAATGCCCATGAGTGTAAGCCAAGTGCCAAACACAAATACCAACTCATGAAAAATTGGAAATACCCCAACTGAGATTTCAGCCTCAACAGTTGTAAACATCATGGGTACTCTTAGCTAGCAGTTGTCGCTTAAGAAACAGTTGTGTGGATCAAACATACATCACTTTAGGGTTATGATGGCTTATATATGTGTTCAAAGCTTATATATGTATCCCTCTATAAAAGCCTATAAATTTATACATATATTCTAAACAAGATAACAAAACATCTTACTCAATGACAATGAATTGGCCCATATTCATCAAAAATAGAGGAAAAATAATCAAGAGAAGCAGTAGCATATAGGAATATTCAATAAACAATTATAATATTAACATTGGAGACCAACCCATTATACAAAAAATATTAACATTGGCGACTAACCCATTATACTCACATTGGAGACTAATCCATTCAATCAAACATTTGAACCACAAATTAACAAAAAATCGCATTCAATCAAAACCCACAAGCTACAGTAGCCGAAAAGAAGAAGAAAACCCCAAATATTCAAACATAACATAATACACACACACACACACACACACACACACACATATATATATATATATATATATAATATTTGTTATAGAATTTGATACCTAACACCAATTGAAGGAGTATCACCAACCCAATCGCGCGACAACAACAACCAGTTCCTTCTCCCTCTTTTCCCCCTTCTTCCTCTTCTCCCTTTTCGGTCTCCTTTTTTTCCTTTCTGATTCTGCTACTGCCGAGCGAAACACTGATAGATTAAAATGATCAGCGACCGGCATCAGCGACGGCATGCAGTCGCTAGTTTTTAATGATGTGGACTTATCAGCGACCGAATGCGGTCGCTGATGGTGAGTAGTCGCAAACAAGTAACGCGCCATTATTTCCTACCAATTTTTTAGGAGGCAAAATTGAATCAGCGACCACTTAGCTACCGGGTTCGGTCACAAATATAATCTAGCGACCATATTCACTTGCGGTCGCTAATATTGGTCGCTAAAAAGCATATCTGCGACTGTAAGTGCGGTCGCTGATATATTTGGTCGCTGTTAGAGCATTTTCTTGTAGTGAATCCTGAATAACAAAATAATTGATAAAAAAGCAACCAATATGCAGCCCATAGAAAGTCTATAATTAACACTGAGATATAAGCATTTCCCATTTATCATGTTAAACTAGGATTGGTTTAGCAAAAAAAAAAAAGAATAACAATAACTTACGACCAAAGTATAAAACCCTCTGAGTTTCGTATCTCTGAGAAATTACAGTCACTTTTAAAGAGTGATTCTTAGTATGTGTCATCCAAATAGAAAAGACTCTTAGAGCGCGTTTGTTTCAAGAAAATTGTTAAATCCACAACAAAAATTGTTATTTCCACAACAAAAGTGTTGCTATAGATCCTATAGCGACGGTCTTCACTGTCGCTATAAATCTATAACGACACTTTTGTTGTGGAAATAACAAAAAGTGTTGTAGATTTAACAATTACCTTGTTTCAAGGAAAGCGTTTTCTACATTTCAGACGATTGGAATAACTGTAAAATTGGTAATTGTTTTGCAGGTTAATGCACAAGTTAGTTTTCCGAAAAAATGACGTGTACTCTTCAACTACACAAGTAATTTTCCCTAAAAATCATTTCTTAGAAACAAGCAGACCTTCAAAATTAGGAGAAAGTTGAGAATACATAATAATACTTTCTCAGTCCTAAAATAAGTCCATTATCAAAATCAATGTAAAGAATTTGTGGAAAAAAAACTCACTTTTTAAGGGTGGCAGTATGATTCACATATTCAATTACATTCACAATTCACAGCAGCAGATTACCAAATAATAAATAAAAACTCAAATGCTTGATATAATGATACATTAAAACAGGGAACAAACTGAAAATCATTCAATAACTCCAAAAATTCAGTAAAAATTTATTTTTTAAAATAATAATAATTTGAGAAATCGGTTTTGTACCAAAATTCTTAACAATAACAAGTTCGACGATTTTGAAAAGGGATGAGCTAGGGAGTCGTTGAAGCAATGACACGTCGCCTAATTAAAACTTATCACAACAAGCTTATCAGAATAATTAAAACTAGAAGCTATCTGCTGATTGAGAAGGAATAAAATCAAAATAAAATGATGGGAAAATGAAAATTTACATGGTTCTGATAATAAAACAATGTAAAATGCCAACCTGTATTAAATTAGCAATAAAAGTAAGGGGGTAAGAGAGATCTAGTTTGAGTAGACAATTTATCAAACACGTTGTGAGCTTCCCTAATTGCTACCAAACAAGATATACAATAAAATACACACAGGTAGGTACTAATAATATTAGGTTTCTTAACAGTAAACACACAAAATTAAAAACTAACCTTTACTTTAGGAACACCAATGGAGGAGGAGGAGTTAACACACTGCCGCCACCACAAACCACTTTTCGACAAGTTAAAATTTAGGGCTTGTTAGGGGGAGGAAAGAAATAGAGGAAATCAAAACAAAATTAGGGGTACATGAGATAAATACATTTTGTTTTTACATTGGATTAATGTAAATATAAATTGAAAACCTAAAGACTGAAATTACCTGCTCAAATAGTTTTAATATGCAGAATTGCTGTCAAGGTTTCCAATGTGAGAGGGACGGATGGATGGAGTGAGATGAGAGAGATATGTATGGAGTTTGCAGTAGGAGAAATGTGAGGACATGCAGACAACAGAGCGATGAGTTGTGGCTTTCTATAGGGAGGAAGGGTTTACTGAAGAGGGAGATGTTTGATTTGTTAATTCTCTTCCTTTTGTTGCTTACTGATATGCCGAAGACGACGATTGAAGGAGATAGGGTGATTGAGGGAGATAGGGCTGAATGTATTTTCTAAACTGAGGGAGTTAAAATTTAGGGAGATAATGGGCGTGAAAATAATGGAGGGACATTTTCGCAGACAACTTATTTTAGGAAAAACTTGTTTTATTTACTTTATAAAAAGAATATAATTTATAAAATATATAAATTTTAAGAACATATATGTATTACATTATATGTTAATTCCTAAAAATTGGTAAGTTACTGTATCAATAATATGAGATTTAGTTGTGTTGCTGTATCCCAGATTTTGCTATTTAATTTATATTCATGTTTTTAAAAAATTAGTTTTATCTATTTAATTTATATTCTAATATTTTTATTTTATTTTAATGTCATACACTTATTTCTTTTAAATAAAAATTGCAATGTATTATCAAAAAAAAGAAATAATTAAAAACTAAATAAAAATTGTCTCAATTATAATTTTAATGTCCGAATTTGAAAGGATTTTTAATTTTATAATTTTTATAATTTCTTCAATTATATTTGTTATTAATTATATAAAAAACATTTTCTATTAATTACAAAAATAACTAAATAACTCTTTTTATTTTTTAATTTCTACCATGTATTTTTTGCTAAATTTTTTAATTTTATTATAATTTTCTTTCATTTTCCCCTAAATGTATTTCATATTCCCATTAATTTTAATTAGCATATTTTTAGTTTTTGTGTTTTATAAATAGCTTAATTATAAATAAAAAATTATTTGATATGAATTACAAAAATAATTAAATACATTTTATATTTATTTTCTTGTTTTTTGGCTAAAGTTTTAAATTTATATTATACTTTAAAATAGTTTTTTCATTTTCTTCATAAATTTTTTTTTCCAAATCCACATAATCACTGCCACGTCGCATAATCACTGCCACATCAGCATTATTTTTACAACTGAGCAACTTAGTTGACTTTTTTCGTTAAAAGTCAACGCATGTAACGGTATTTTTAATTTTGTGTTAGAAAAATCGAGTACAGTGTGTTGACTGTAAAAAAAAGTTCAGTTATCCATCTGTAAGTTGACATATAGTACAGTGATTGAAAAATCATTTAACCCCTGAACTTTCATAGCACCCTTTTATTTTATTTCACTAGAATAAAGAAAAATATTCTTGTGACAACCCCAAAACAGGTCCATTCCACCCAACCCATTCTGAGTCGTCAAATACATGGTACAGAAAACAACTACAACTTTATTACAATAATTATCGTGCAAAATACAACAACACATATGCTGTGAGTTTGGATACAAATATATACCAAATGTGACTCATGTTCCAACCGTGGATATCACCTCACAATAACACCTTACATAAAGGTATAGTCAAAAACTGTTTTAGAAATTAGAATCTTTGGGAAGTGCTCAAGGAAACCTTCGTACATGGGAGGCCACGCGTCTAGGTTATGATAGATATCATATGGCCACAGAATTATCCTTGGTTGACCCAATAGACCCCAAAGAAAAACGAGAAGATTACTATCATATTCTTCCCAATGGTGAGTCTTCTCTTGACTTATCATTATCTCCACTGTCTCTAATTGAGAATTATACTTCAAACAAACACCAAGATTATATAGGTAGTGCCCATAGATATACTCAGCAAGTGGATGAGCACAACCCTGTCCTATGATGACACGAGGTTGTATGTCATTAGACATCTTGTATGATAGTGACAAAACACCCTTCCAACGTTGGGTTCGCCTCACCCTATTTTCTTCACCAAATATAACTACTAAATAATGACCACCGTTCTATTCCCTTGTTACCCCCGCTCGACCCAGCCACACTCTTATTACCTGAAAGGAATTGTGAAGCAAAAGGGTGAGCACAACTAGCTCAGTAAAGAATATCATGACTAAAGATAATTCAATTATCAATAGCCTTCATCAACAATAAATCAGAGATTTAGAACATATGGTAAATGATAAAAATTTCAACCATAGTTGCAGCGGAACGAGCAATCCATTAGAAGAGTCAAATAGACTATAAAGTCTATTATCTTCTCCATGTTAAAAATCCACCAACAATGTTTTATCCATGTAACATCACTCAACAGTTCCTTTCCACAATCATATGAATAACTCATAATCATAATTGTGACTATAAATTTTTCTTCGCACCCAGGACGAAGAATATTTTCATCACCTGTCTTTACCTGAAACATCAAAGATCATGGTTATACCAAATCACAATTCCTGTTTATAATCATACTAACAAATCCATCTTTGCACTACGGGCCAAAGATATTCATCAACAAACCATCTTTGCACTACGGGCCAAAGATATTCAACAACAGTTCATCTTTGCACTACAGGCCAAAGATATTCATCAACAGGCCATCTTTGCACTACATGCCAAAGATATTCATCAACAATTCATATTTGCACTACAGGCCAAATATATTCATATCTCAAAGAAATATATAATCATTTCAGAATTTATATAAACAATAATTATAACCATGTTGATCAATTCACCTTTGCACTTAAGCTTAAGATATTCAATTATAAATTCAATGGTCATGATCATACCAGTCACAATTCAACTTTGCACTACAGGCCAAAGAGAACCCTAGTCATGATCATACCAATAATCTACCCATCTTTACACTCCAGTGAAAGAGAATTTTAACATCAAGGTTATAAAAATGTTATATATGATGATAAAAATAATATGATCAACATATAGTTTTAATCTCAAGAGTAATATTCGTAACTCATGAATAGTAACCCCGACACAAAAGATAGAAATTCTACAATAAAATTCATACCAATATTTCGGTATAATGATATTGAAAGAATAACATTACTTAAATTTATAAACAATTTATTTTAATTGTTTACACTTTACTAATTAATGCATTTAATCATCATAAAATGCCAACTCTTACAATTTCATCATCAATAACAAAAACCCTCATCAAAAATCTGCATATACCTCATATAGGATTCTCAAGCCATAAAATCCTATTTTCCAATTTTCTTTCTTCACAAAACATATTTAATTCATTTACTCATAACTAGACCATTTTCATGAAAAATACCAAATCAGTTCCAAAAATATTTCTTTTCTGGGATTTAGCATAATATAGTCCCATAGTGAACATATATTTTTCTCAGAATTTTTAAAAGTCATTTACTATTTTTCATATGGCCAAAATAGCCGAATATTTAGACATTTATCAAAAATTGTACTTTTGTCTAAAAATTCTGAAATTCACAGAGTATACTTCTATCATATACATGTACTCCCAATAAAAATTTCACCAATTTTGGAGTTAACCACAAGGAATTATAAGCGGTTACTTTTAAAATAGTCTTTTCTCATAAAATTCATAACTCTCAATCTATACATCCAAAAATCACCATTTTTGGACACAATCAATAAAACTCATCAAAATATCATTTCAAATTTTTCCAGAATTTTTGAAGATCAGAAAAATTACGAAACTGAAAATCATAACAACCCTTAAAATCCCTTACTATCCCTTACCTCAAAAGAGCAGTACTTCTGGCTGGATATCGGATATGATGCTGAAGGAAACTTGCACTGAATAGCAACTCTCAAAGTATCTAAATACTCACAAAATATGCTTCATAATATAGAGAGAGAAAGAGAGAAAACTTATGTTTCTGGTGTGTTTTTCAATTCTAACTTAGCCCTCTATTTATAGGAAAATTTTGGTAGGTTTGACCTGCAACCTGATGGCTTTACCTGCTACTATTCCCACCCACCACATTTGAAATATAATTCAGCACATTTCTTCACCAACCACAAGTGGGGCCCACCAATTCTAGAATTTTTCACCAAAATGATAAACTCCGAAAATTCAACAATTTCTGAACCAGTCATCTCGTAAAATTCATAACAAATCATACGTTCATTTTTAACGGTTCAAAATTTGTGGACATATACTCAACTTATATATGTATAACATATCCAAAAATTACCACGATCCAACGGTCGGATTAAAAATTATAACCCCCGCAAAATATCTCAAAAACCCTGATTTTTAATACCTCCATTCCGACAAAAATACTGATAAAAACCTCAACATTAACTCCTTCATTTTTAACCACAAAAATATATCCCTCATTTATATCCACATAAAATAAATATTTTCTTATCATATGAATCAATAATTAATTATTCACAAATAATATTACAGAATCACATTTATGACAACCAGGCCGTTCCCAGGAAAGAGGGGGCTTTCCAATAAGGATTTCTCCTTACTGGCGCGCAATTAGATGACCAAACCTCTCCTTAGACAGAACTTTCTAGACATTGCCAATAATGCTATCTAATAATACTATTCAAATAATATGAATTATTGATCTGATAATGGGAAATACTGTGCAGCAACAATTATTGAACAACAATAATACAAAATTTCAACGTAGCAATTATTGAATCAATAAAATAAAATATTGAACAGTAATTACTGTAACAATTATTGAGTAGTGCCTTCTTACGTAAGAATCAATAATTTCAAAAATACTGTGCAATACCGTGTGCTACTGTGCAATAACGCGTATTACTGTATTTTAACCACCGGGTATTCCAACAGTGTTAACGGTAACAACTACGCCGTTATTTGTAAAAACTCAATTTTTGTCGTTTTCTTCATCCGACAGTTATTCTGTTATGGGGCCCACAAATAGCTGCGCCGTCGTACGAATATTCCCCGACAGAAAGAATATTCCACGACCAAACGAATATTCCCCGACAACAATGATTATTTTATAACCACTTGTGTATTTTGAAAAATTTTCACATTTCACCCATAACTTTAACTTTTTATCAATTTAACCATTTACTGAATTGTAATTATAAGAAAAATTGAATACTTTTATTTCATAAAATTCGGGGTCTTACAATCTCCCCTCCTTATGAAATTTCGCCCTCGAAATTTACGTACCTGGTATTTCAAAGAATTGAGAATACATTCCTTTCATTTCAGATTCCATCTTCCCTGTCATCATAATTTCTCCATTGCTCATCTCCTGTATTTCATATATCATTCTAGAATACAGCTTCAAAACAAGAGTTAATTTAACAAATTAACATATCACATAATATCCCGATATTATGACTGACCAACAAATAAGCTTAGGTAGGACACACTAGCGAAGGATTTACTCATCTCTCCCCTCCTAGTTATATTCCCCGATCTCCGCCAGAGATCATATCCCTAAGCTCTGATACCACCTGTGACAACCCCAAAACAGGTCCATTCCACCCAACTCATTCTGAGTCGTCAAATACATGGTACAGAAAACAACTACAACTTTATTACAATAATTATCGTGCAAAATACAACAACACATATGCTGTGAGTTTGGATACAAATATATACCAAATGTGACTCATGTTCCAACCGTGGACATCACCTCACAATAACACCTTACATAAAGGTATAGTCAAAAACTGTTTTAGAAATTAGAATCTTTGGGAAGTGCTCAAGGAAACCTTCGTACATGGGAGGCCACGCGTCTAGGTTATGATAGATATCATATGGCCACAGAATTATCCTTGGTTGACCCAATAGACCCCAAAGAAAAACGAGAAGATTACTATCATATTCTTCCCAATGGTGAGTCTTCTCTTGACTTATCATTATCTCCACTGTCTCTAATTGAGAATTATACTTCAAACAAACACCAAGATTATATAGGTAGTGCCCATAGATATACTCAGCAAGTGGATGAGCACAACCCTGTCCTATGATGACACGAGGTTGTATGTCATTAGACATCTTGTATGATAGTGACAAAACACCCTTCCAACGTTGGGTTCGCCTCACCCTATTTTCTTCACCAAATATAACTACTAAATGATGACCACCGTTCTATTCCCTTGTTACCCCCGCTCGACCCAGCTACACTCTTATTACCTGAAAGGAATTGTGAAGCAAAAGGGTGAGCACAACTAGCTCAGTAAAGAATATCATGACTAAAGATAATTCAATTATCAATAGCCTTCATCAACAATAAATCAGAGATTTAGAACATATGGTAAATGATAAAAATTTCAACCATAGTTGCAGCGGAACGAGCAATCCATTAGAAGAGTCAAATAGACTATAAAGTCTATTATCTTCTCCATGTTAAAAATCCACCAACAATGTTTTATCCATGTAACATCACTCAACAGTTCCTTTCCACAATCATATGAATAACTCATAATCATAATTGTGACTATAAATTTTTCTTCGCACCCAGGACGAAGAATATTTTCATCACCTGTCTTTACCTGAAACATCAAAGATCATGGTTATACCAAATCACAATTCCTGTTTATAATCATACTAACAAATCCATCTTTGCACTACGGGCCAAAGATATTCATCAACAAACCATCTTTGCACTACGGGCCAAAGATATTCATCAACAAACCATCTTTGCACTACAGGCCAAAGATATTCAACAACAGTTCATCTTTGCACTACAGGCCAAAGATATTCATCAACAGGCCATCTTTGCACTACATGCCAGAGATATTCATCAACAATTCGTATTTGCACTACAGGCCAAATATATTTATATCTCAAAGAAATATATAATCATTTCAGAATTTATATAAACAATAATTATAACCATGTTGATCAATTCACCTTTGCACTTAAGCTTAAGATATTCAATTATAAATTCAATGGTCATGATCATACCAGTCACAATTCAACTTTGCACTACAGGCCAAAGAGAACCCTAGTCATGATCATACCAATAATCTACCCATCTTTACACTCCAGTGAAAGAGAATTTTAACATCAAGGTTATAAAAATGTTATATATGATGATAAAAATAATATGATCAACATATAGTTTTAATCTCAAGAGTAATATTCGTAACTCATGAATAGTAACCCCGACACAAAAGATAGAAATTCTACAATAAAATTCATACCAATATTTCGGTATAATGATATTGAAAGAATAACATTACTTAAATTTATAAACAATTTATTTTAATTGTTTACACTTTACTAATTAATGCATTTAATCATCATAAAATGCCAACTCTTACAATTTCATCATCAATAACAAAAACCCTCATCAAAAATCTGCATATACCTCATATAGGATTCTCAAGCCATAAAATCCTATTTTCCAATTTTCTTTCTTCACAAAACATATTTAATTCATTTACTCATAACTAGACCATTTTCATGAAAAATACCAAATCAGTTCCAAAAATATTTCTTTTCTGGGATTTAGCATAATATAGTCCCATAGTGAACATATATTTTTCTCAGAATTTTTAAAAGTCATTTACTATTTTTCATATGGCCAAAATAGCCGAATATTTAGACATTTATCAAAAATTGTACTTTTGTCTAAAAATTCTGAAATTCACAGAGTATACTTCTATCATATACATGTACTCCCAATAAAAATTTTATCAATTTTGGAGTTAACCACAAGGAATTATAAGCGGTTACTTTTAAAATAGTCTTTTCTCATAAAATTCATAACTCTCAATCTATACATCCAAAAATCACCATTTTTGGACACAATCAATAAAACTCATCAAAATATCATTTCAAATTTTTCCAAAATTTTTGAAGATCAGAAAAATTACGAAACTGAAAATCATAACAACCCTTAAAATCCCTTACTATCCCTTACCTCAAAAGAGCAGTACTTCTGGCTGGATATCGGATATGATGCTGAAGGAAACTTGCACTGAATAGCAACTCTCAAAGTATCTAAATACTCACAAAATATGCTTCATAATATAGAGAGAGAAAGAGAGAAAACTTATGTTTCTGGTGTGTTTTTCAATTCTAACTTAGCCCTCTATTTATAGGAAAATTTTGGTAGGTTTGACCTGCAACCTGATGGCTTTACCTGCTACTATTCCCACCCACCACATTTGAAATATAATTCAGCACATTTCTTCACCAACCACAAGTGGGGCCCACCAATTCTAGAATTTTCCACCAAAATGATAAACTCCGAAAATTCAACAATTTCTGAACCAGTCATCTCGTAAAATTCATAACAAATCATACGTTCATTTTTAACGGTTCAAAATTTGTGGACATATACTCAACTTATATATGTATAACATATCCAAAAATTACCACGATCCAACGGTCGGATTAAAAATTATAACCCCCGCAAAATATCTCAAAAATCCTGATTTTTAATACCTCCATTCCGACAAAAATACTGATAAAAACCTCAACATTAACTCCTTCATTTTTAACCACAAAAATATATCCCTCATTTATATCCACATAAAATAAATATTTTCTTATCATATAAATCAATAATTAATTATTCACAAATAATATAACAGAATCACATTTATGACAACCAGGCCGTTCCCAGGAAAGAGGGGGCTTTCCAATAAGGATTTCTCCTTACTGGCGCGCAATTAGATGACCAAACCTCTCCTTAGACAGAACTTTCTAGACATTGCCAATAATGCTATCTAATAATACTATTCAAATAATATGAATTATTGATCTGATAATGGGAAATACTGTGCAGCAACAATTATTGAACAACAATAATACAAAATTTCAACGTAGCAATTATTGAATCAATAAAATAAAATATTAAACAGTAATTACTGTAACAATTATTGAGTAGTGCCTTCTTACGTAAGAATCAATAATTTCAAAAATACTGTGCAATACCGTGTGCTACTGTGCAATAACGCGTATTACTGTATTTTAATCACCGGGTATTCCAACAGTGTTAACGGTAACAACTACGCCGTTATTTGTAAAAACTTAAATTGGTCGTTTTCTTCACCCGACAGTTATTCTGTTATGGGGCCCACAAATAGCTGCGCCGTCGTACGAATATTCCCCGACAGAAATAATATTCCACGACCAAACGAATATTCCCCGACAACAATGATTATTTTATAACCACTTGTGTATTTTGAAAAATTTTCACATTTCACCCACAACTTTAACTTTTTATCAATTTAACCATTTACTGAATTGTAATTATAAGAAAAATTGAATACTTTTATTTCATAAAATTCGGGGTCTTACACAAGTAAATAGCCCTTTGGGTATGTGGTTCGTTTTAAGGTTCTAAACAATGTTTTAGAGCGGTCATCTACATGAGAAAATTATGGGATGAGTCATCCCTCAATCAGTGATTGAACCGTTATTGAACCGATATTAAGATAATAAAATTAAGTTATAATATTATTAAAAGTAGTTAATTTTAATATTCAAAAAATATTAAAAACTAATAAAAAAATTGGTTCATCTGGTCAACTTAACCGGTTTTACTTGTGGTCAATCAGTTCAATCCGAGTTTTGACCAAACTAGTTCAACCGGGCTAAACCGGACCTAAAATATAATCGATTCCCGATTCAGTCGACCAGTCTGGACAAGGTCTAAAAATAATGGTTCTAAATATAAACGTTATATTTAGGATCTAAATACAATATTTTAAAAATAATGTGATATGTTTAGATTTTTAAATGTATCAAATGCTATAGTTGTAAATGTTCTAATTATTAATAAATAATCGAACATACCTTAAATATTGATAAAATAAAATTGAAAGTAGAGTAATATGAATAACAGTTTCTTAAGGGTTGATGTATGATTACATGAATAAATAAAATGATACTCCCTCATCTGTCACATAATAAACATTCTAGTATAATTTTAGTGGTCAAAATTATTATTTTTAAATAAATAATTAAAATTTTTATATAAAATTTTAAATCACGAAACTTGACATTACTAGTATATTATTCATAGTTTATATTATTATAAACTTGAAACGACTGTCGTTGGGAGTAAAGACTCACACATCTAATTTAGAAAAAATTACTAAACGCCATTTTAAATGGCGTTGAATTTTTGGATATTTTTTTTTGATTAAAAATCAGAAAGGCAATCAACGCCACTTTAAAAAATATTTTTTTTTTAAAACGAATTTAAAAAAAAGTATCTTAATTTTTTTTAAACAATTTTATTTTTTTTAAAGAAATTTGAAAAAAAATAAAAATGTGATCCAATGCCAAACTAACCAACATTGTAACTTTTTAAAAAAAAATTTATAAAGCAAATTTGTAAAAAAGAAAAGTAAGATGTAACATCACTTTAACTGATGTTGAAATCTTTTTTTTTTTTTAATTTCTTTGATCTCTTGTACTTGTTTACAAACATAAATATTTTTTTATATTTATTCTCTGTCATCGGCGCTGAAAATGAAGGAGTATATAATACTTCAGCTATAAAAAAATAAAAATAAAAATTCTAACGCCAATTAAAGTTATGTTGCATCTTACACTTTTTTTTACAAATTAATTTT